>BEHA01050422.1:282737-439446 GCA_002897215.1 Eschscholzia californica subsp. californica
CCCCCCCCCCCCCAAGAAGGTAAAACTGTATTCGTATTTCTCTTTGAACTATCAATCAAGTAATTTACTGACAAATTCAATCAATATCAGTTTCATTATGAAGACACTATTATAATGATTGGTTACTTTTGCATTATTTAGATTCACGTTACTACGGTGGTGGTTTGTGACGGTTGTAGATGGTTGATGAGAATATAATCTAATTGGCAGTAGAAAAAAACAAACAAACATCAAAATCGACTAATTTCATACCATTTTAGTGTGGGTTTTATTATCATTTTGGAGACACCAAAGTATATGACTAGAACAAGTCGAAAACATAATCTATATGCTCTTGATCTCTGATCCACTTTGTAGCTACCCATTTCTCTCCTTTAATCACTTGACAACTCCCATGTACAAAAATCTGCAAAACCACACAAAACAGATTAAGTTTAAAGCAGGAACGATTGAATGAACTGAAGTTTGAGGTGCTCAGAAATGGTTGAAGCGATCGAATAAGAGCATCACTATGACTATAGAGCGATACGGCCCTTGTTAGTCTTACCAAAGGCGAAAGTATTGCATATGATATGGAAAATTGGTTATGGATAAAAGCCCGTTTTAGGCAGTGCGTAATTTTTCCCAAGTTAGATCTGAAATCTGATTCGATTTTTCGTCTTCATGTGACTAGTGATGTCTCTCTCGTTTGAATAACTGACTTTGGCCAATTTTGGAACCATATGAGTTGGACGATTCAAATTTAGATGAGTAGACGAGTCAGATTCAAATAATGAGAAAAAAGTGTAATGAACTAATTTAGAAAGTACGTGATTACCAACTAAAAACATAAAGAAGATTAATTACCTCATTTTTTGTTCCATTCGGGAACGTAGAATAAAATAAAAGGGCACAAAATCATAATCAGAGTTCATATTCGATCCATTCTGCAAATTCAATATGGCCACAAAATCAGTATAATCATAACATACATCGATACAAGTCCGGCCTACTATCTTACCTCAAAAGAGAAAACGGGTTCTCCTCCTTCCTCGACATTGGATAAATATAACAAAAATGAAGCTATCTGGATAAATGTTATTCACATATAACTATATCATCTTTGAAGATTAGTAAAACGGAGAGAAACTAAAGATAATAGATCTGAACACCAGAAACTGTTGAGACTAATTAACAATGTTTTCTTCCGATTACTAGCCGAATCAAAAAAACATTCTGAAATACTTGAGATTTTAAATATGCGAGCTTTCGCTATTATTCGACAGTTTCAAGACCTTACGACATATAACTTCAACTTTTTATTTAGGAAGTTACGATATTAAGAAAATAAAATATCAGTGAAAGCGTGAAATGTGAAATGTGTTAATATCAAGCAATGCGCCTGTTATTGCTTAGAATTTTACCCTTTGACTCTTTCAGTCGGCCATATCTTCGAGGTTGAAAGCATCAGAATGAGAAACATACCTCTGCCCTACCTTGTATCGGATGACATACAATTCCTGCAACATGTAACATTTACCTACTCAATCTATTGCGAAGTATGCTCGAAATAATGGCCCATTCACAGATAAGAAACTAAGTATAAATAAATTTTGTTAATCACATAGATGCGGAAAAAGTACATTAGTTGTGAGCTAATAATTCTTGTAAACGAAAATTCGTATAAAAACTTAAAAAGTAGGAGTAAAAGGTATTACACATTCAATACACAAAGTAAACGGAATAAAGATAGGTTTTACAATGACTAATACGATAAAACACTGAACTTGTTAAATTGATTAGATTACAACGTCAATGAACAATTCATCGGTGTTCATTTTAGCTCTAAGGTCAAAGTTACGGTTTACAGTGGCAGATAGCACCGTCGAAGGAATGAAATATCACATATCAACAAATTTATGTAAAAAGACGAACAGAACATTAACAAACTTAAGGTGATTGAAGAAGGCACCTAGCAAGGGCATTACTTGACGAAAGATTATAAAAGAAACACGAATGTCTAGAGAAGAAAAACGTGGAAAATATTACCTCGCCATGTTTCCATGAAATCCTAGTAGCCCTTGCAATCTTTTGTTCGATAAGGCTCACCGTTCCAGTTTTATCCGCAGATGGTTTAATAAATGCGCCTGAACTGAAAATGCATTAGTAAACAAGGATCAACCATCACCAAACGAACAAAAAAAAATTTAGAAGTAAATCAAAGATACTATTAGAACATATCATAGATCTGCCCAACCAGATAATTCCCCCGAGCCATGAGACATGTGTTTTGGACTATCAAGAAATTGGTCATTGTTTCCAATTAATAGCTCTATGTTCTTACAAATTTATAAGACCCGGAAAGAAATACCTTGTTCTTACATTTTTGGTGTTTTCAACAGTTTCCCCCTCTCGTAAAACCAACATAGATGGTTCAATTCTTGGCTTTGCAACACCAATTATAGTTCTACATTGTTCTTCAGTAGCAAATTGTGGAAAATATAGTGCGAGAGGTTTTCAACTCAAAACTTGCATTTTCGACGTAGAAAGTAACCAAATTTTTTAGCACATTCACCTTTGCTAATCATTAACTCATTTCGGATAGAACTAGACTAGATTAATTCTTAAGAGATGGCTAAAGAAGCACCTGAAATGGGATTGAAGAGACAAACGAATCTCCAGTCTCTTCATATGATACCCATTCTTTGTCGTCATCAACCGATCTGAGTAGCCTCGCTTTCTGCTGAGAATTAAGGTACTGCAAAAGCAAATGAACGATTCAACACCGAAAAAAAGAACATAAACAAAGACGACCACACATTTATATGCATTGATCGCACGAAGAAACCTCAATAATAATCATTCAAATAGATAAAAGTAAGTGTTACTTTAACTTGAGATAAGTGGAAGGATCCTAAGAATCCAACAAGAAAGAAAATGGAGCAAGATGCCAAGACATAAGGAAGCCCTAGCTTCTTTGCCCTAAGAATCCTGAGTAAGCTATTAATTCTTTTACCTCCCCAATCATTCATTTTCATTTCTCTCTCTAAACACCTCTTTTTTTTCATCCCTTCTTAGTTGGTGTTACTTCTTTGGGTAACCTAGATGTCTATCTCTCACTTCAGGCGTTACAGAAATATAAATGAAAAATTAAAAAACCCATACTAAGATAACCTAAAATTTGTAAAACAAGGATGGTGTTGGATTGAAAATACAGGATTATAGACTTTATCAGCCATTATGAGTAATACATTTGAAGCTTTAACTTCTGAATAAGTTACTTTAATAGAAACCCAAGTTAATGCTTTGAAATCAAAATTAAAAATGAATTCAAGTAGTGAACCTTAACGGAAGAATCAACTGATGTGTTCCTCTTCTCTGTCCGTTTGATTAACCAAAACAAATTTTAAGGGGAAATGCTAAAAATTAATGTAATTAATTATATGGGCAGTTAGTTAAATTCAAAGGTGTGTCAACATTAGTCTATGCCCAAACTCAAAAGAATATAAATTCATGACCTGTTACTTATCTTTATCTCAAAAAAATTTTTATACTTTAATATCCCAACTAAAAAAAATTTAAACTTAAAAAAAGAAAAATTTATACTTTAACAACCCAACTTTAAACTTTAAAAATTTGAACTTTTAAAAAATTTAAACTTTAAAATTTTTTATACTTTTAAAAATTTATACTTGTAAAATTTATACTTTAAAATTTTACAGTATACTTTTAAAAATTTATACTTTAAAAAAATTTATACTTTTAAAAATTTATACTGTTAAAATTTATACTTGTTAAAAATATATAATTTAAAAATATATACTTTTAAAAAATTAAAACTTTAAACTCTTAAGTTTAAAGTTTTAATTTTTTAAAAGTATAAATTTTTAAATTATAAATATTTAACAAGTACAAATTTTAACAGTATAAATTTTTAAAACGGGTTTGTACGACGATCCAACCTCGTTTTGCGAACAATGCTGCAAGTATAAGAGTTTAAAGTTTTAATTTTTTAAAAGTATAAATTTTTAAATTATAAAAATTTAACAAGTACAAATTTTAATAGTATAAATTTTTAAAAAGGGGTTGTACGACGATCCAACCTCGTGTTTTGCGAACAATGCTGCAAGTACTTCAGGATCTATTGCCTACCGCTCATTCCTCATGTTCATTCTATAGTGTCACCTAGACTCATTTCACGGGTATACATACGTCTTTTAAAGTATTGTTCAACATCTTTCTTTCTACAACCACCTAGAAACACATGACCATTAATACGATCAACCCTTCGGAGCCCACGAAAATTACGAACTACGTTAAAAATTTATACTTGTCAAAAATTTATAATTTAAAAATTTATACTTTTAAAAATTTATAATTTAAAAATTTATACCTTTAAAAATTTATACTTTAAAAAAATTAAAAATTTAATCTTAAGACTTTAAAGTTTTAATTTTTTAAAAGTATAAATTTTTAAATGTATAAATTTTTAAAAGTATAAATTTTTAAACTATAAATTTTTAAAAGTATAAAATTTCAAATTATAAATTTTTAACAAGTATAAATTTTAACAGTATAAATTTTTAAAAGTATACTGTAAATTTTTAAAGTATAAATTTTTAAAAAGTATAAATTTAAAAGAGTTGATTTGTTCTTCTCATCTTATTTCTTACATTCCTACATTTTTAGTTGTTGCGTCTTTTAATATATAAAATAGAAATTGGTAATGGAGATAAAAAAAAAAAAGTGTGATAATGTTATTTTTACGCCATGCCACATCTTCTTTTTTGGTATAGAGTGAATTGATTTGTTTCCTGATCGGTTTTCTTATAACTTAGTGTGAGGGAAGTTCTTAGTCTTGAACATCGACCCAATCTGGTTTACGTGCAATATTTAATTTAATATGATTATTGTGCTAAAAAAGTGCTCGCAGAACAATATTTCTGTTTCAATATTGCTGCATCTAGATATTTTAGTGTATGCGCTATCTCATTAAGAATCAACTCCAAGCATCTCGTGTCTTCTTGTTCACGGTCAAGAAGTTGTGAGTTGAAAGCCGAGCAGCTTCCTTGAATCAATGGGCACCTGACAAAGCTGCAAAATTGTCACCATATAAACACACTAGTAAGAGAGATTAATATCATTAAACAAAACTTTAATGTTTCTTTGCTCATTTCCTTTGGTAGAACAGTTGACACAATCAATCTATAAGACGAAGACCAAGATACAAAAAGAAAAAAGTCCGCCATGTTCAAGGCCAACATGGATTAGGTTCTGTCCAAGTTCCCTTCGACTACCCAATCTGTGGGCCTAATCCAAGCCATTTTATTCGGGTGTGGGTCTAACTTGTTTCTTAGGTTTAGAGAGGTAAACATGTGAATAGTATATGATTTTTTCATCAGTTTTTTTTTTTACTGTGAATAGTATTTGTCCAGGAAGAACGTATACATATATGTATGTGTGCCGGTGTTCGTGTTTGTGTGAACTGATGAACATATACGTATAGAATTACACAAATTAGTTCATGGTTTCATACCATTCCTGGAGCTGGTGGTATTCCATACTCCAAGGCTGTTAGAAAATCTTCGTCTAGTCATTTCGTAGAACTCATCATCATTTCTCATTTCTTTCTCTTCCGCAGGATCATTCTGTTCTTTAATTGCTTCTTCTTCTCATTATGTTGTTTTACATGCTATAGTAAGCGTTTCCCTCTGCCATTAACACACACACATGCTCGTGAAAAACAGGTTAGTGGAACTGAAGTTGGGTTTCACACATAACACATAACACATAACGGTTAACAATTACCATAACCCACAAAAGGATCCTGTATCACCAAGAAGAGTTATTGTTTGAAGAAGGCATCTTGGGTTGGTACTCATCTAGTTTAATAGTAATTTAAACAATTAGTTAGGTGGAAAATATCTGAAATTGCTCATGAATATGGAAACTTGTCCAACTTTCTTATGTAAGACTCCACACAAGAAGTTTATCATAGATCACCACAAGGTCCACAACCCCATCTACCATGTTCATGTGCACTAACTTCGTTCCCAGTTTGTCTCCCAAATTTTTTACACAAGTATGTGAATGCAAAGATCCATAAGGTTATGTGCTTACTTGATCCACTAAGAGAATGCGTTGGCTAGTTCACGACCACAAACAAATAACTCAAATCTTTCAGTCAACCATGGTTTCTTGAAACGAAGAGGAATCATCAGATACCAACTGAAAGAAACTTCAGTTGCAGTGCCCCCTTCCCCTTGTGGATTATGAGAGAGAAGGGCGTTCATCAAATTTTATATGCAAATGCAGCTCATTTTGTTGATGACTAAGATCCTTCGACCTCTGTCAGCAAAAAAAAAAAAAAAAAAAAGATCCTTCGACCTTTTATAAGCCCTATTTTAGTTTAATGGATATCAAACAAAACTATGAATAAATAACTACCAGGATAAAAAAAAGGAACGAAAAAAAGAAACATAGTAATTATTTTAGATCAAGCCTACCTAAATCTTACATTTTGATCTTTATTTCAATTTACTTTTAGCAGTAAAGAAGCAAGGGGTTCCTTATTTCATCACCCCGGTATAGTTATGCATGTATGTCTTTCGAACATCAAAGGAACCCGTTCTTGAAATTGCTATAAGAAATGCTTACTTTATTTATCTAATGAAAATTGAGATGAAAGAATTAACTTATAAGTTAAATCTTTGTGGAGACCTTATTTTACAGAAGGGTGGGTTCTACAACAATCTCAAAGACTTGCATCCTCACAAGAACTAAAGCTGGGAAGAGTTCCAATAACTAACTATTCTAGTTCGGGCACATTGAAAAATGTGAGTAAATAAGTACATTTATCCTTTAGATGAGTTGCCAATAGGTGGACAACCAAATTTGTTATGTGGACAAAATGTTCCTTGGATGTAAAAATAATATACTGTATTAGTTTTAAGTGGACAACCAAATCTCTCTCTCTCTATAGTTCCTACTCTTTACAACCATCCGGAATAAAAACCCTCTACAGAACCACCAATCCATTTCTTTTTTTTTTTAGAGGTAACATCTTATTAGATTACCTATTTTAGATTTTACCTATTTCTTATCTTTTCTGTTTATGTGAAATCAAATCAAACATATTTTGGCAGGTCTTCTTCCTACTTACTAGGTATCTAGGGTTTGGAAATCAAATCAAACATATTTATTTACTTATGATAGAAAAACAAATTAATTTGTGTAAGGGTAGTTTCTCTCTCTAAGATTATATCATGATCTATTCCTCCACTGGTTTATTAAAGAGAAAATTATAGAAGAAGCAAACCAATAAGATGAACTAATGAAGAATATTATTCTTGTTAGGGTTTTAGTATTTTTTTGATTTATCAAATTACAGGAACAAATAATAAGATAACTAGAGTTTCTGTTGTTTAGCATTGTTGATTCATCAAGAGAAATACCATCAAGGTGGTGTTGTAGGTGCCTGTAAAACTTTAGCCTTTGAGAGGCGCCTATAGTTACCTATAGTTACAATGTGGGCACGTATAGATCACTTCAGGTGACACATTTGATAGAAGTGTTCGTGCCCGCCGGACACGAGTTATACCCTCGTACTTACATAGAAAGAGAGGGAAAGTTCCTTTTAAACAGAGACTTAAAGAGGGAAGGCATTGTAAAGTTCCTTTTAAACACACTTAAAAGAGGAAAGGCACTGTGAGAGGATTTCATTCCTTGTCTGGATTATCTTTAGGGGAAATAAAGAAATTGGCTGGCTGGATATATTTTCTTCTAGATAGATGAAGAAAGAAAACGGGAAAGAGAGAAATAGAGATGTAAGGTGAGATTGATTGTGAACAGAGAAGAGGAATGAGATGATTTTATTTTTATTTCCTTCCTTTCCTCTCTCTCTCTCTCTACTGTTGGAAATTAGAGAACATTAGAGAGGTTGGATTGAGAAATCAGAGGATAATGGAGTCGATATTTTGATACTATGATGGAAAGATTGATGAACAGATTGAGATATATATATATTTCAGAAATGTGATTGAGAGGAATTTCCTCCATATAGAAACAGAAATTAAATGATTGACAGGGGAGTTGATGAGTATTATTTTCTTATATAAGCAACAGAGAGAAAGAGCTGAAGACATCTCATCTTCAGGACAGAAGAAACAGGAGGAGTTTTGCTTACTTCTTCCTTCACATTCATTTATCCAAAAACAAAAAGCGTATGTCTTTCTACAATCTCCCCATGATTTATATTTGACTTGATTAGCACAACTTTCATAACTAATCTTTATGTTGATTAAATCGTGACGGGATCGTTGATGTTTAAAGTTTGTGCTTTTAATGACATGAAATTTTAATGATTTTTTCTCAGCCGGATACTACTAGTACTAAAGCTGCTACTACTGGGAATCATCATCAGCAGGATGAAAGTTGCTGAATTTAATCACAACAGGGAGGTTGGAAGGTTTATCAGACTGTTACATGATCCTTCTTACCTGATTTATAATAACAATGATTTGGTATGTGAGATACTAACCAGACTCCCTGTCAAGTCCCTATTCCGTTTCAAGAGTGTTTCTAAGCATTGGTGTTCCACAATTCAGCATGATAAACACTTCATTCATTCACACTTTACCTTTTCTAAAACACGCTCTCCCACCCGTCTATTGATTGTTGTTCCTGCACCAACTGAGAATAACAGCGATGAACTATGGGACGATGACACAGACTCAGACACGGTCGCAATATCACACACTTGGCCTTACAAGGAATACCATGTTACAGCTGACTTGTTGTTTGAAGGCGAAAGCCGCACAAAACTTGTGGTTGACACTGTAAGGGAGATTGACTCTACAGGTTACAATAGTATTACGAAACCTGTAAATGGTTTAATCTGTCTCATTGACTCTCAAGTTGAATATGCTGTTCGTATATACAATTTAAGTACCGGAGAAATATCACCATGGTTTGAATCATCATTGTTAGACGAAAAAAAAATTGTTAATGGCGTACATATCTGTAGGCTGAATTACTCAGATGTAGAGCCCAAATACGAATTTGGTTTTGATCCTGTCACTAATGAACACAAAGTGCTCTGTGTGGAAGATGCGATTGTCACCTGAATATGAAGATCCCAGGTTTACTATTTGTGAGGTTTTGACCTTAAGAGGGTGCCACGGTAATAATAATACATCTTGGAGAAGGATCAACGAGGTTCCACCTTGTGAACTGTTGTGTGATTCTGTTTATGTGAATGGTGTTATTTATTGGAGCACTGATGATCTTACGTATGCCCATTTTGAAAGTAATTGGCCTCCGATATGCTTAGTGGCATTTGATGTAGGGAGTGAGAAGTTCAGAGCAATCACACTCCCTGATTTCATCCTTGATCAGTGTCTAGATAACTGCTCAGAAGCTATCGCTGTCCATCAATATTATAGTAATACTTATCAACATCTTCAATTATTAGAAGTGGATGGGTGTTTAGCCATGTTAATAAGAATCAAAGATTGTGTGTTCAACATGTATATATATGAAGATGATTACAAAGAGGCGTCTACTGATAGTAGTAGTAACTATTCTTCACTCAACAACGGAAGATGGAGTCAAACGAGTAGTATCACATTGCCTTGGAATTTGGGTGCGGATCATTGGGTTTACTTTCATACTTTCGTAGGATCAGATGACAAGATTATATTAACCTACTCTGATAAATGGGATTTTTGTGAAGAAAAGAAGAAGTGTGTTTTACTTTATTGTTACAATTGGAAGACGGGTACTTGGACAGAGTTTGACGTAAATGGATCAATTCCCTCCTCAATTCAACAATTCCTTTCTGAAAGTTATTTTACTACTTTCTCAGAGAACCTTTTGCCCCTTAACAATTACAATGCTCTCTCTCCTAGTAGCTGATGGATTAGCTTCACTCTCTCTCTCGAAAAGTAAGTTGCCTTCTTTTTAGTTTATACCCTATGTTTATACTAGTACTTGGTTAAGTTTATTTAAGGAGAACATTTGAGTAGTAGATGTTAAGGATTGGTATTTTATTTGTCACTATGATCTCTAGTTACTGCTTTGTGCTTGAGGGTTGATGAATATGAACGACGAAACTTTTTCAGATGTATAACTCAGACCCATCCCCTGTCTTAAGTTACTACCAACATTGATATATGTATGTATTCTAGAAGATCTCTCTCAGATTCAATCTGCGAGATGCTCTAGCATTGCTAGAAAGCATAATAACTCATTCAGATTCAATCTGCGATATTGTAAGGAGTCAATTCAATGAACATTTTTTGTAAGAAAAATTTAAATCAATGAATAAAGACTCATTGAAATTCCTATTTGAAAGTTCAATAATCATTTGTGTTGCGATGTTCTTGTGTTTGACTTCTGAAAATCGCAAAATTTTTGTGTAATTTAGGAGCAAGGAAATTCTTAGTCTTCAACATCAACCCTATCCTGTGTTTGCTTTTTACAGTTAATTAAACAGACCAAGTAAAAAAAATGCCAAGTCACTGCTTGCTGATTAATCTTCCTCTTTCATACAGAGTAGGGTAATTGTATAGGCAATGAGCTTTATTGTTAATGACAATGCACTTCGCAAGCTTGATTTCGTCAATTTATTATGACTAAGTTTGGGTTAAAAGAGATTTATTAATCTTCGTATTTCTCTTTTTGCTGGCAGTAAAGTGAAGGTTTCCCTGAGGTTGGGGCTGGCTAGTATGATTCTGATAGGTAGAACCCACCCCAAGTATTAGAACGGTAGAAATATCTAGTTTCTAATAATTAAATAGGGAATTTAGCGATACCCCCATCTCTAATGTCAAAATAGTGATGTCTCTTTTTTGATCGGATATTAGTGAAATCCCCTTTTTTACACTCGAAGTACGAAAATAGCCCTGCATTTAGTGTATATATATTTTTTTGCACATATCATTACGACCGACATAACACCTAATTTCGGCCTTCGCATGAATTTTTCTATCTAATTTGTAAGTTCATGATTGAAATAATATTCTAAGTTTGGTCTTTCGAAGAATTTTTCAATCTCATTTGCAAGTTCAATTAGTATTTCATTTTAACTTTTTAACTTTTCCTTCAATTCATAATTTCAATTTACATTTGTATTTTTTGAATGCATACGAGTTATAATTAATTGAGAGAACAACAATTATCAATAGGTCACTATCAAATTGGTTACACTTGGAAACATCAATTTTAACGTAAAACATAAAACAAATGAGAAGTTAAATTTTTTTTCTTAGACGATTTTTATTTCGAATTGTTGTGATTTATTAATTTTAAATTTTCGACAAATATTGTTGGTAAATTAGATAAAGATGGATAAGAGAAAAAAGAAGGTATAAGAAATGAAAATACGTTGGTGAAATGAAAATACGTTGGTAAGCATAAAATCGAAGAGGTATAAGAAATCAAGAAAAAAAAATAGGTAAAACAATAAGGATAAGGATATTTTTGTACTTCTAAGTGCAAAAAAAGAGGTTTCACTAATGTCCGATAATAAAAGGAGTATCGCTAATTAGACATTAGGGATGAGGGGGCATCGGTAAATTCCCCGAATTAAATTGTACGTGATAGTCGTTATTAACGTAATCCGACCACGTCTGTTTGTTCCATTGTCAAGTGCATAGCCATCGGGGAAGACAAAAATTTGGATGAGAGGGCATCGGTGCTTGGGATAGCATTACTGAAGAAGAACAAGCGCAAAAGCAGCCCATGGGGAACAAATGAGCTTCTCAGTTTGTCTCTGGTAAGAACCAACAATTCAGTCTAGGTCGCCGGTGGAAGCCTGCCGACGACCGCAATCGATGGCGAGTCAAACATTAGTTGAGACATTGCGTCTTAAACATACATTGCTTTGAACCACAATCAGAATTTCTTTTAGCGCAATTGCCTTTAATAACTTTGGACATTGCCACCAAAATCTCTCGGAATATATAGCATCTACTAAAGAATCAACTTCCAAGCATCTTGGGTCTTCTTGTACATGGCCAAGATGTGAGTTGAAAACCTAGCAAGTTCCTACCATTTTTGTTTGGTTAATTGGGTATGGGATGTTGGGAGTGCCCTTATATGAATTATCCTCAACCAATTGAAGTTTGAGTGGCATGAAAACTTTGAATATATACGAAACTTGTTTTTCTTTAACACTTTCACACGTCCACTACCGCTTGGTGTAGTGGTAGGACATCCTTCTTAAGCCCATGAGGTCTTGAGATCGAGAATCAGTAGAAGCAATTTATCACCAAGATTTATTCAATGTAATTTAAGCATTAAATAAAGTAGATTTGTCGGGATTTAGGCTCTTTATTGTCGGGTTTTAAGTCTCTTTAATTATTGGTTTAACTTAGACAGTTGTAATGCTTATCACATCTTAAAGATGTATCAATGCCTTGTAACGACTAACGTAGATCGTAGTCGATTTCTCAACAACACTTTCACACAAATAAGACATCACGTGTAAAATTGGACTTAATCATGTGTTCCTCATCTGTTTTATCTCCTATTATTGTTGCAACTTTGATATACTAGCACGGTGTCACGAGAATAAGTCTTATATTTCGTCAAATCATTATCTTCTCGCCCTTTCACATCTCTCTCTTTCACTTTTGTTACTCTTTCCATTCTCCCTCTTTTTCATCTCGCACTTTCACTTTTATCTCTCTTTTGCTTCTTCCTTTTCTTTCACTTCACTTTCAGTCCGTTCACCCTCTCTCTGTCCCTATAAGTTATCTCTCTTTCACTTCTTTATCTCTAACTTTCCTCCCAGTCCTGCATCTTTTTTTTTTCTTTCTCTCTGTCTAACTTCTTTTTCTCTTCCACTGTCTCTTTAAATTTTACCTCTCTTGATTCTCGAGGGTTTCTCAGATTTGTTTGATCTAAACCTTTAAGAACTTTTAAATTGTATTCGGTAACTTCTTTTCTCTTCCGCTCGTAACTTCTATATCTCTTGCTCTAACTTTTATGTTTTCGGGGGTTTCTCAGACTTGGTCGACCCAAAACCTTTAAGAACTTTAACATTGTCTTCGCTGGAAGTATTTGAGGATTCTGGGGCCAATTCTTGTTCAGAATTAGATTGATCCGCAAACTCCCAGGAACTTACAAATGGGACGACCCGACAATGCTTGATGGTTCTCGGACGGAACCACTATGAAAAATAATTGGGATTTGTCGTCTTTATTCTTGGGTTTTCTTTGTACAAATTCTTGACTTTTTATTATGGTCGTTGATTTGAGGAAAAAAAGAAATTTTCCAGGGTAAGAACTTCTGGGAGGATAAAAAAAAAATTGTTTTTTTTGTTTCTTCCAAACACCACACCCTTAATGTTTTTTTCCAAGTTTCTTCTACCTCCATCTTAGATCTATTCCGGCTGTCATTTCTTGCCACCTCTTCCGACCACCACAACCATTATTTTCTAACTGGATTTTCTCTCAGATCCAACATAAACATCTATCTCTCTCATCTCTCATATTTTTCTCATAAATCTCAATTCATACATAGTCAACTGTTTTGTTTTGCTATAATGAGGTTGGGGGAGGAAACCCAATAAAATTAACAGATTTCTGAAGAACACAAGATAATAAATCATCCCCCTCTGATCAAAATTTCTTCTGGTACACAAATGATTATGAACTAATAAGTAATTACCCAGCTTTTGGAGTACTGATTAGATGGAAGAAATAAAATCCCAATAGGAATGCTAAAAATATTTGCTGAAGAAGAGGGAAATTTTTGTTATTAGTAGAGACCTAGGGGTTTACACTATAACTAAAGCAGATGAAGAAGAGGGAAAATTGATGTATATTAGTATTCTGCTCGGCTACAACAATTTATGTGCTTCTTTTTTTTTTGCTTAATTTGCATAGGAAAAGATGATTTGTCTTATTAGTATTGTGGTTATGGATCTTTTTTTTTCCTCATATAGTTCTTCGACTATTTGGTGGAAGATCTCTATCTTCGAGAGAGATAGAGAGAGATGTGTGTGTGTGTGTGTGTGTGAGGGAGAAGGAGAGAGACGAAGATCAAAGAGAGAGGTCTGAGAGAGAATCTTACAAAGAGAACATGGATAGAGAGAGATCCGTGAGAGAAAAAATGAAAGATGAAGAGAGAAAGAGATGATGAAGGGTGTGTTTGGAAGAAACTTTTAGTCTTTACACCTTTAAAAATTTTGTACCTTGAATACTTTTCTTATTTCCCAAATCACCCAGCTTTATTATTAGTTTATAAGTTTTTAACTGTATTGATTTTAGTTATTGGGCATTAATTTTAAATCTCAATAGTTAGAATTTTGAATAAGAGAAGTGGAAGAGTCTGAGTGGAAATTGGGATCGGAGCGGGACGGTCGAGCTTATCATTCACGGGGTCGGGACTGATGATGCATAAATTGTCCAAACGTTGACTAACGTCAAAGAGTCTGGGACAAACCTAAAGACCATCGAGTCAACCCGACTTAAGGTAACAGAACAGCTAAACCCTCAACGCTCCGCCACCTACACCCCTAACTGGGAGGTCGGCTAGAGGTACTAGCCCCGTTTCGCCTGATGCACAAACAAATCAGCTCTGAAGTCTCCAAAGGAATGAGGGGGGTGTTAGGCCGATGCCTCACACCCTAAACTAGGGAGGTAGAAGCGCACCAATAACTTACCGACTCAATCCCGGAATCTCCTTAAAAGATCCCAGACGGCTAAAGATCTTAAGTGGTTAAGCAAGCTTGGACTTCAAGAGTCTCAAAGGAGGAAACATCTTCTAGAAGATCTATCACCTCAGCAGGATATCTACGAAGGTTCCTTGAACTTAGGAACTTCTATTTATCCTAGATACGAAATAAACATTAAGGGAAAACTTCCCTCGACGGTGAATCATAACCGCCTCACAAACCTATAAAAGGGCCCCCATCGTCTACCACAAGACACGATCTCTCAACCAGAAAGATCACTAATTACATTGAGTTCCCATAACTCGTTCCTTAAAAGGTTCGATCAATATTCAATCTTGTACTACAAAAAAAAACTTGATTGTCTTGAGCGTTAGAGCGGTTTTCGATCCCTTTGCAGGTTTGTCCCTCAAGAATCAAGAGGAAGGAGCAGGCGAAAGGTATCTCTATCAACAGAACAGAATATTCGATCATAATGGGTGTTGTCATGCATCAATACCCTATTTCATGCTGATATAACGGAAGGCCATTTTTGACATCAGCATTTGGCGCTAGAAGGAAGGGATCTCTACATCAATATCATCAATTCGGTAACCCGAATTCTCTATCTCAATCTCAAAACTAATTGTTTCCGTTAGCCTTTCAGGCAACCATGTCCTCAAACAGCGACACCACTAAAAAAACTGAGGCCAAACATCCTTCCTCGGAAGAGGTAATGGCCGAGGTCAAATAACCCGAAGAGGAGAAGATACAAGAAGATGAAGAAGTAGAGAAAACGTTGGATATCACAGTACCGATGAAGATTGGAGACAACCCCAGCGAAAGCACCTACGTCGGCAGCACATTAACCGAGAAAGAAGAAATGAGCTCTCTCTTAAGAGCCCACCTCCACGTCTTCGCCTTGGGAACTGATGAAGTTCTAGGGATAGATCCCGCCGTTATCACCCATAGATTGAAATTAAATAAGAGAGTAGACCCGTTAAACAAAAGAGAGAAAGAATGTCATGTATTGTCTCTGAGTTGTTCTTCATCTTCCTTTGCTTTTTTAATTAAAAGTATTTCAGAGATTGATTCTGAGATTTATAGAGAGAGAGAGAAACAGAGAATGCAAATGTAGTGAATTTTCTTTGTCTTAGTGAGAGGGACTTGGAAAAGAATTCATCACATTCCCCCATTATCATCTGTCATCACCATCAACAATCAATCTATCATTTTGGTGACCTCTTTCTTACTCTTCTCTTGATATTAATTTTTGTAATAAAATCCTTCTTTATGATTTCTTTGATGAAAAATGTTTAGATAACTTTCTTTGACTAGGATTGATGATGAAACCATATTTGATCTTTTACAAACATATTTTGAATTGATTCATTCTCTAACTGTGCTTCAATGTTTAAGTTATTGTGATTTGTTAAATTGGTTATCTTTTCATTGTCTATGCTTTTGAGTTTGATATATCATGCTTAGGTTAAACTCTTTGATGATATATGCTTGTTGATTGATAGACAATTGTTTATAATTTATATTTCAAAACAAGACAATTACACTTTTATAATTTAAGAACTGATTTTATCGAAAACATCTTCCGAAATTCGAATAGTTTATTATCTAGAATTTTGAGTAATAGAAAAAAGAGAATTAGTTAGTTAACTATTTGTGCTACAAGTGATTTTATGTGGTTAATATACAAAACGTATATTAACCACATAAATCAGATCAAGGACCGAATTTTTCTGGGAACAATTTAGTGTGATTTGAGGGTTAATATACAAAACGTATATATCACTTTTTCTCACTTAACTTTCAGATTTGGAAAGAGTATATTTTCTGGGATAAATTTAGCATGATTTGGGGATTAATACAAAACGTATATATCACTTTCTCTCACTTAACTTTCAGATTTGGAAAGAGTATATTTTTCTGGGATCAATTTAGCGTGATTTGGGGGTTAATATACAAAACGTATATATCACTTTCTCTCACTTAACTTTCAGATTTGGAAAGAGTATATTTTTCTGTGATCAATTTAGCATGATTTTGGGGTTAATAGACATAACGTATATATCACTTTCTCTCCTTTAATTTCCATTTTTACTTATACATAACCAAACATCCCTTACAAATTATGATACATGTTCATAAATTATGTGCAATTTACGACCATTACAACAGCATTTGTTTTCGTTTTTTCTCATACGTAATTTATCCAATGGTTCAAATTATTTATAGCATAACTTAATGTTTTACACAGGTACACTGCAGTATCTTCTCAACTATCTGAGTCATTCAACAAACAACAATTACACGCTTTGAATCATTCTTGACAAACGAACTGAATCTTCTCTGATGGAAATCGAAAACAACTGGCCAACTTCAGTAAATATTTTATCCCAACCATCAGATTCCAGTTTCGTAGTCTTACTTAGGTTGGATGGTTCTGTAGGAAATTTCACCAGTAACAGCAAAACTATAAAAACAAAAACATATACATTAGTCAACGAAACATATAATTTACTACAAACGACATGTATAATACAGTAAATTATGTATAATGTTTATAAAATTCATCATGTGTTGGAGATAAACAGAACTTTAGTTTGAATAACAAGGCTACTGTTATATAAAAAAAATATATGTAAAGTGCAATAAATTACATATAATTTTTGGAACATTACACATTGTTTACCTTCTGTTACAATAAAATTGTACGGAATCTTCACTGGTTCAAATGTGTAAAGCGTAATAAAGTACATATGATTGTTTGAACAACACACATTGTTTACATTCTGTTACAATAACATTGTACGGGATGTTCTCTAGTTAAAATCTGTCATGTTCAATAAAGTACACATAATTTTGTATAAGTTACACATCGTTTACATCCTGTTACAAAAAAAAACGTACAAAATCTTCTCTAGATCAGAAATGGTACGGCTACCGGATCTGATATCAAAAAATGTTCTAAACATCAAGATCTGTAACCTAAATCTAATGAAAAATAAAATAATACGTGGATACAAACATAACATAATCGAAGATAATGAATTAGTAAACAAGGATTTAACATTAACATCATAAATCGGTTATGAAGATCTTAGATAGAGAAAATCATGAATAATGATGAATATTTGATAAGATGATACAGAGATGAACTCGATTATAATGAAAATCATAAATATCTTTAAAGAAGATGATGAAAAACATTAAAAAGAAAGATTAAACTTGTTACTTAAACATCATAAATAATTTTTGATATTAACAATGGTACAAACCTGAATCTTTGATGATGTAAATCGAAATAAACGATGGAGTTTTCAGCTAGCCTAATGAAGATGCAGAAAATTTCGAGACTAAACAATAGAGGTTGAAAAGAGGATTCAGTTTTAGAGAGAGAAAATTAATGATTTTCGTTTTGGAGAAGAATGAAGATAATGTTTATGTTAATATGATCGTGATTGGAGAGAGAAGGTGGGAGATAAAAATGGAAAACAGATATTTGAGAATTTTCAAGGAAAATAAATTTTTGTTTATACAGAAGGTTAGATTACGTATTATGATTTAATATGAATCCAAGGATTTGTGATTTCTCTAGAGATTGATACAAATGGACTAGATTTCCATTTATGTTAATATTTTAATTCATAAACCCAAGGATTAGAGAGGATTAAAAGTGTGTTTAAGGGTAGATTTTTGGACCATAACCCTAAAAATTATATAAATCTCAATACATAGATAGTTAGCTGTTTTTTTTTTGCTATAATGGGGTTGGGGAGGAAACCCAATAAAATTAACAGATTTCTAAAGAACACAAGATAATAAATCATCCCCCGTGAGATCAAAATTTCTTCTGGTACACAATCGATTATGAACTAATAAATAATTACCCAGCTTTTAGATTACTGATTAGATGGAAAAACAATAGAATCCCAATAGGAATACTAAAAAACGTTTGTTGAAGAAGAAGAAAATTTTTGTTATCAATAGAGACATAGGGGTTTACACTATAACTAAAACTGATGTATATTAGTATTTTGCAGGGACATCGAGACAAGTCTGTCGAATTCACTGTAAATCTTCATAAAACATAAGTTCGGTGAGACCATGTTGAAGTATCCTTCGACTTTCTATTTGGTTCGATCGAATTTCGACTTTAAAAGTTCAAAGCTAGTCTATTTGATTGGAGCTCTCAAACTAATCTTGTTTAAGAAATCAAAACCTTCAAATTCTAGGTCAGATGCTCCGTTGTGAGCTGTGAATCAAAGAACTGAGAGATAATCGAAAAATAGAGCCGATTGACACGAAAAATCCAAAAATGAGGGTGGCCCATGTACAACTTCCCTAGCGCCTCTCTTTCTCTTTCTCTTTCTCTTTCTCTCTCCCTCTCGCTCCCCCTCCTCTAGCGCGCGCTTAAGGCAAAAGAGTATGTCTTTCTAAAATTTACCCATGATTTATATATTTTACTATTTGTTTAGTAAAACTTTCATAAGAAATTTCTAATCTTTGTCTTGATTAAAATCATGAAATTTTAATGATTTGTTACCTGATTTTTTCTCAGCCGGATACTACTAGTACTAAAGCTGCTACTACTGGGAATCATCATCAGCGGGATGGAAGTTGCTGAATTTAATCTCAAAAAGGATGTTGGAAGGTTTATCAGACTGTTACATGATCCTTCTTACCTGATTTATAATAACAATGATGATTTGTTAGTAAGTGAGATACCAACAAATCATACTCTGGTGAAATTCTTTAACAGTGTTTTTCTTAGAAGCAATATCCCCCCAACAACACCTTTATCATCATCCTTATCAAAAAACAAAGCCATAAGTTGGCCGCCTAAGTATTGTACTAACTATCAACTAGGTTTTGATCATCTACCCACCACCACTAATGAAGACAAATTGGTCTGCCGTTTGAACATCAAGAAACATGATGATGATGATACTGGTACCATGTATTGTACTTTTGAGGTTTTGAACTTAAGAGGGTGCCAAGGTAATAATAATAATAGATGGGGAATGATCGATAAACTCGTGCTTCCGTATCAGTTGATAATGGATAATAATTCCGTTTATGTGAATTGTTTTAGGTGGATTCGTAGTAATAGTATTCTTCCAGGTGACAAGTTCAGAGCAATCCCACTCGAAACTAGTGTTATTGATGTTATTGGCAATGATTCTTTAGTAGTAAGTGAGATACTAACCAGACTCCCTGTCAAGTCCCTATTCCGTTTCAAGAGTGTTTCTAAGCATTGGTGTTCCACAATTCAGCATGATAAACACTTCATCGATTCACACTTTACCCTTTCTAAAACACGCTCTCCCACCCGTCTATTGATTGTTGTTCCTGCAGAATCAGATTATGACATAGACACTCACAAGGAATACGTCAATGATTTAGATGCCTTATATAAAGTGGATTCTGAAATAGACACTTGGCCTTACAAGGAATACCATGTTACAGCTGACTTGTTGTTTGAAGGCGAAAGCCGCACAAAAGTTGTGGTTGACACTGTAAGGGAGATTGACTCTACAGGTTACGATAGAATTACGAAACCTGTAAATGGTTTAATCTGTCTCATTGACTCTCGATTCGATTTTGCTGTTCGTATATACAATTTAAGTACCGGAGAAATATCCCCATGGTTTGAATCATCATTGTTAGACGAAAAAAAAATTGTCAATGGCATACATAAGTGTAGGTTGCATTACTCAGATGTAGAGTCCAAGTACGAATTTGGTTTTGATCCTGCCACTAATGAACACAAAGTGCTCTGTGTGTGGAAGATGCAATTGTCATTTGCACATCCCTGGTTTACTATTTGTGAGGTTTTGACCTTAAGAGGGTGCCAAGGTAATAATAATACATCTTGGAGAAGGATCAACGAGGTTCCACCTTGTGAACTATTGGGTGATTCTGTTTATGTGAATGGTGTTATTTATTGGAGCACTGATGATCTTACGGATGTCTACTTTGAAATTAATCGTCGTCCTATATGCTTAGTGGCATTTGATGTAGGAAGCGAGAAGTTCAGAGCAATCACACTCCCTGATTTCATCCTTGATCAGTGTCTAGATAACTGCCCAGCAGATTTCGCTGTCCATCGTTATTATAGTAATACTTATCAACATCTTCAATTATTAGAAGTGGATGGGTGTTAGCCATGTTAATAAGAATCAAAGATTGTGTGTTCAACATGTATATATATGAAGATGATTACAAAGAGGCGTCTACTGATAGTAGTAGTAGCCACTCTTCACGCAACAACGGAAGATGGAGCCAAATGAGTAGTAGTATCACATTGCCTTGGAATTTGGGTGCGGATCATTGGGTTTACTTTCATACTTTCGTAGGATCAGATGACAAGATTATATTAACCCACTCTGAAGGATGGAACTTTGGTAAAGAAAAGAAGTGTGTGTTTTTTTATTGTTACAATTGGAAGACGGGTACTTGGACAGAGTTTGACGTTAATGGATCAGTTCCCTCCTCAATTCCACATATCCTTTCTGCCAGTTTTTTTACTACTTTCTCAGAGAATCTTTTGCCCCTTAACAATCACAATGCTCTCTCTCCTAGTAGCTGATGGATTAGCTTCACTCTCTCTCGAAAAGTAAGTTGCCTTCTTTTTAGTTTATACCCTATGTTTATACTAGTACTTGGTTAAGTTTATTTAAGGAGAACATTTGAGTAGTAGATGTCAAGGATTGGTATTTTATTTGTCACTATGATCTCTAGTTACTGCTTTGTGCTTGAGGGTTGATGAATATGAACGACGAAACTTTTCAGATGTATAACTCAGACCCATCCCCTGTCTTAAGTTACTACCAACATTGATATATGTATGTATGTCTACAAGAAGCTCTCTCTCCTTCTGTTTCTATGGATTTGAGAAGATCTTTATTTTTCAGCTTGGCTTATTTCTTATGTTCCCACACCTTTAATGCCGCGTCTCTGGATATTAAAATTGAAATGGGTATGAAAAGTCTGATATAGTTTATACATAGTTCCATATGTTACCCACTCTTGCTTTTGCAGTATAGAGTGAATTTATATGAACATAAATTTATCTCTCTTTTCAGATTTTGAGCTTGCAGAATAACAATATTCTTTTGTATTTCATATGTCCATCTTGGCTGTTATTTCACAGCTTCTCATACGATTAACCGAGATGCTCTAGCACTGCTTCTTAAGAGCAGCGTGTCGACTGAAATATGTCAACATTTTATTCCTTGATTCATAGATAACTTTTACTCTGATCACTAAAATTAACACTATAGAGAAAATCATAGAAGAGATCATAACGGTAAGAAAATATTAAAAGTTTCAATCAAATTCAAGCTCAAAGTACAGTTAACCTCATTAAGAACGTTGCCAACAGATGGACATGCTTCAATAGAAGACTTGTCCTTGCTTTCCAATCCAAGTGCTTTAATGGCGGCTACTTTAGCAGCTTCGACATCATTGCCAAACTCACTGAAGTCTGATTTGCAAGTAAAAATGAGTTTCCATTGTGGAGCTCTTGTCAAACAATTTCAGCACTTCTAAGAAACCGGAACATTTGAAGTGGTACGTGAAAAGAACTTTGGCAACAAAATTTGAGATCTGATATCATAATCTGCGGACAGAGTTCTTCAGGAGTCGGCACATTTATGAGGTTTTCAACGCAAAACAACTTCATGTAGGAAATTAGTCAAGGATTTGACCTGGTAATGAACAGTAAGGTTCCCTTGAACAGCAAGAGCACATTGGATTAATAATTTCCTCTGCCATGTTCATCATGCTCTGATAGTCTGAATATGCTTCATACATTTATAAGTAAAATGACTGTTATAAATTTTTTTTATCATGTGAAATAGGAAAAACTTATAGCTGCCATAGTTAACATGTAACGGAGACAGGGAAATACCTCGATTGTGGTAAGTTCAGGATTATGACGAGTTGAAATGCCTTCATTTCTGAAAATTCGACTCATACACTTTTTCAAACCCTCCAACCTACAAGCAGGTGGTATTTTATTCGTTACACGTTCAGTTACCAAACATAATTAAACTTGAATTAGTTCAAAATCCAACACGAATTAGTTAGCAACAGAAACGAAAACATACACGAGAATCTTTGTTGCTTACTAAATAGAAGTTCAAAAATTAATTGCAGAAGAAATATCAGATTGGTAAGAATTCCATGCTAGACAATACAAGGAAAAATATGTGAATCCTCACCATCATTCTCTTCAAGTGGAGCTCGGTTGCAATTCTCAAGTAAAGATCCCTTCCTAGGGAATTATGGTATGTAATAAAGGGTCTAGCCTCTGCTCCACCAGCTGCTCCCTGGTTGATCAAAATAAAATGTAAGCGATTTCCTCTCCTTGCCCACCAAAAAGGTTCTTGATGAGACAAATGGATATCAAGTTCAAGAAACTTTCAGTATTTGAAGTTCCAAACGATATTAAAGTTACTCAATCACCAAAGTTATACCAAACCACTTCTCTTGTACATTATTAATCACGTAAGAGTGGAGTTTGCGAAGCTAAATCATCGTTATAAACTCAAAGGTTTTACGTGGGCAATCCTACCACTTAAATTTCAATTGTTATATTCTCTAATCACCAAAAACTGATCCTGGAATCTTAAGTAATTGGGAATTGAGTGGCATCTTTTTAAGAATTTAACAGTATAGAATGGAGCATATCTCTGAGAAATTGCTAACATCTAGTTTTCTTAGCCAATATCAGAGTGAACCGTAACCATTAAACCACTATTGATCAGGTCCTGAATTGAACCATAACAGTTCCTCTTAATGTCGCACTATTGTAAGAAGGTCCCTGAATCAGACTCTTCCAGGAACGTAACATTTTTCTTTGAAAACTTTGAATTAATATAAGGGAAAAAGAATACAAAAGACTATACAAGAAGAAAAGGGGGAGCTAATACAACTACATACTCAAGATACCCCCTACCCGCCCCAATTCGACACGAAGTCAAAATACGAAAAAGCCCTGGTCCAGTCAAGGGACCTACTCCAATGGAAAAGAACACCCAAAACATCTTCCTCCACAAACCTTGAAGGAGAGAATCCTTAAAGATACCCTCATTCCTAGCCTTCTAAATACACCAACATATGACAAAAGGGACAAGGTTCCATAAGCCTCTCTTCGATTTCTTCACTGGTACCTTCCTCCACTAAGCTATGAGCTGATCTAGAGAAGCTGGAAGGCTCCAATTCATCCCAATAGACCCAAGGAAGAAGTTCCAAAGCTTCACAACCTCCGAACAGTGGATCAACAAATGAGACACTGATTCTTCACTCACTTTGCATCTGTCACAACCTCCAGGAACGTAACATCAGCAACATTAAATATTCTATCACAAAATGGAGTAAACACTAGGAATTAAGCATAAGAGAAAGTGTAACCTGTAGGACTGGAGTTTCCACTTCGATAAAGCCAAAAGATTCAACTGCCATTCGTATCTCTGAAACAATCTGCGCCAACACACTAAAATCGGCAACCACAATGTTCATTGAAGAAAACAGTAAAGCATGTAATGGCATCACATGGAAATTAGCAGGTTACGCAACATATGAAGTATTTTCACCCCAAAAATGTAAGATAGTTGAGAGTACATTTGTAGTATGAAGACCCTAAAACTATATGTTGAGTCTATATAGCCAAAATATGAAAGGTTTACTTAGAACTAAGAACTCCATTGCCCTGTTCAGGGATCCAAAGAATAGAAAAGTAAAAGGAGTGCTTATCCATCGAACTGATTGCATCAACGAGTCACATAACCAATCAGTGAGGCTCAGTAGAATTCTGATGGTTCTGGGTCGTAACTTTTATATCTCTTGCTCTAACTTTTATGTTCTCGGGGGTTTTTCAGACTTGGTCGACCCAGAACCTTTAAGAACTTTGACATTGTCTTCGCTGAAAGTATTTGAGGATTCTGGGGTCAACCTCGTCGTTCTTGTTCAGAATGAGATTGATACGCAAACTCCCAAGAACTTACAGATGGGACGACCCGACAATTCTTGATGGTTCTCGGATGGAACCACTATGAAAAATAATTGTGGGATTGTCGTCTTTATTCTTGGGTTTTCTTTGTACAAATTCTTGACTTTTTGTTATGGTCGTTGATTTGGGGAAATAAAGAAATTTTCCGGGGTAAGAACTTCTGGGTGGATACAAAAAAAATTGTGTTCTTTTGTTTCTTCCAAACACCACAGCCTTAATGTTTTTTCTTTCAAGTTTCTTCTACCTCCATCTTAGATCTATTCCGACCATCATTTCTGGCCACCTCTTCTGACCACCACAACCATTATTTTCTATATGAATTCTCTCTCAGATCCAACATAAACCTTTATCTCTCTCATCTCTCATATTTTTCTCATAAATCTCAATTCATAGATAGTTAACTGTTTTGTTTTGCTATAATGAGGTTGGGGAAGGAAACCCAACAAAATCAACAGATTTCTGAAGAACACAAGATAATAAATCATCCCCCTCAGATCAAAATTATTCTACAAAATATGGGAGATGATTTAGTTATTAATCTCAAAAAGTGTCTACAAAGTAAAGAACAAGAACAAATCTGGTTTATCTTCACTTATCTCTTTATGGGAATGGTGGAAGATGAGAAACGACATGCACTTTAACCAAAAACCAGTAGATCTAACCCGTTGTTGGTGGAATACGAAGGAATCACTAAGGTTAGTTCTTACTTCTCTTATCTCTTCTTCATGTACTACTAAGCAGGGGCGTGTTTGAACCGGTGCGACCGGTGCCGTCGCACCGGCCCCCCTAAAACCACATAATTTTTTCATAGAGATAGGGGCCCCTAAATTCCGATTAGTTATATTAATTTAACAGTAGACAATGAAACAAGATGGTGATGTAGCTGAATTGGTAAACCTCTTGAATGTTATCTAAGAGGTCTAAGGTTCAATCCACCCAACAATCATTTTTTTGTTTATTTTATGAACTCGTCATTATCTCCAACTGTTTCTAATATCAACTATTTTCTTTACAAAAAAAAATATAACAACTATTAGTTATGGTATTAAGTTATGGATAAAGTGATAAACTATTAGTTTAGTTTGTATGTTTATGAAGTCGAATACTTATTGTTCTATCTTTTCGTGGAAGGAGTGTTGTCAAATGTGTAAGGTTTTTGCATAGAAGTATTTGGGATGAAAAAATACACAACTTAGAATAAGTATTCAACTTCACGGAAGGAGTTAATTTTTTTTTCTTATCGAACTTAGTTTCTTTAGAGATAATTACTAAACGTATAATGTGTGAAAAGAGTTTAGTTTTGATATCATTGGAGAAAGGGTCCCAAATATTTTTTTCGCACCGGGCCCCCAAATTCTCGGTCACGCCACTGCTACTAAGCTTGACACAGATAATTGGATTCACCTTCAAGATGGACAATTCAAAATAAATTGTGATTGTTCTTACAAGGATAGTCATGCATCAGCAGCTGCAGTCGCACGAGATTCATCTGGTGTTATAGTAAGAACAAAGAAGTTAGTTTTCAGACAACAATCGTCGCTCCATAGCGAGTTTATAGGGTTTCAGTTAGGTTTAGATCTAGCCGAAGAGATGGGGATAGAAGACTTTATACTAGAAGGTGATTGTAGGGTTTTGGTCGATTTATTAACAATCGTCGATCTTCAGGCCCCTTCGCGTTTGATGGACGAGATTGCTTCCCTGCGTGGTAGAATATCAACCAGACACGTATCCATTCTTTATACTCCGCGACATTGCAATCAGGTGGCCCATATTTTGGCGACAGAAGCTATGGTCCAAAGTTTGGTTGAATAGTCTATTTAGTCCTTCTCGGTTAAATCGCATGGTTTTATCTTTCTTTATACTGTTGTAAAACTATGTTATCTTTTATGAGTTTTATCTTTTCCCTAAAAAAAAATGGTGACCGAACGGCATCAAGTTTGTCGTCGATTGTATAATTGAAAGTACTTTTAACAAGGAGTGCTTATAACCAAAAACCCAAAAATGAGGGTGGGTAGGTCTTTTTAACAAAAACGGCCCCTGATAAAACTTCCCTTCATTGTGTACGCTATCTCACTGCGAGCCTAGTTCAGAGTAGGGCAAACGCTACCCTTGTCTTCCTTCACATTCATTTTATCGAAGAACAAGCAGAACGCCTCTCTCTCTCGCGCGCGCTCTTAGGCAAAAGAGTATGTCTTTCTACAATCTCCCCATGATTTATAGTATTTAATTTGATTAGTAGAAATTTCATAACTAATCTTTTTGTTGATTAAATCGTGACGGGATAGTTGATGTTTAAAGTTTGTGCTTTTAATGACATGAAATTTTAATGATTTTTTCTCAGCCGGATACTACTAGTACTAAAGCTGCTACTACTGGGAATCATCATCAGCAGGATGAAAGTTGCTGAATTTAATCTCAACAAGGAGGTTGGAAGGTTTATCAGACTGTTAGATGGGGAATGATCGATGAACTCGTGCTTCCGTATCAGTTGATAATCGATGAACTCGTTCTTCCAGGTGTAGGAAGTGACAAGTTCAGAGCAATCCAACTCCAAACTAGTGTTATTGATTCATTAGTAGTAAGTGAGATACTAACCAGACTCCCAGTCAAATCCCTATTCCGTTTCAAGAGTGTTTCTAAGCAATTGTGTTCCACAATTCAGCATGACAAACACTTCATTCATTCACACTTTACTCTTTCTAAAACACGCTCTCCCGCCCGTCTATTGATTGTTGTTCCTGCACCAAGTGAGACAAACAGCTGTCCACAATTGGGTTATGACATAGACACTCACAAGGAATACGTCGATGATGTAGATGCCTTAGATGGACTATTGTTTGATATAATAGACACTTGGCCTTACAAGGAGTACCATGTTACAGCTGACTTGTTGTTTGAAGACGAAAGCCGCACAAAAGTTGTGGTTGACACTGTAAGGGAGATTCACTCTGAATGTTATAATAGAATTACGAAACCTGTAAATGGTTTAATCTGTCTCATCGACTCTGAATTCGATTATGCTGTTCGTATATACAATTTAAGTACCGGAGAAATATCCCCATGGTTTGAATCATCATTGTTAGACGAAAAAAAAATTGTCAATGGCGTACATAGCTGTAGGCTGAATTACTCAGATGTAGAGTCCAAATACGAATTTGGTTTTGATCCTGCCACTAATGAACACAAAGTGCTCTGTGTGTGGAAGATGAAATTGTCATTTGAACATCCCTCGTTTACTATTTGTGAGGTTTTGACCTTAAGAGGGTGCCAAGGTAATAATAATACATCTTGGAGAAGGATCAACGAGGTTCCACCTTGTGGACTATTGGGTGATTCTGTTTATGTGAATGGTGTTATTTATTGGAGCACTGATGATCTTACGGATGTCGACTTTAGAATTATTCGTCGTCCTATATGCTTAGTGGCATTTGATGTAGGAAGCGAGAAGTTCAGGGCAATCACACTCCCTGATTTCATCCTTGATCAGTGTCTAGATAACTGCCCAGCAGATTTCGCTGTCCATCGTTATTATAGTAATACTTATCAACATCTTCAATTATTAGAAGTGGATGGGTGTTTAGCCATGTTAATAAGAATCAAAGATTGTGTGTTCAACATGTATATATATGAAGATGATTACAAAGAGGCGTCTACTGATAGTAGTAGTAGCCATTCTTCACTCAACAACGGAAGATGGAGTAAAACGAGTAGTATCACATTGCCTTGGAATTTGGGTGCGGATCATTGGGTTTACTTTCATACTTTCGTAGGATCAGATGACAAGATTATATTAACCCACTCTGACGGATGGAACTTTGGTAAAGAAAAGAAGAAGTGTGTGTTATTTTATTGTTACAATTGGAAGACGGGTACTTGGACAGAGTTTGACGTAAATGGATCAATTCCCTCCTCAATTCCACATATCCTTTCTGCCAGTTTTTTTACTACTTTCTCAGAGAACCTTTTGCCCCTTAACAATCACAATGCTCTTTCTCCTAGTAGCTGATGGATTAGCTTCACTCCCTCTCTCTCTCTCTCTCTCTCTCTCTCTCTCTCTCGAAAAGTAAGTTGCCTTCTTAGTTTGTACCCTATGGTTATACTAGTACTTGGTTAAGTTTATTGAAGGGGAAAATTTGAGTAGTAGATGTCAAGGATTGGTATTTTATTTGTCACTATGATCTCTAGTTACTGCTTTGTGCTTGAGGGTTGATGAATATGAACGACGAAACTTTTTCAGATGTATAACTCAGACCCATCCCCTGTCTTAAGTTACTACCAACATTGATATATGTGTGTATGTCTACAAGAAGATCTCTCTCCTTCTGTTTCTATGGATTTGAGAAGATCTTTGTTTTTCAACTCGGCTTATTTCTTATGTTCCCACACCTTTAATGCTACGTCTCTGGATATTAAAATTGAAATGGGTAATGGAGATGAAAAGTCTGATATAGTTTACACATAGTTCCGTATGTTACCAACTCTTTCTTTTGCGGTATAGAGTGAATTTATATGAACATAAATTTATCTCTCTTTTCAGATTTTGAGCTTGCAGAATAACTATCAGATTTTGTATTTCATATGTCCATCTTGGCTGTTTTGCACAGCTTCTCATACGATTAACTATCATAATCCAATCGTTCTCTTTTAGAAGATGCCGCCACTCGGACTCGAACCGAGATGCTCTAGCACTGCTTCTTAAGAGCAGGGTGTCTACCGATTTCACCATAGCGGCTTGCTAGAAAGCATAATAACTCATTCAGATTCAATCTGCGATATTGTAAGGAGACAATTCAATGTACTTTTTTTGTAAGAAAAATTCAAATCAATGAATAAAGACTCATTGAAATTCCTATTTGAACGTTCAATAATCATTTGTGTTGCGATGTTCTTGGGTTTGACTTCTGAAAATCGCATATGAGTCTATAAGTTTTATCTTAAATAAAAAGAAGATTGCTTTTTTCATCTTTGTTTCTTGTTTTATTGTTCGCAAAATTTTTATATAATTTAGGAGCAAGGAAATTCTTAGTCTTCAACATCAACCCTATCAGGTGTTTGCTTTTTACAGTTAATTAAACAGACCAAGTAAAAAAATGGCAAGTCACTGCTTGCTGATTAATCTTCCACTTTCATATTGTTCAATGGCAATGCACTTCGCAAGCTTGACCTCGTCAATTTATTATGACTAAGTTTGGGTTAAAAGAGATTTATTAATCTTCATAGTTCTCTTTTTGCCGGCAGTAAAGTGAAGGTTTGCTTGAGATTGGGGCTGGCTAGTATGATTCTGATAGATAGAAGCTACCTCAACTCCTCGAGTATTAGAACTTAGAAATATCTAGTTTCTAATAATTAAATGGGGAATTTAGCGAGAATCCCCTCATCTCTAATGTCAAATTAGTGATATCTCCTTTTTGATCGGATATTAGTGAAATTCCCTTTTTCACACTCGAAGTACGAAAATAGCCCTGCACTTAGTTTATATATTTCTTTTTGCACATATCATTACGACCGACATAACACCTAACTTCGGCCTTCGCATGAATTTTTCTATCTAGTTTGTAAGTTCATGATTGAAATAATATTCTAAGTTTGGTCTTTCGAAGAATTTTTCAATCTCATTTGCAAGTTCAATTAGTATTTCATTTTAACTTTTCGTTCAATTCATAATTTCAATTTACATTTGTATTTTTTTAATACATACGAGTTATACTTAATTGAAAGAACAACATTATCAAGAGGTCACTATCAAATTGGTTACACTTGGAAACATCAATTTTAACGTAAAACAAAAAACGAATGAGAAGTTAAATTTTTTTCTTAGACGATTTTTAATTTCGAATTGTTGTGATTTATTAATTTTAAATTTTCGACAAATATTGTTGGTAAATTAGATAAAGATGGATAAGAGAAATAAAGAAGGTATAAGAAATGAAAATACGTTGTTAAGCATAACATCGAAGAGGTATAAGAAATCAAGAAAAAAAATAGGTAAAACAATAAGGATAAGGATATTTTTGTACTTCTAAGTGCAAAAAAAGAGGTTTCACTAATGTCCGATTAAAAAAGGAGTATCGCTAATTAGACATTAGGGATGAGGGGGTATCGGTAAATTCCCCTAATTAAATTGTACATGATAGTCGTTATTAATGTAATCCGACCTAGTTTGTTTGTTCCATTGTCAAGTTCATAGCCATGGGGGAAGACGAAAATTTGGATGAGAGGGCATCGGTACTTGGGGTGGCATTGATGAAGAAGAACAAGCGCAAAAGCAGCCCATGGGGAACAAATTAGCTTCTCAGTTTCTCTCTGGTAAGAACCAACAATTCAGTCTAGGTCGCCGGCAGGAGCCTGCGACCGCAATCGAAGGCGAGTCAAACATTAGTTGAGACAATGCGTCTTAAACATACATTGCTTTGAACCACAATTAGAATTTCTTTTAGCTCAATTGCCTTTAATAACTTTGGACATTGCCATTAAAATCTCGGGGAATATATAGCATCTACTAAAGAATCAACTTCAAAGCATCTTGGGTCTTGTACATGGCCAAGAAGATGTGAGTTGAAAGCCTTGCAAGTTCCTACCATTTTTGTTTGGTTAATTGTGTGTGGGATGTTGGGATTGCCTTATATGAATTATCCTCAACCAATTGAAGTTTGAGTTCTTCATCAAAAAAAATTGAAGTTTGAGTGGCATGAAAACTTTGAACTTATACGAAACTTGTTCTTCTTTAACACTTTCACACGTCCACCACCCATTGGTGTAGTGGTAGGGCATCCCTCTTAAGCCCATGCGGTCTTGAGAATTGAGATCGAGAATCGGTGGAAGCAATTTATCACCAAGATTTATTCAATGTAATTTAAACACTAAATAAAGTAGATTTGTCGGGATTTAGGCTCTTTATTGTCGGGCTTTAGGTCTCTTTAATTATTGGTTTAACTTAGAGAGTTTTCGTGCTTATCACATCTTAAAGATGTATCAATGCCTTGTAACGACTAACGTAGATCGTAATCGATTTCTCAACAACACTTTCACACAAATAAGACATCACGTGTAAAATTGGACTTAATGCTGTGTTCCTCGTCTGTTTTATCTCCTATTATTGTTGCAACTTTGATATACTAGCACGGTGTCACGAGAATAAGTCTAATATTTCGTCAAATCATTATCTTTTCGCCCTTTCACATCTCTCTCTTTCACTTTTGTTACTCTTTCCCTTCTCCCTTTTTTCCATCTCGCTCTTTCACTTTTATCTCTCTTTCGCTTCTTCCTTTTCTTTCACTTCACTTTCAGTCCGTTCACCCTCACTCTACCCCCTATAACTTCTCTCTCTTTCACTTCTTTATCTCCAACTTTCTTCCCAGTCCTGCATTTTTTTCCCTCTCTTTCTCTAACTTCTTTTTCTCTTCCACTGTCTCTTTAACTTTTATCTTTTTGATTCTCGAGGGTTTCTCAGATTTGTTCGATCTAAGAATCTTTAAGAACTTTTAAATAGTATTCGCTAACTTCTTTTTCTTTTCCATCTCTCGTAACTTCTATATCTCTTGCTTTAACTTTTATGTTTTCGGGGGTTTTTCAGACTTGGTCGACCCAAAACCTTTAAGAACTTTAACATTGTCTTCGCTGGAAGTATTTGAGGATTCTGGGGCCAACCTCGTTGTTCTTGTTCAGAATGAGATTGATCCGTCCCAGGAACTTACAGATGGGACGACCCGACAATTCTTGATGGTTCTCGGGTGGAGCCACTATGAAAAATAATTGTGGGGTTTGTCGTCTTTATTTCTTCCAAACACCACACCCTTAATGTTTTTTTTTTCAAGTTCCTTCTACCTCCATCTTAGACCTATTTCGGCTATAATTTCTTGCCACCTCTTCCGACCACCACGACCATTATTTTCTATCTGGATTCTCTCTCAGATCCAACATAAACATCTATCTCTCTCTCTCATCTCTCATATTTTTCTCATAAATCTCAATTCATAGATAGTTAACTGTTTTGTTTTGCTATAATGAGGTTGGGGGAGGAAACCCAATAAAATTAACGGATTTCTGAAGAACACAAGATAATAAATCATCCCCCTCCGATCAAAATTTCTGCTGGTACACAAACGATTATGAACTAATAAGTAATTACCCAGCTTTTGGAGTACTGATTAGATGGAAGAACAATAGAATCCCAATAGGAATGCTAAAAAAATTTGCTGAAGAAGAGGGAAATTTTTGTTATCAGTAGAGACCTAGGGGTTTACACTATAACTAAAGCAGATGAAGAAGAGAGAAAATTGATGTATATTAGTATTCTGCTCAATCGGCTGCAACAATTTATGTGCTTCTTTTTTTTGCTTAATTTGCATAGGAAAAGATGATTTGTCTTATTAGTATTGTGGTTATGGATCTTCTTTTTCTCATATAGTTCTTCGACTATTTGGTGGAAGATCTCTATCTTCGAGAGAGATATCTGTGTGTGTGTGTGTGTGTGTGTGTGTGTGTGTGTGTGTGTGTGTGTGTGTGTGTGTGTGTGTGTGTGAGCGGTCTGAGAGAGAATCTTACAAAGAGAACATGGATAGAGAGAGATCCGTGAGAGAAAAAATGAGAGATGAAGAGAGAAAGAGATGTAGAAGGGTGTGTTTGGAAGAAACTTTTAGTCTTTACACCTTTAAAAAAAATTTACCCTGAATACTTTTCTTATTTCCCAAATCACCCAGCTTTATTATTAGTTTATAAGTTTTTAACGGTATTGATTTTAGTTATTGGAAATTAACTTTAAATCACAATAGTTAGAATTTTGAATAAGAGAAATGGAAGAGTCTGAGTAGAAATTGGAATCGGGGCGGGACGGTCGAGCTTATCATTCACGGGGTCGGGATTGATGATGCATAAATTGTCCAAACGTTTACTAACGTCAAAGAGTCAGGAACACCTGAAGACCATCGAGTCAACCCGACTTAAGGTAACAGAACAGCTAAACCCTCAACGCTCCGCCACCTACACCCCTAACTGGGAGGTCGGCTAGAGGTACCAACCCCGTTTCGCCCCATGCACAAACAGATCAGTTCTGGAGTCTCCTAAGGAATGAGGGGGTGTTCGACCGATGCCTCACACCCTAAACTGGGGAGGCAGAAGCGCGCCAATAACTTACCGACTCAATCCCGTGATCTCCTTAAAAGATCCCAGAAGGCTAAAGATCTTGAGTGGTTAAGCAAACTTGGACTTTCAAAGGAGGAATCATCTTCTAGAAGATCTATCACCTCAGCAGGATATCTACGAAGGTTTCTTGAACATAGGAACTTCTATTTATCCTAGATACGAAATAAACATTAAGGGACAACTTCCCTCGACGGTGAATCATAACCGCCTCACAAACCTATAAAAGGGCTCACATCGTCTACCACAAGACACGATCTCTCAACCAGAAAGATCACTAATTACATTGAGTTGCCATAACTCTCCCCTCAAAAGGTTCGATCAATACTCAATCTTTTACTACAAAAAGAAACTTGCTGTCTTGAGCGTCGGAGCGGTTTTCGATCCCTTTGCAGGTTTGCCCCTCAGGAATCAGGAGCAAGGAGCAGGCGAAAGGTATCTCTATCAACAAAATAGAATATTCGATCATAATGGACGTTGTCATGCATCAATACCCTATTTCATGCTGATATAACGGAAGACCATTTTTTACATCAGTATTTGGTGCTAGAAGGAGGGGATCTCTACATCAATATCATCAATTCGGTAACCCGAATTCTCTATCTCAATCTCAAAACTAATTGTTTCCCTTAGCCTTTCAGGCAACCATTTAAGGGTTTCATATGTATCTAATACAACTAATTGTCTAGTGTTCTAAGCGGAAGCTCAAACATCTATATGTTTAACACTAGTTAACCAGGATCTATACATGAACATATCAATGAACTAGAATAGAAAGATAATTACCTCTAATCGCTTTCCCACGAACTAAATCCCGACCAGTATTCGGAAGATAAGAACTCCAATTGTAGCTCCTCTACTTGAGACACCGAGTATATGACTTGAACTTCCTCGTTCGAGTCAGCTAGAACCTTCTTGAAGGCTGAGATGAAGAACTCCTTCTTATTGACTACGTAATAAAGAAAACTCCTTTTCTCTCTCTCTCTCTCTCTCTCTCTCTCTCTCTCTCTGAGAAGAACTTACTAGTTTGCGTGTCTCTTTGATTTTTCATCCACACACTTTAGGTTGTCTAATTAGGTATATCTAGAAATCTCTAGAAAAGGTATTTGACCCAAACTATGATTCCTAAAACCTAATTACAGGATATAGAAATCCCTAGAAAGGCAGACTTTCAAAGGAAACTAGACCAAACTTATCTTCAAAGTCAGTCACTACATCCTGATAACAATCGTCTAGTGAACACAGGATGATGTCAACCGCCATTTCGACTGGCATAGGAGATCTCATCCATTCCATGTCTTTGAAGTGATCAATCATCTCCAATACATGGTGACGAACGAATTTTTCTTTTTTAAGTCGTTTTCCCAGTGTCACCATTGTGATTCTAAATCTCTCCTTTCGACATTGTGTTCCAAACACTTCTCTGAGTCGTCGAATGATGGTGTATGCTTCCATGTCAATGAACATATCTTGATATTTTCTTTCCATGGACATTAGCATTAAACTGGTTACTGGTGCTGATTTCCTTCGAATAGAGTCTACTTGCTTACGCTCTTCATCAGAAGAGGTTTCTTAAAGCACGGAGATTGGAGTGTCTAGTACTTCTGCTCTTGCTCCAAGAACCTTTCTCAGATTTCTTTCCCATCTAACAAAGTTGGTGTCGTGATGTTGTTGTTTGTCATAATTAAACTACATGTAAGAAATGCGAAAGTGATTAAACTTGTTATCCAGGCATAATTCTTAATTTGCCTATATTATTCTATATTTATTGTCCCCTAAGAATAATATAATTCCAAGATCCCATTCCTTCGAGATTAAGCGTACTTTGGCACTGCCCTTAATTCGTTGTCCTGGGTGAGTAACACTTTACTGATCATACTCCTATGATTCTTGGTTGACGAATTTCACACTTGAGTGTCAAATTGTCATTTAGCCTCGAAATCCAAAACTCTTTTGCTGACTCGTTGAGAATAACCATTTAGACGTGTAGACCTCTTCATAGATCTACCCGTAATGTCCCGAGGTAAAATATGGCACCCTGCTTTGGCAGAACCCATCATCGATGAACAAGGGCGCAACAGGTATCTTAATCTGGGTAGGCTTTACTCAAAATTCTTTTTGGGACTTATTACGTAATTTATCAAGTTGCGTTACTGTGAATTCTAGCATAACCATTCATGATTTATTATGTAAAAGTTTACGTGGGTTTGCGTAATGATTTATTAAATCTTAGTATTATCCCTAAAAGATCTCATCTTTTAGGTTATTTCTTGTTCGCCTATGGTTCGTTTAGATTCATATCCTTGAACCTCTATTGATTGCTCCCACTTGAACCATGATCTCATCTTTTCAGTTCGTCAATAGATTCTAAGACCCTATACTCTAAGTATTATTCGGGCACATACACTTGTGCTTAGGAACAAGTAACGATAACTTATCTAAAGGTATACTATTCTACGCAATCACATACATTTATACATACAATAATATGACATTCATAATTGAAACAAAGTATGTATCCAAGATTCGTTTCTAGGTTTGCTATGTCTCGTACGTGGGAAATAGTGACATCTCTATGTCTAATGGGCTCTAAAGTTTATTTTCGTAAAATTCAGATTAAAACCACATTATGTTTCTTCCTTAACGATTTCCAAAATCGATTCAAGGAAAAACTCTGTTTTGCTCTCCGATAGCCCGGGTCAATGTCGGAAAAATATGCTTGGAATCGAGTGAAAAAGGTCAAAAAAACTCCCACTCGGGTCAAGGCCAAAAGCCCTCGAGTCAAACTCAAAAAGACCTAAGTCAGTCCTGGTCAAAGTCCTTTGACGGGTCTCGGGCCAACCCTAGACTTAGCCTCGGATCAACCTAGTCAAGGTCCGGACCATGGGACAGCACGTTCCTGCCGTGCTCTGTCCCACGGGCAGACGCGTCCTAACCTAGCTAGACGCTTCTGGCCTAGGACAGACCATAGCCATCTCGGACGAGATGCCTAGGATGCGTCTTGGACGCGTCGCGTCCTAGACGCGTCCTAGACGCGTCCAGACCATCGGGTCTAGCACATCTCCTCTTGGATGCTCGGTCCGAGAGGTGTTGGAACATTGAGACGCGTCCTAGACGCGTCTCGGGTTGGGACAGTGCACGGGCCATCTTGGATGCTCGATCTGAGATGCCCTAGTGCATCACAGTCGCGTCCTAGACGCTTTTGTACAAGGACAGCACATACATCTTGCTCTGGATGCCTTCTGGACGCGTCCAGATGCGTCCTAGACGCTTCTGGTCGCTCTAGACGCGTCCTAGACGCATCCTAGATGCGACTGGACTCATGTCCAAGATCTCGGTCCTAGACCGAGACCAACCAGGAATCCCTAGGTCGCGTCCGAGATGCGTGAGGGACGTCCGAGACGCGTCTGTCTCGGACTGGGATATCCCAGACGCGTCTTGGACGCGCTGGGAAGTCCGAGACCCGAGAGTCTCAGACTCCTAGTCCGTGTTGGACTGGGATATCCCAGACGCATCCTTGACGCGCTGGGATGTCCGAGATCCGAGAGTCTCGGACTCCTAGTCCGGTTCGGACTGAGATTTCCAGTCCGTGTCCCACCCGGTCTCGGACTCCCAGTCCGTGACGTGCTGGTCGGGCCCGGACAGCTGGGTTTCCAAAAATTTTGGAAATCCTAGTGTTTCAACATGTTTCTTTTCTGTTTTTCTTAAACCAAGTTGTTGTTAGGTACTGTTTTTGACAAATTCATCACCCTAACTTAATGTTTTTGATGATTTTTATCAAAACATTGAAAACCTAAAGCTAGTTTATGAAAACCCTTTTCAAAAAATCAAGTTTTACGTGTTTTAGGTCATCGAATCACATCCAAAAACCTAATTGATTCTTAATCAAAATATGTTTAAATCTCCATTCAAACATTATTAACACCATTATCTAGTCATTCAAGTTTGAATCTAATTCGACTAGTCAGAGATAGTTCATGCAAACGGCTCTTCATGTCACTGAAGGGTTTTATATGTATCTAATACAACTAATTATCTAGTGTTCTAAGCAGAATCTCAAACATCTATATGTTTAACACTAGTTAACCAGGATCTATACATGAACATATCAATGAACTAGAATAGAAAGATGATTACCTCTAATCGCTTTCCCACGAACTAAATCCCGACTAGTATTCAGAAGATAAGAGCTCTAATTGTAGTTCCTCTACTTGAGACACCGAGTATATGACTTAAACTCCCTTCTTCGAGTCAGCTAGGACCTTCTTGAAGGTTAAGATGAAGAACTCCTTCCTGACTAGGTAATAGAGAAAACTCATGTTCTCTCTCTCTCTCAGAAAACTCTCTCTCTCTCTCTCTCTCTCTCTCTCTCTTTGAGAAGAACTTACTTGTTTGTGTGTCTCTTTGATTTTCCACCCACACACTTTAGGTTGTCTAATTAGGTATATATAGAAATCCCTAGAAAAGGTATTTGACCCAAACTAGGATTCCTAAAACCTAATTAAAGGATAACTTCCAAAATTACCCTTTTAAGGTTTCTCTTGTGTGGCCGACCAACATAGCCCTTTATGGGCTTCCTTGGACGGCCCACTTAGGGCCTAACCGACCATGTAATGGTCGGCCCCTTGCTCTTGTCGGCCATCACATGGCCGGCCCACCTAAAGCCTTTCTAGGCCTCCCTTGCGGGCGCAGATGTGTTTATCTTTTTTCGGACTCCTCCGAACTTATTGGACTTACCAATAATGGATCCAATCCATCTATTTGCCATTCTCTTTCTAGTCAACTCTATCTGTTCAAATCATTACTCTTATGTCTAACCCTTGTAGAATCCGGTCTATGTTAGTAGCGGATTACCGAAGTTATCCGACGATCGTAAGCGGCTTCTAGCTAAGCATTACGAACCCTAATTCGACCGGACTAATGATCTTCCGAGTAAGATCATCTTGATCTTATTCGTCAAATATTACGCATTGCCATCTTGGTCGAAGGACATTCCTCGGAAGGATACCATTCCTTTTGTCCGAGGGAATATATCCTTCAACCATGTCCTCAAACATCGACACCACTAAAAAAACCGAGGCCAAACATCCTTCCTAGGAAGAGGTAATGGCCGAGGTCAAATAACCCGAAGAGGAGAAGATACAAGAAGATGAAGAAGTGGAGAAATCGTTGGATATCACAGTACCAGTGAAGATTGGAGACAAACCCAGCGAAAACACCTACATTGGCAGTACATTAACCGAGAAAGAAGAGATGAGCTCTCTCTTAAGAGCCCACCTCCACGTCTTCGCCTTCGGAACTGACGAAGTTATAGGGATAGATCCCGCTGTTATCACCCATAGATTGAAAATTAAATAAGGTAGTAGACCCGTTAAACAAAAGAGATAAAGAATGTCATGTATTGTCTCTGAGTTGTTCTTCATCTTCCTTTGCTTGTTTAATTAAAAGTATTTCAGAGATTGATTCTGAGATTTATAGAGAGAGTTAGAGAGAAACAGAGAATGCAGATGTAGTGAATTTTCTTTGTCTTTGTGAGAGGGGCTTGGAAAACAATTCATCACACTCCCCCATTATCATCTGTCATCACCATCAACAATCAATCTATCATTTTGGTGACCTCTTTCTTACTCTTCTCTTGATATTAATTTTTGTAATGAAATCCTTCTTATTATTTCTTTGATGAAAAATGTTTAGATAACTTTCTTTGACTAGGATTGATGATGAAACCATATTTGATCTCTTACAAACATATTTTGAATTGATCCGTTCTCTAACTGTGCTTCAATGTTTAAGTTATTGTGATTTGTTAAATCGGTTATCTTTTCGTTGTCTATCCTTTTGAGTTTGATATATCATGCTTAGGTTAAATTCTTTGATGATATATGCTTGTTGGTTGATAGCCAATTGTTTATAAATTTATTTTTCAAAACAAGGCAATTGCACTTTTATAATCTAAGAACTGATTTTATCGAAAACATCTCCCGAAATTCGGATAGTTTATTATCTAGAATTTTGAGTAATAAAAAAATAGAATTAGTTAGTTAACTATTTGTGCTACAGGTGATTTTATGTGGTCGATTCTTAAATCCTAGGCTTTCCCCCATCGATTTCCCTATAACTTTAGTTTCTTTAGTTACTTTATCATTTATCAGTTTCTCACCAACCATTTGAAAGAAAAATCGTGTTAGTTCTGAGTTTTAGAATAGGTTTCACTTAGTCCATACGGATAGACCCGATCTTACCGGAATTATTACTTGACGCCTGTATACTATACTTGCGGGTGGTGACCTTTTAAAGAAACTTTTTAAGCACATCAATATCCCTAATTGAAATTCCTAATGCAAACCAAAATCAAATATTGTTCATGTTTTCATTCAATATCAAACACACAATCAAACACATAATCAAACACAATGAACCACATAATAAAACACACAATCAAAAACCCTACATTTTTATAGTATAAACCCTAAATTTTGTAAATAATCAAACCCTAGATTTCAATCCATTGACACACACAAAATCAAACTTAAGCATATAACATTGTGTAGATTTAGAAATGACATACATGTTTGAGATAGATAGAGATGAGTCTTTGTAATTTCAGGCTAGAGAGAGTGGAAACTTCTCAAACTTATGATTCAACCCTTAGGTATCTTGAAGAGATGAAAAGGAGATCAACCGACTTACTTCGAGTGATAGATTGATTCGAGCAACAAATTTGGACGTTAGGTTGATGATAGGCCTAAAAATAGGTCTACTCTCGCAAGTATACAGGATCAGTCATAATATTCGGTAAGACCGAGGTCGATCCACAGGGAAAGGAAGGTAAATTCGAATATTGACGGCAAGTTTAACCCAATAATCAAGATGTCAATAGCTACTTAGACTAGAGCACACACGCCCCACTTCATAAATTTGATGATTGATTGGTAAGAAATAAGAAAACAAATAAAACTAAATAAATTATCTAAGAGAGAGGTGAGAGAGATTCAGGAGAAGAGTCGCAAGAAGTCGGACAAGATTCGGGTGAAAGTCAAGTGAGAGGGATACTTTGGTTCACAAGATTGATAACGATTACTACTAATTATCTACTAGGAAGGAAAGTTAATTAACTTCACCCACATACATTAACACTTCAAAGTATAATGCGTCACAATAAGTATAATCGATCAAAAGTTACTAAGCATCGACTATCTAGCTATGCACGCACTATCTAATTACGTATCAATGAACTAATATAACATTCCAAAGTATACTGCGTCACAATAAGTATAATCGATCAAAAGTTACTAAGCATCGACTATCTAGCTATGTACGCACTATCTAATTACGTGTCAATAGACGATTAAGATCGAGGCCTCTAATTCATAAAATTAGACGAAGTTAATTGAACTCGCATTTAAGAAATAATAAGTAATTCATCATAAATCAAATCATGCTTCACAAGTATTCGAATACAAGAGTTAGCTAAAATATTGAATGAACAATAAATGGAAATGAAAATGATGAGAGAATCCCCCTTTTTCGATGTGGTTCGAGGCAAGATCGTCGGAAAATATGAGTCTTTAAGGTGCAGCCGATCTCCCCTTAGCAAATTCTGGGTTCCCATAGCGACCATCATCATCTTCTCCATTTAGAACTCAACCTCCATTAAAGCTAAACCCTAGTTTTCTCTCTCTCACAATCTTCAACCAAAATCAAATCAAACCACATGGGAAGCTAGCCAAGGATTAGGGGAACAAAAGCCCTAAGGTTTCGGATCAAAAAGGTTGCCGGAACACCATGAACAGTCCGGCCAAATAAGAACATGAAATCCGACCAAAAACCATGAAATCCGGCCAAAATACTTAGATCCAGGCCAAAGGATCCCTTGGTCGCGTCCCGTGCATGAAGCTCGTGCCATCCCGAGCCTGCGGATGCGTCCCGTGAAGTGTGCAGCTCATCCCGTGCTCCGGTAGCTGCTGTAACGTCCCGACCTGCTGCAGGTCGCGTTCGCTGGAGCTCGGACCTGCTGAGGACGCATCCCGTGACGGCGTCTTCGCGTGTTATGCATGCGTCCATCCCGAGCACGAGTAGCTCCGGTCCGACAGTGGAAGCTTCCTTCTCCCGAGCAGCCCGAGCTGCTGCCGGCCAAGCTTGGTCGTCCAAGCTTTGGCAGGCACTCCTCCTTCTCCTCTCGTGCTCTCTCAAACTTTCAAACCCTAGAAACTTTTCTCTTGGTGAAGAACACACAAACCCTAGCCTCCTTTCTCTCTCACTTGTTGTGTGGTTCCTTGGTTCATTTATGAATGAAGAATGAAGAAGAAGATGAATAGTGAAACCCTAGGTCAAGACTTTGACTTTGACTCAGACTTGACTTGGATCCATAAAGAGAGGGTGCCCATATAATCTCTACACCTTCCTTCTTCTTTTGGTTTTCTTGAACTTGGACTTAGATGTTGGGTTTTGATTTAGAACCAAGGGGTGCCTCTAGCTTCTTCTTTACCATCTAACTTCAAGACAAGACTTCGGCTTCTTTCATTCACAACTTTCCCGTCCGAACTTCAAATTGATTTCCGTTTTCACCGTCGGACTCGTCATTACCTCCACTTGTAATTTGATTTACTTGAAGTCATTTTCTCTTGTTTTGGACACATGAAATGATAGTGATAATTCACTCCTTTTATTCTGAATCACACGCTTGACTCCAAAATAAGTACCTAACATGAAAAAACACATAAAATATTATTGATAACACTCGAAAAGGACTAATTAGTCTAAGTTAGGCTCTCCAAATGTGACATTTTCTTGTCACATCAGTTGAGTGAAATCGAGCTACTAGTGAGTTTCAAAAGGAGAGAGATGAAGAACTAGGTTGGTTTCTCTGATTTGGGGATAAAATCAACATATCTAGAAATTTTAGATATGTTTTATATAGGAGGGTAAGTTGGGAAACAAAAGTTTAAAAAAGTGAAAAAATGGCATTTCTGCAAAGATTTCTTAGGGTGAGCAAAATTGCTCAAATGCACCCAAATCGGGGCATTTTAGCAAAATTCCTTTTCCATTACGGGGATCGGGGTCTAAATTGTTCGATCCAGGCACATGGGTTACGGGATCGGGACACCAGCCTGGGTGGGAAAAACACAACCTCTTTGTCTCTTCACGTCGGCAAGAGTTGTTGGCAGACTGTCACTGTCATAACCCCTCGATAAAAGCAACATATCTTCCTTTTTCTTCTTCCTCTCCTCCCTCCACATTGACCCCCGCCACCTCCGACAACTATCACAAAAAAATTCTCTCGTTATTTTGTGCGATGTGAGGGGTCGAAATCGCGAGTCAAGAAGTCAATATGACCAGGTTGTTGGTCGGAAGTTGAACCTTCATCTGTTAATATTTTTATGGGCACCGACGATGTCTTTGGGCTTAACTTGTGACAAAAGACAAAACACATGTGACCGTGAGGTCTTTGGAGACATCGGGGTGGTGTCTGCCAAAAAGACTCTGACAGTCAAGACAGTAGGCTTGCAAGAGAAGTAATGAATACGTGAATGTTATCCTTGGAATATTTCGAGGTCAATTGACCACGGGACCGACCACGAGATGTTTCACAGTCGACCTACCATCAGTCGCTAACTTGCTTAAGGGTCTAGTGTTTCGCCGAAATTCTTCTCCTTCGCCTGAGGCAAAGGGGGTTTCAGCCAAGGAAACCCTTCACTTCAGCCCAATTGAGAGAGGGGTGAGAGAAAAGAGAGTTCGAGCAAAGAGATAGAAAGTTTCACCTGAGAAACATAGAGGAGAGAGAGATAATGATGGTGGTGGTTGTGTGAGGTGGTGATGGTGGTTGGAGCATACGAGAAAAAAAATAATACTACCTCCGTCCCAAATTAAGAGTCCACTATTCCTTTTTGGGATGTCCCAAATTAAGAGTCTCATTCCTAATATATCATATAAAATCCTTTACTTTTCCATGAATACCCTCTCTTTAATATTTTCATATATGGTGCATTAATTAAGCTAATTAAGGCATTTGACATTTTCCAATACAAAAATTGATTTTTCCAATCAACAAATTCTTTCTTTTAGATTAATATAATTACTTTAAATGACTAATGGTCAAATTTGATTGATAATCCTTGAATTACTCTAACAAAAGTTATCAAATAAATAAGGGTAAACTCGGAAGAAGAAAAACTATGAAAATAAGTTGGATTACCAATATGGGACTCTTAATTTGGGACGGAGGGAGTAATAATTTGAAGGTCACTGAAAATTATAGTGTGTCACCCACCTTATTAGGATGCCTCGAAGTCGCGACTTTCATAAAGTTTTCGAGACACCTATGCTGACAAATATATCACATTGACTTATGAGTCAAATTCTGAATAAGATGGTAAGCGAAAAAAAATACTTATGTTCTGATTTTGGCAAAAGGAAGCTCTAAAAGCATTGACCTTTGACGTCTTTTTATGCATAAATTTTGAGCAATTTGGTTGTAAATTGGACACCTAGTGCAATGATTTCAGTCTAAAACATCCCTTTTGACAATCGTAAGTCTATGTGTCTGTTCAACAACAAAAAAAAAGTCTATGTGTCAAGTGAACATTACACCTGACCGAGATGTTGATGCATAAGAGTTCCCATGCCCCTTTCAAAATCCATGGGTTAAAAGAATGCAATTGCAAATTTCTATTGCGGATCTGAGGAAATGATGTGATATGTATTCCAGTTCTCGTTACCCTCTCCAGGGGGGATTGGTTACAACAACAAATTTGTTAACCCCGATAGAATGTGGACTTAAATAAGTCAATATACGTCTTTGATGTGTCAATTTCTTACTGATTTTTGTAACAACTTTGTACGACAATAATTAAAATGATAAACACTTACCCACATTTGGAGGTCAAGGTTGTACTTGGGGCACAAAAATAAAATGCACGACCAACATTTGGTATCCCAGTTGGTTAATGCATTACTCTGTAATGCAGGAGTCTCAGATTCTATCTACTGGAATTGTAAATCCATAAATATTGAACTTGGTTATTAAAAATATAAATATTGAACTATCAGCCACCATCATTCGAAATCTTCTCCACTATTAACCCCACTTTCTTACTTGGGTTTCAATTACAGGGATCGGGGTCTGATCGTTCGATCCAGGCACATGGGTTACGGGATCGAACACCGGCATGGGAAAATCACAACCTTTTTGTCTCTTCACGACGGCAATAGTTATTGGCGGACTCTCACTATCATAACCCTTCGATAAAAACAATATTTCTTCCTTCTCTCCCCCCTCCACCATTGGCCAAATACCACCAAAAAAAAAATTCTCTCTCGTTGTTCAGCGCAAAAGGAAAAAGTTTCACTCGTCGGAACCGCTTTGAGTTAGACGACGGGGAAGAATTTCAAGCAAACCCTACGAAGAGAGTTTATAGAGTAATCTCTTTGAGGATTTCGAGGTCAATTGACCACAGGACCGACCACGGGATGTTTCACAGTCGACCTACCATCAGCCGCTAACTTGCTTAAGGGTCTAGTGTTTCGCCGAAATTCTTCTCCTTCGCATGAGGCAAAGGGGGTTTCGGCCAAAGAAACCCTTCACTTCATCCCAATTGAGATAGGGGTGAGAGAAAAGAGAATTCGAGCAAAGAGATAGAAAGTTTCACCTGAGAAACATAGAGGAAAGAGAGATAATGATGGTGGTGGTTGGAGCATACGAGAAAAAAATAATGATAATTTGAAAGTCACTAAAAATTACAGTGTGTAAGCGACCTTATTAGGATGACTCGAAGTCGCGACTTTCATAAAGCTTTCGAAACACGTGTCGTGACAAAGATATCACATTAACTTATGAGTCAAATTCTGAATAAGACGGTAAGCCAAAAAGATACTTATGTTCTGATTTTGGCAAAAAGAAGCTCCAAAAGCACTGACCTTTGACGTCTTTTTATGCCTAAATTTTGAACAATTTGGTTGTAAATTGGACGCCTAGTGCAATGATTTCAGTCTAAAACATCCTTTTTGACAATCGTAAGTCTATGTGTCAAGTCAACATTACACGTGACCCAGTTGTTAGATGCTGAGATGCACAAGAGTTCCCATGCTATTAAAATGATACTTGTGTGACAATAATTAAAATGATAAACACTTACCCACATTTGAAGGTCAAGGTTGTATCTGGGGCACAAAAATAAAATGCACAGCCAACAACAGGTAGCGCAGCTAGTTAGTGCATTATTCTTCAATGTGGAAGTTCTAAATTCGATTCACTGAAAGTGTAAATCTAGGAATATTGAATTTGGTTATTAAAAATATAAATAAAGTAATAAATTTGTCGTGTTTTAATCCTCTTTCATCTTGTTAGGCTTTAAACCTCTTTCATATCTCCGTGATGTATCTACACCTTGTAACGACTATCCTAGAACGTAGTCAATTTCTCAAAAAATAAGGCCAGCGCTTTGGGGAAAGCTAAATATTTTCCGGGGTTTGAAATTTTAAAGGGAATATGTCGAATTTTAGAAATTTTCCGGGGAAATAAAAAAAAACCCTCCACCTCACCTCTCTCTCTCTCCACCTCACCTCTCTCTCCATCTCACCTCTCTCTCTTCTCCGACAAGTCGCCGGCTTCCGGCGGGCGACCATGAAAAAAATATATATATATTTCACTCACTCACTCTCTCTCTCTCTCTCTCTAGAAACTCCGGCGAAGGGGTTTACCTTCGCCGGAGTCCCGGTCTATTGAAGAACATACCGATCCCCTTCGCCAGAGTCCCGGTCTGTTGAAGAACATACCAGATCGGTCTGTTCTTCAACAGATCCGAACAGGTCTGTTGAAGAACAGACCGGGACTCCGGCGAAGGGAAACCCCTTCGCCGGAGTTTCTAGAGAGAGAGAGAGAGTGAAATATTTTATTTATTTTTTCATGGTCGCCAGTCGAAAAATTTTCCGGTCGGCGACTTGTCGGAGAAGACAGATAGGTGAGGTGGAGAGAGAGAGGTGAGGTGGAGAAATTATTTTGCTTTCTCCGAAATAAAATTGTTAAACAAAATTGACCAATTTTTTACTAAGTTTTCACACCCCGGAAACTATTTTGCTTTCCCCAAAGTGCTGGCCAAAAATATAATGCATATCAATCATGTCCATAATGTTTTTTTTTTTTTGTTGAACTATCATGTACATAATGTTTATTGGTATAATGTGTGGTATGTTAAAAATCACATTCTTTTAGTAAGAGGCTGATTGTGATATCCTCCTGTTAGACGTGTTCAAGTGTTTTCTCTCGTTTCTCTCTCTCGTTTCTCTCTCTATAATCTGTTGTTGTAGAGAAATCATAGAGCACTGTCTCTCTCTCTCTCTCTACTCTTCTGAAGCTAAAAAATGGCTTCTCAATTCTTTAACAACCTTCCTCTACTGATCATTACGATCCTCTTCTACCAGCAAATTAGGGTTCGTATATTCCCCTTATTTGACTTTATTTCACATCTTTTGTTTCTTTACTAATCTAAGTTTTCCTTTCTGTACTTGATTTCGATCTAGGTTGAAAGTAGTGGTTCGATCTTATTCCTTGATAGTTCAAGTCAGCAGTTTCTTCGTTCTTCTTCATCAGATCTCTCCTCTGAGGTAACTAAAACTCTCCAATCATCTTTAGATTATGATTGATTTCATCATTGAAGTATATATATATCTGAAACTCTGGAATTTAAGTTCGGGTTGAAATTCATATGAGATCCAGAACTAGGTTTTCAATTGTAGTTTCAACTTTCCACTTTACCATATAATTGTAGTAAATCCCCCTATAAGGCATACCTCTCATCTTTTTTAGGATGAGAAGTTGAAAGGTGAGATGGGCTATGAGTAAATGCCCTAACTGCTATTCTAGTTAAGACTTAAGTAAGCCTCTGAGGGAAATTTTTCCATTTTAGTGATATTGTTTTAAGACATTTGACATGTCGAAGTTCTCGTGATATTGGGTTTAAAGTGTTTTCCTAGAATGGGGGATTCAACGGAGCTGCTACGTATGTGAATTTGCAAATTAACAACTCCCTCGTTTGCAAATTATGATTTTTCCCCACTGTAGTAACCATCCCCCTTGAGTTGTTGGGGCACTCCGGTTGGGTGATTTACCGAGTTTGTAAGTACTTTTTTCATTATTTATAGAAAAATAATTCTTGTTAAAGAAAAAGCACCCCTCGAGGCGCATGACTCGACCTTTTTCAAACCTTGACAGGAGAGCTACTAATATGAATCTGCAAATTGGTTACTCCATTTGCAACATGTTTTTCCGATTCTAGTAACTAAGAAATTTAACAATCATATATTGTGTATGTGTTTCTGTAGACTAGTCCATTGTTGCTTTCCGACGTTACAGCTGCTGTGTCAGTGTTGCTTGGTTTTTCCCCACCTGCTTCCCTTTCAGCTGAAAGTTCGTCCAAGGTGAGAGAAACGATCCTTTAGGTCAAGTAACCACTTGGGTGTTGATAATGGTAATATTTAGTTCTGTATTAATGGATATCATACTTGCAGCTGAATGACATTCTCGTGCCAAATCCGTTCAACAGGCCTCGTGCTGTTTTTATGCTTGAAGTTAGTGGAACAAAAGGTAGCTAATTAATCATCGAATTGCATCTTAACATGTCAACGCTCAATGTCTTACATAACTGGGTGGAATTTCTCTCTAGCAGGTCAGCTCTTGGTGAACTACCCAGGTGAAGCAAAAGTTGGCAGCTACGTTCGGAGAAATGTTCTACTTGATTCAGCTAAAGCTGATGTCCAACTTCCAGGTATCTGAATTATTGTGTACAATATTTTACCCTTGGAAAACTAGTAATAGAGCAACTGACTTTATTTTAGGTTGGTATATTCGTAACTTTTCATTTTTGGTTCTTTTCTTTTAAAAAAAAAACCTATGGATACTTTCATATATTGTCGTGTTAATCCTTGGGGTTTATGCAGAGGATGAAGTCTCTATCATTTCCTTGGGCAGTTCTCTCGATTCAGACTGTGATGCAGCTTGTTTGGATAAAGAACTCCATGATCTTGTTAGTTGTGTTCTTCACTCACTATGTTTCTATACTCGGTATATATCTGAACTTGTATATGAAGATTACAGTTTTTTTTTTGCAGGCATCTAGTTTGGGCGGATCATATGTTAATAGTGCTGAGGAATCATTGAGTGGGGAATTAACTATCAATTTGCCTAATGGTGTTCATTTGGATCTGCGTATGTCAAAGGTCTTTTCCTTTTGTGCTTATCATTTTTGAAGTTCAAATTTGTTTGTATGAACAAAAATGTTCGATATACACCTTAAACTTATAGAATACTGGGGTTTTAACTTCAAAGTGTCATACTGTTGTACAGAAAGCAGACAGAGATTTCATGGTAAGTCTTATTTCTTTGGTCCGAAATATCAGAAAGGCAGCTGGGATGCATGAAGATTTTGCTGAAACAGTGCAAAAACAAGCAGTATTATTAAAGGGATGTTTCACTGGTATTAAGGTGATGTTTTCTTTTCCTTTTTTATTATGCTTATTATCTCTTAAAAACAAGCGCAAGTGCAGAAGTTGCATAAAGGTTTCTTCATTGGCCATGTTTGAAGTTACCGGAGTATTACGTGCAAAATATTTCTAGAGTTAGGTCCTTTTCTGCTCATGTTTTATACATCATAAAGGAAATAACTTGAGGAGTAGTATTGGTTTATCTTCGTGCATCCATTCACGACAATAGGAAATTTGGGTATCAGATTTTCTACCTGAACAATTGAATCAAGAGTACATATTTGTCTTCTTCTCATATTTATCTTATGCTCTGTAAATATTAGAACTAGTTATCCTCAGTGTTTTATATGCTGTTTTCACATGGAAATATGTTGGCTGAACTTATCAATAGATGCTTTCTATCGAAGTAAATCTTCTTAGTATGCAGAACATGTAAAATTTCTTCAAATATCAAACACGGAGGACTTTTTTTTTCTTTTCAACAAGTTCGGAATTTTCGTAACTTGTATATGTAATCTCTTTCCCATGAAGCCTTTTTTTACTAAGCCTTGTTTTGTTCCTGATTAGATAAATAAATGTTGCAGGATTTGCAAAAGCAATATGGATCTGATGGCATTTCTCAACAAGGAATGGAGCTCTTCCTTACTACCCTGAGAATGCTTTTTGATTCGTTGCAAGAGGATTACAAAGGTCAACAACTGATTTAGTTTTGAAAAGCATGGTTTTGTTTTAAATAAACAACCTCGAGTTTCCTGTTCAAGATCCTTAACATCTCCCGAGTTAATGGGTTCATGTATAAACACGGGCACTATCTTAAAAATATAACGTCTCATATCTGGCTGCCCTTTATCAACTAGTAGTTCTTTATTGTTGTTGATACTTATCCTCCTCTCTCATTAACCCGTTCAATGTTTTAATGGGGCAGGTCAAATTGTTGGAGTCATCTTCTTCAACGAGGAACAATCTCTAGACTCGGAAGAAATGTTGAATGTGAAATTCACTTCCCGGCCTTCGGCTAGGTGGTTGGAAGAGAAAGCCTCCTCAATTAGTCCCACAGTTATTGTGGCGACACTATTGGTTAGACGTACCCTTGCTTGGATTACAGGAATCATTCTTCTAGTATCAACCCTGCTTGGGGTAAGATTTCACTCTAACTATACTCCGTTATCGTGTTTTATGTTTCAACTACTTCTTAGCCTGCATAAGAAACAAAATCAATCGTAAAATTTTCTTATGTTAATTAGAACAACGAATAACAACACTCAATTGCTAGCATAAAAGACATTGAGAGCAGGGTCTGATGATCAATCCCTCAAATCTGTTAACAATATTAGCTTTCTGAAGCTACCATCTACAGTATATTTGAACTTTGAATGTCTAGAAATCTATCCCCAAAAAGCCACCCGAAGTAAGTGGTTAAAAACAAAAAGAAAAGAACGTGTAAAAGCATTTCCTGTTTTCTTTGATTTTACCGATTACAACCATAACGAATAGGCCACCTTTGTTCATCTCTGGAGTTCGTACTATCGTTTAATTTTTTTTTGTCATAAATTCCTTTTTGCAGATATACTTTCTACTCAACATGCCTCTCACCAGAGACACCCTTCTATATTCGAACGTCAAGCTTGACTGAGTATGGTCGAAAGATTGAACTCTTCCAATGTCAGAATGATCTCAAACTTCAGGTACTGAAATCAATTCAAACTGGTCTTGTTAGAAACTTAGAACCGAGTCCATGTATGTTATCATTATATTTTTTTTCGTTGTAATAAGAGCGAGCCATCACATTCTTCTTCTTTGAAACTACTCTACTGGTTGGAATTTCATGCTTTTAATTTGTACTATTCAAACTGGACTTACTGAACTAATAAGAATGGAGTTTCATAATTATTTAAGTTGATGTCTTCTCTTTTTCTTCAGCATCTTGACCAATCATTGAACAATTACAATCTGGGTTATGGGTCACTTTTTTGAATTTGGATTTTATGACCTATTTGTGGGTCTCTGAAGAAATCCCAAATCCTAGCTGTTGGTAAATCGAATGGCTAAGATCATCCTACTCGAAAGTCGAAAATTTTGAGTGATACATGGTATAATTGGAATTAGACATCTTCATTCCAAACTCCGCTCGTGTTAGCTACTATATGAAGCCCTAAATTTAACATAGAAGAGCTAAGTTTAGCATAAAAGAAGGAACAATTACCCGTAAACATTCTTCTTCGGTGTACCATTTTATTAATTTCTTGGTAAACTGGAGGTGCAAAAAATTGTCTTACATTTAGTTGTCTGGTTGTTAGTGTTGACATAAACTCCAAAACTCTTTGAGGTCTCAGATTCGATTAGAAGAGGTGTAATCCATTGTTATTAAGTTTGCGTCATTAAAGGTATAAATAATTACGGGTTTGTCGAGTTTTAGACTCTATATGTGCTTTATGCCTCTTTAGTTGTTGATGATTTCTCAAAAAGGAGGTGCAAAAACCTGAAACAACATCATGTGGTTAGACAGACTCAAAGGGGAGCAACTTTTGTTCTTCTCTTTTGAGAAAAAGACTGGCACTCTCTAAACCATCTTCTTGTTATTTTAGATTTAAACTAATTTTTGTTGTCTGTTTTATTGTTTGCTTTTCATGTAGCACAGAGGGTAAGTTAACAAGTCGAGGAACTAGTAGAAATTATTTAGCAGCAATTGGGAAGTAAGATTCGAGACCAAACAAAGTTTGTTTGATATAATAGATACTCCATAATCCAACCGTCTGATCAAATTTCACACCAGTCACGACTGGATGCCGTTCTCCCACATAATAATGAAGAATGAAAAATACTACCTAGTCTCTGCAAAAAAAAGAATTGAATAATGATGTTTGCTTATGGCTTAGAAGGCTCGAGACACTTTATTAAAATGAAGTTGAGGACAACATGTAAAAGATAACAATTATAAATGATGCATAAAATCAATGGCTGTTACTAATTTTCTCTCAACTTCTCAAAACACTTCTTAAACAAAATTTATTTAGCGAATAAACATAACAAAGATAAGGTCTCTAAATCCCTGCCCTATCTTTTCTTAACAATATTTTCATGAAGTTTTGAAATGACTTCTAACCTGAATAGATTTTCTTGGAACTTTAGCGAATAAACATAACAAAGAGCAAGAAAAGTCTATCCTCAATCTGCCCCAAATGTCTGTGTCTTCTAACCTGAATAGATTTTCTTGGAACTTTATAGATTTGTTTTGGGTTTACCGCTTGGTGAAACACGTCTTGACACTGATCTCATTGTGACGAACTCTTCTGCAGCAGAAGGGTGGATTCCGACCTATACAAAAACAAATCAAAGCCATTTTAGATATAACACAAAAATTAAAGATTAAAAACTTCAAAATTTTGGTGGTGGTAGCTCAGTGATTTGGTGGCCTCCTCTTGTTGTTGGTGGTTGTGTTGTGGTGTTGTCATGGATTGCGCTGGTGGTTTAGAGAATTAGAGGTAGTCGTGTTTTGGTGGTAAAGGTTGTGCAGTGGTGATCTGCTGCTAGTGGTGGTGATCTGCTGCTAGTGGTGGTGGCGCTGGTAATTTTGTGGTGGTTGTGATGGGCATGTGAAGAAACAAAAATTCTAACCAACCAAATGCATGCACGAAAAGAATGGAAGAGAAGTTGCGCTTATCAAAACCCTGAAAGATAAAATATTGGCTTACCGTGCTATCAAATTGGGCCTTGGTAGCTCCACACTTCAGTGCAACCGCAATACCCTATAAAGAAAAACAGCAACAGAAACAACTGTGAGATTTGTGATTCTACGGATAAAACTGCGAAGGCAAAGCAGATTAAATCTTCATAATTTGTGAATTGTGATTCGAGGAGAAACATAAAAAGTTAGGGTTTACAAGGCACTACACGACTGATTATGAAAATATGTATGGTACCTGCATAATTTCAGCTGCATCTGGACCACACATAGATGCACCGAGAACTTTATCCGTCTCGGCATCAACAATAAGCTTCATCATCGACTTCTCTACCCTCCTGAAAAATCAACACAGGAAACTGAATGATAAATAAGCACCGAGGACCTTTCAACGCATTCATCACTACGAGGCTATAATCAAATGCTTCTAAATATAATCGTAGGCTAGCAGTAGGAACATATAATGAGAAATGAAGTCAAAGGAATTTGAAAAGATTGAAGTACATTTCTATCTAAGGTATGTTGTGATGATAAATAATGATGAATTTAAATTCTCAATTCATGGTGTCCTAGATTGTACGAAAACTATAAGGTAACTACAAAGAGAAAGCAGAGTTTTTAATAATCGTACTTAATTACTTACCCAGAAATAGTGTTCTTCATCGGGTTGAAAGTTGAGGTGAAAATCAAAATGTCACCATTTGCTTGCTCAACTGCCTGTTGTTCGCTGAGACCAACTACAGAAAGTGGTGGTATACTGCCAACAATAAAATTTAACATGTCAGATCAGAAAAACATAGGGATTTTGTTTATAATCTCATGCAATTGTTAGCCGACTAAGTTACTAATGATTTTAATAGTAACTAAGCTCTAAACAACAAAGCAATCTATTGTAGTAATAGTAAGTACTTGTAATGAGGCACGTATAATGACTTAATACAACTTCGTGTTTATGTTGTATTCACTTTGAAAAGCAACCTATGAAGATAAGATATACACCTTCATTATGAAAAAAAATAAACACATTTATATTCCAGGGAACTTGTTTACAAGGATGGACAAATTTGAGGAATTTCAAGCCACACAAACCAAGTGACAAACAATAAAAGTTTCAGAACTTTGAATCTGCTGGTTTATTGGTGATGCTGTCGAAAGCATTTAAGATGGTAGGGAGCATTGTAAGGAAAACAGGACAGTAATTTGTATGGTTAGGTTCTGATGGGAAAAGTATGGAAGAACTGAAAATTTCTCCAGCAACTAATAAATCGAGAAGAGAATTATGCCTATCCGAATTTAGGACAATCATTGCATGGTTCTTATCAGCATGAAATTTTCGTAGATTGAAATTCTAGAGCGTTCATATATAAACAGAAGCAGAGTAGAACATTTTCATACCAGAAAACAGCACAAGGCACATCCTTGTAATCTGGTTTACTAGGTTTTCCACCAAATACAGTGTTCTGCAAAAGAGAACTAAGCTCAAATTAAAATATTCTTGTCCAGGTGAACGCGTAGAAAACCCACAGCTTGAAATTAGTAATGAAGAGAACTCAGAAAACCCACATACCGTGAAGCAAGTTCCCTCCATTAAGGCTACTGGTGTAAGATTTATTCGATTTGTAACATCACCAACAGCCCATATGCTGGGAATGTTGGTATGAGAGTACTCGTCTACCTGAATGAACATTCAAGTGAAAAAAGTTAATGAACAGAGACCCTCGAAGAGGCTTAGTCACAATTCCCTATTCAACGTGCTGGTTGACTAGCGGATTTAATAAAAGCACAAACCAAAAGACTAAAATGTGAATGTTAAATCTTCAAGGGTTTTCAACCAAGTTTAATAGTAGAGGAACATGTGGGAAATCGCAATAAAACCGAAAGTGAAAAGTAACAGATACCAACCTTAACAGCTCCAGCACTATCCAACTCCACACCAACAGCTTCCAAATTCAACCTCTTAGTGTTAGGTGTACGCCCTGCAAAAGTTAGGAGAGGGTGATAGTCAAATCAAACATGAAAAGGATGAACTGCACAAAATACTTCATTATGCACTTTATGCTCGTGGACATGTTAGGGATAGCTTGAGGAGTGGTCCAACGATTCAGAATGCTCTGAAACGTATTTGTTTTATCCACAACGGCAACCTGAACAAGACTTCTTTTGTTTGTCTGAAATCTTAGTTGATGTCTCGATAGGGTTCAGAGAGCCTTTTGTTCGTGGCTGAGTATTGCAGGCAAGTAATGCCTATATATTGTAAATGTGAAAACGAACAGAAATTGTTGGGAATCTCTACGTAAGTACTGATAAAGTGTAGATGGTAAAGTATGCGGTGCCTCGTATCGGTGCACTTTGCAAAGAGTTTTAGCTTGGTGAGAAGCTGTGGTTACCGTTTGTCCGCTAAGCTTATTCCTGTAACTCATTACCATATCTCTTTTTTTTTTTGTACTCCTATTCTCTGAACCTAATTCCACTGTTCCCGAATCTTTCTAGTTTCATAAATTCTCTCGACTCTATCTGAATTCAACAAAGGTCATAGATTCTTCTAAAATTCTCACCTATTAGACAATATCATTTTTGTTCACAACCTTTACCACGAAACTAGGAAATGAGTCATTAGTTAGAAGTACGGAGTTAAAAAACTGAGCTAGGGCTTACCGGTGGCGAAAAGTACAACATCAGCAATCAATTCTTCCCCGTGATCGGTGAGCACCTTTATTCCATCATCGGTTTTGATCAACTAGATTACATAACACAATATTAGTTTCAGTAGAAGCAATATAAGACCCCATTGATTTGTAACCACTACTATTCCATTATCCTATTTATTAATGTATACTACGGTCACTACTATTCCATATTCAGCGATCAACTTCACTCATCATTCTCTGGAAGTTCAAACATAAAAATTATGGAAAAGACGAAAATCATGAAAACCAAGTTATATGGAAGTGTAATACTTCAACACATTAGTTGAATTTGACAGTACCTGCGATAGGTTTACTGTTGGGTGCAACTTAATTCCCCTGCCTTCTAGGTTTCGTGCAACAATCTCCCTCATCTCATCATCAAACCCCCTGGAGAAAAGATCAACTGTAGTGAGATAAGAGTCAGACTATCGTAGCCAATCAGAGAAAAGAAAAACAAATTGTTTTTTTTTTATTGTTTTTTTTGCAGCACTTAATTCAGTCAATAGTTACATAATATAAATATGCATATATAGGGTAATATAACATCTCACATGATACATAGCATGGCTATTTAATATACATTATAAAGTATAAACAATAAACAAGTCAAATCAATTGACAAACTATATAGTAGTATAGATGACCAAACACCTAAGTTTATCATCGCCACTCAAAAAGGCACTGAAGCATATAGGCATGGTAGACAGACATAAACTTGAGCTGTTCATCAAGGTGAGGTATCAACAGCATCACCATTGACAATATATATATGCAGATATATAACCTTAATGGAAGTTCTTTTCTGTAGAAGAGATCTACAGTAGCACCCATTCCACGCCATATTGACGCAAACTCAACAGCAATGTACCTGTGAAGAGAAAAGTAATAGATTGAATAAGCTGCAAAGCTATACGATACCAACCATACAAAACCATGAAACAATGTGACTCACCCTCCACCCAATATCACTACTCGCTTCGGTAACTCTTCTAAGCTCAGAGCCTCGTCAGATGTAATACCCAACTCCTAAAAATCATGAAATTAGTAAGACTTCATTCATATTTTTGAAAAAATGAGAAGAAACTAATAAGACTAAAGGAGGCAAGAGCATATAATACAGAAAAGACAATATGTAAAAGGAAACAGCTAACGCCAGAGCCAGACACCTAAATTTTTGCCCTAGATGGTATGTTCAAGTTAAGTACATACTCAGTTTTATTATGTTAAATAGAACCACTAAAGGTCCTTAAATGGAAATATGTAATCAGTAACTTACCTGCCCAGGAATGTTCGGACGTTGAGCCCTACTTCCAGTTGCAACTAATATATGCTTCGCGGAAAAGTTTAACTTTGTCCCATCAATTTGTGTCAACTCAACTTCATGAGGACCAACAACCTTCCCCTCACCTTCAAACATTTTAACCCCAGCATTTGTCAGCATTCGCTTGTATATCCCATTTAATCTGAGTATTTCTTTCGTCTACAGTATGAGGGAAAAAAACAATCTCAATCATCTCATCATCCGACCAAAAGGCGTAAAAATGTAAATCTATAGAACACTTGCTCATTTGATGACATAGTAATATAAACGAAACAATCAACATAATTTATTCAAACCTTGTTCTCCAAGAGCTTCTCCCAGTTAAAGTTGATATTTTCATTCAGTTCCCAACCATAATTTTTTGCATCCTGCAAAATAAAAAACATAAACAAGCACATTTAGCACCTTGATGTGCAATAATATGAACAAGAGATAAATTTTCTCAGTTCTAAGACTTCCATTGAAAACTTTGGGTCCACAAGCTATTTAACTCCGACACATAGTTTTTAATGTTGGCTCTGGTGCTCTAACACTTCGATGCCGGAATCAGAAGACTCGTATCTTTAGATACTCAGGTCACCGATTAAATTAACTGTGGCGAATCATATCTTCTTCATCCATTCATATAACTTGCAGAACTACAAAAGCGTTCATTTGCAACCATAGATGATAACTGAGTTAATCAAGGGTATCTCTTGAAGTTTATAAATTAGAAATATGATAATTATGCACAATATGTGTTCGACTCAATTACTAAAAAGATTAATGGGAAAGAACCACTAAATGATAAAAAAAGGAAATGGGAAACCACGGTTCTCAATGCAGAAAAAGCTCTCACCTCAAATTCACCTTTGAAAGCAGCACCGTATACCAAAATCTTTTTCGGAACACAGCCCCGAATTACACACCTGCCATAATAATTTTAGGGGCATCAAGAACAAATACAATATTTATAATTAACAGCATGATTCATTTGGCAGGGTTGAGATTTGATATCTCGTCACGAGCATGATCAGAGAATAGGAAAATTAATGTAGTAATGTGTGTAACCTAACAAACAAATCCTTTAATTTTACTCTCTAAGGTACAAAGATTCTGAAGACATGTGAATGAAAAGTGAAAGTTTAAGTGGTTAAGGGAAATAGTTTCAACACTAGGCATGAAACATATGCTAAGATGATCCCACATTGGTTGTGGAAGGGGCAGGGATGAGTTAACAACACATACTTTATATTAACAAATTGATAAAATGAACAATGTTCACTAATTAATTTTCGTACAAGTATAGTGAGAGCTGAGAAGTATATGAATGATTTCTTACTACAATGAACCAAAAACGAATCAGATATCATAACGTTCTCTGGTTAGCTCTTTCTGTATGATGTATAAAACACCACTTGGAGTAATTCAAAAAGCAAGCTGAAAGGAATTCGGATCAATATTAGTGGATTTAATTCTTTAAATATGGTTGGCTTCTTGAGGAGACATCGCTTACAAAAAAAAAAAAGTTTGACAGTTCTCATAAAATGATTGCCAACTAAAGTGAAAAAAGCCAAATAAAGAGGCATATTGGAGAACAAGAAAACGAAATAATAGAAGGTCATCAAATATAACCACAAGAAAAAAGAAAAAAAAAAAGACGTTAAAGCTGCAAAAATACTTACGTTCCACCAACTCCACCAATGACTTCTGAGCTAATTGGATGAAATGGAAGCTCACATATTGCAACCTTCAAAACATAATTTCCTAAAATTGTTAGTTCAACAAATATTGGGAACAAATAATATCCTCATACGATAATTGAAATTGACCAGAAAATTATTACATAAAATAATATGAAAACTATCGAAAACAATAAAATAAACAACCAAAGGAATCCAAACAGTCTGAATCAACAATATTCTCTGATTTGCTAATAAACAAAAAAAAATGGAATTAATTAAAAACACATAAGAAATCATAATTCAAGTAAATTTATTCATATACTGAAATTGTTATTCAAAGTTAAAACAAGTTTCTTGTTCTTCTTTTACCTTAGCTCCAAGACCAGCTGAAGTTCTGGAAGCACGAACTCCACCACTACCAGCTCCAATAACAAACAGATCGTAGTCATACTTCTCTGTTTCTTCTTGATTTGAGTTGTTTACTTCACCATCAATAAGCATCTTTCTCGACATGATTACTGGTTAAAATCTGAAAAACTGAAACCAAATCAAAACTCAAAATCATCAATATCAAACCAGAACCACCAGATCAATTCATTTAACCTAATATCAAACATTTCTATACAAAAACAATTAATTAACATGAATTCATTTGTTTTCTTTGAAAATCATCAAACCTTTTAACTCAAAGCAAAATTTAAATTATAAGAATCTGATATTTACTTGTTCGAACTGATGAAAAAACTAAATTTCTTCTTGTTTAGTATCGGGGATTCAGATCGGATTGATTCTGAAACGTGATTCACGTGAGTGGTCGAGTTTTGGTGAGTATTTATAAGAAAAAAAAATTCTAGGGTTTCGAGCGAGGTAGAAAAAGGACTTACTTTATGAAATGAGTGAGTGCAAGAGATGGAGAGAGAGAGTTTTTTTTTTTTTTTTTTTTTTGATGAGAGAGAGAGAGAGTTATAAATGTGATATTGATTAGAGATAGAGAGTCACCAGTGACGATAGATATATGAATCGGGACAACTCCACAGCCAAATTCACGGATGTGAAAAGAGAGTTGATATTCCTCCACGAATTTGGTTGCTCCCCCAATAGAAAATGGCCTGGATGATATTGACCAAGTACTCATTTGACTATATTTTTTTATTTTTATTTTTTTTTGATAAAAAATCATTTTTATTTTTATTTTATTTTTGTTGAAAGGAAATACATTAACATAAAGAGTCTATTACAATAATTCAAGTACAAAAACAAAATTACGATACATAAAATAGTAAAACAAAATATCAGAGTTGAAGAAGTGCAAAATAGAACTTCGATTTGTATAGCATTCTTCATTCTGTAACTTGCAAGGCTGACATCTCTTCTTGAGCATGATATAATATTTGATCTTGAGAGTCCGTCTGGTTGAATTAAAGATAAAACCCAAGTGCAAAAAGTCATTTTTATTCTATAACCCCTACGTTTTAAGATGCTACTTCACAAACATTTAGCCGTCAATCATGTAGAACGAAGAGGACATTATAGTGCCCCATATATTCCCTCATCTATATGTTTTTTTGTTGAACTCCCTCACTTGTATTGGTTTATGTTTCCATATACATCACATTAGTTATTAGAATATCCCTCTGTGAAACACATACATTATCTTGTACGTGATCTCTTTTTGCGAAGTGAAAGATCTATTTGTCGTCGATACACGAACCTCTCGTACCGCTGGCAGAAGGAAATGATATTGTGACAGTTTTTACTAGGGGTGAGCAGCGGTCGGCTTTTTTCGGTTTTAGTTCGAGCCGAAACCGAACTAATAAGTGGTGGTTTGACTAAATCATCGCCTGAAGTCGAGCCAATCATTCGGCTGCCCGACATGGTTCGGCTCGGTTGATCGATTCAACCGAACACAATTTAGAGAAAATGATAAACTAATGTTATTCATTTCATTGCATATACGGAAAATAAAAATTAAAAGCTCATCGTACTTTTCCACCATTACATACCGAAAATAAAAATTAAAAATCATCATACCTTTCCACCGTTACAAACAAAAAAAAAGCAGAAGTGTGAATGCAAAATCTATATTTTTAAGGTACTAACTAAGAATGGGTTGTGGCATACAGAAAATTAGTGAAGAGTTACCTCTAAAAACCTTTCAATCAAGTTGAATAGGTTGTAGTTAACAAAACCGACTACAACTACTAGGAAGGAGGACAGAGTGTAGACTACTTGGAAGACTTGATTATGGTTTTCCTAATTTTTTTCCTAATTAACTTTCCAAAATGATTATTTCCTCTTCCCATAGAGTTCGATCGATTCGGTTTGGGCGGTTTATAGGAATCCAAGCCGAGGCCAAACAAAGTCGATTTGGGTTGTTCGGTTTTTCGGCCGAACTGAGTCGGACGGTGACCGGTTCGGTCCAAAAACCGATCGATGCGGTCCGACTTGGTTTGGCCGATTAATTCGGTTTTCGCTCACCCCTAATTTTTACGATCTTGGCGAAGAAGAAGATGTGTAAGACTTAGAAGATGATATGACATGTAAATTATAAATGATCAAATGGTTGAGATTATACTTCCCAAACTTATCTTTGATAACTAAAATTACACATCTAAAACTTAGTTATGGTTTGAGATTATACTCTCCATTGGTGCGGCTTATATGGTTCGATAAAGAAACGTACATCGACACAGAGCATCACTAACGGGGTGGTGGCGCAGTTGGCTAGCGCGTAGGTCTCATAGCTACTGAGTGATCCTGAGGTCGAGAGTTCGAGCCTCTCTCACCCCAATACTTTTTTTGGGTTTATGGATTATAATTTAGTATATATTCTTTTGACCAATTTCATTAACAACAAGTTGAGATGGCCGAGTTGGTCTAAGGCGGCAGATTAAGGTTCTGGTCCGAAAGGGCGTGGGTTCAAATCCCACTCTCAACAAAATCCTTTTTTTTCTTCTCATTACATATTTTTTTCTTCCCAGTCCTTCAAATCTGAAGCATTTCCTCTCCAGCCCCACATTTCTGTGACGTTAACTCCCCCCCCCCTTCAAACCCCTTAAAGCTCAAACCCTAGAATCAATAACTGCCCTTTTCAGCAGCAGCAGTAGCAGCTGCCAACTAGGGTTTCTTTATTAGTTCTCCACTTCGAAATTCATCTTCAACATTTCATCACTACATAAATTACTAACCAAACATGGGGAAGCAAAGTCAGAGTAAGAAAATCTCTTTAATCCCATTCAATTGTTTTGATACTTTTACTGAATCTGTCTTTTTTCTTTGTTTTTTTTTCTCTCTTTATCTAATTTTTGTTTAATTTTGTTCAGAGAAGAAAAGTAAGAGAGTTTCATTGAAGCAGAAACACAAGATCATAAAGAAAGTGAAAGAACATCACAAGAAGAAAGCAAAAGAAGCAAAAAAACAGAGTCAGAATAATAATCATATAAATAAAGTAGAGAAAGATCCTGGTATTCCTAATGACTGGCCTTATAAGGAACAAGAACTTAAAGCCCTTGAAGCTCGTCGTGCTCAAGCTATTGAAGAAGTGGAGCAAAAGAAAGCTATCAGGAAAGAAAGGGTATACTTATTTGTTAATTAGAGTTAATTTTTACTTCAAAGTTGACACCTTTTGCTGAATTTATATTAGTCTGATACATAATTTTGTGTTAGGACTTCTTTTTCTGTCAAGTTTTTTACTTTTATTTGGTACGAATTCGAATTGTCTGCAACTAGAAGCCTCTTTTACTAAGTGGTATTGTATTTTGAAAAAGTTACAGTTTTGCAAACAACTGCTTGCTCAGTTGGTTGTGCTGCTTGTACATCTACTCCGAAACTCGGAGGTCACATGTTTGATTCACGGGAAGTGAGAATCCATCATTTGTTGACTTGTGTGAATAGGATATAATAAAATAAAAAGGCCCAAGATGTCTTTAATGATGACAATAACGGGGCTTGTTCAATTCATGACTATCTTCTTATTAGTGATGTATCTATGCCATGTAATGAATGTAATGACTCTTGAAGTCCCAGGTCAAAAAAAAAAGATATAGTTTTGATGTTCACCCATTTGAGCATGGTTCTACGCTTTCGAATTATCTTTAGTCTGTTATCCTTCAGTTATTCATTTCAATTCGTAAGTAAAGACTTCGAAGAAGTGATATTGGAGTTTGAAAATTTGAAGAAGTAAATGTGTAAACGTACTGAAGCAATTAGGAATGTTTGCTTTTGTCTGTAGGAGTCAGGGCTGAAACAGTGTTGCTTCACCTAGAATGTTCAAGTATTATGTCAGGATAGACTGATAGCTTGATATGGTACCGGTATATCTGTAGACCTTGTATTTTATTTCAGTTTAGGAAATATGTGGGTCTTCTAGCATCTCACCTAGTTGATGAAAATCAGCATCAGTTTAATAAATATAATTACTGAATAGCTCAATCATGTTTTCTCTATAATGCTTAAGTCCCCTTCGGGTTTGTTTCCTGAAATTCATGACATACAATTCTTGAAGATTTTCTGGTGTCAACTAATCGTTTTATTTAGGTAGGATTCTATCCGTTATTTTATCGATTAGGTCTTTCAGGTATCATGTTGCCAAGTTGTTATTATGTTAGTCAAGACGAGGGTGTTTTATGGATTTACGTATAGAGTTGTTACTAAACGTTGGTTTTGGACTACCAATATTTGTAGCATATGACATTCGTATATCCCTTACAAAATTTATGACTTAGTTCATTTTGTTCTAATGAATTCTGTGTCTTATATTATCTAATAACGAAAATGATAATTCTGTTATTTCAGGCACAAAAGAGAAAGCTGGGCTTGCTAGATGACGATGATATTGATGATGACACAACTCCTTCAAAACAACAAAAAGTTGGAGTAGAAAACAATGTGGAAGATGCTGTATATAGTAAAAGTCGAGGTAATTTGATACTTCATGTTTATGCTGAATATTTTTTTTTAACATGGAGTGAGTTTATCTCATTTACCTGTTTGTTAAGGGCTCTAGTATTTCTTTGCAGATAACTCGGACAAGGCTTTCTACAAGGAGTTGGTCAAAGTCATAGAAGCATCAGATGTCATTTTGGAAGTTATTGATGCAAGGGATCCCTTGGGTACACGTTGTGTTGATATGGAGAAGTTGGTATTGAAGGCGGGTCCCGAGAAACATCTCGTATTACTTCTCAACAAAATTGGTAAAACTTGAATCTTCAATTAGTTTAACAATTTATACTATATCATTTACACTTTAACTACCCTGTACGCCTGCCTTGGCCACAGAATGTTTATGTTACAAATTGTTAGTAGAAATGCATTGTTTCTGTGCTTCGTTCTGCTAATTTTTTTTTTCATATTTGAGTGTGCAGATCTTGTTCCTCGAGAGGCTGTCGAAAAATGGCTCAACTATCTTAGGGAAGAGTTACCTGCTGTTGCGTTCAAATGCAGCACACAGGAACAGAAGTCGAATTATGGTTGGAAATCCAGCAAAGGTGGGAAGTCTAAGTCAAAACATGAAAAACCAGGCAATATTCTCCAAACCAGTGACTGTCTGGGAGCTGAAACTCTTCTGAAGTTGCTAAAGAATTACTCAAGAAGTCATGAGGTACTACAATAATTTCATAGTTTAGAATGAAATTGGTTCAATGATCGGCTCTTGTGAAGTTCATTAAAAATCTGTCCTTTCTTGTTCATACTTGTAAATTTACACTATATTGACCGTGTTAGGATTCATGTATTTGACAGATTAAAAAGTCAATTACAGTCGGTGTGATTGGGCTTCCTAACGTTGGTAAGAGTAGTCTGATTAATAGTTTGAAGAGATGTCGGGTTGTCAGTGTTGGTGCTACCCCAGGATTAACACGATCACTGCAAGAAGTTCAGTTAGATAAGAATGTCAAATTGTTGGATTGCCCTGGTGTTGTTATGCTCAAGTCTGAGAAAAATGATGCATCGGTAGTTCTTCGGAATTGCAAAAGAATTGAGAAATTAGAAGATCCCATTGCTCCAGGTAATTGAAATCTTCGGCGACCTTTTGGATATAGTTATGCAACCATATACTCTCAAAACAAATAAAAAGACGAATTCGAAAAGAAAATTAAGGATAATATTATTTGTTAATTTTTTATTGGTAAAGATTTTTGCATGTGAACTTAATTGTGCTTCTTTGAACTTTGCAGTGAAAGAGATCCTCAAGCTTTGTCCTGCCAAGATGTTGGTTTCGCTTTACAAAATTCAAAGCTTTGAGTCAGTTGATGAGTTCCTTCAGATGGTGGCGACGGCTAGGGGTAAGCTTAAAAAGGGTGGTGCCGTGGATGTTGCAGCTGCCGCGAAGATAGTTCTCCATGATTGGAATGAGGGTAAAATTCCATACTATACAATGCCACCTACTAGAAATCAAGGAGAGAATTTTGAGGCAACAATTGTGACCGAACTCAGCAAACAATTCAATGTTGATGAAGTTTACATGGGTGAATCTTCATTCATTGGTAGTCTTGTATCTGTTGAAGATTTTAGCCGTGTTGAGGTTCCTCCAAGTTGCCCTCTTACTTTCGACGAGAAGATGCTAGAGGTTTGTATCTTCTCCATGCATATCTATTTCTAATAAGACTTCTCTTTCTTCCCTACTTTATTTTCTCACCTTTTACAGTAAGAACCAATCCGTCTCCCATTATTACATGATTTTGAAATCTTACAACTATATAGGCACTTGAATTTTGAACTGAGACCATAATGTTGCGATTTGCTTACCAACAAGGCTGTCGATTTTGATGTATTTGAAATGGGAGTCCAGAAAAGGAACCCTTTAAACCACTTCTAGTTTCACCTGGATAGACTTTAACAACAAAAACATCGAAAGATCGACATGAGTAATTTAAGGGATATGGTTATGTTTAGTTCGTTTATTTGCACCGAACAAAATAAAAGTTTGTGCCTTTTCTTCCTACTTGATTTCTGAATTCACCTGATTTAGTTCTTCACTAATACGTTATTCAGGGCGATGAACAACCCAAAGCAGGGACTCAAAGAGACGAACAACCAGAAGGAATAAACAAAGACGGTGATGATGAACCAATGGAAAGTCAAGAAAAGGATCTGAATACAACCAAACCAAGAACCATTAACTTCAAACAAAATGAAAAGCTATATGCATCCGAAGGTATGCTAAATCCGAGGTTAAGGAAGGCAGAGAAGAAGAAAAAGAAGAAAGCAAACAAATTAGCATCGGCAAATAAAATGGATGCAGACTACGATTTCAAGGTGGATTTCACTAAGAAATCGGTCAGCATGGACGAAGAAGACGATGATAATGAAGATGATGCAGAGGTGTTGAGCTTGATGGATAAGCTTACAAGTAAAATATTAATTTGAGCATATCGGTTGTCGAGTTTTGTTCCTCAACTAAATTTGATTTTTGTTTTTTCAATATCTTGTTTTCTTTAACTTGCAAATTATTGCTTTATTATTGTGAACACTTAAAAAATGGTGATAAAGATTCTAAGTTAAGATGTTTTTGCCAAATTATGTGTTTACTCTCTTTTCATATATGAACATGACCATGAAGGCCACTTGGGGGTAAGTTGATTGATGGAGTTAGTCCCATGGTTATGGGAGAAGGTATGACCTCACCTCTTGAGCTAACTTTTGGGGTCAGATAGACCCAAAACCACATAAGGACAAGTAAGGCCCGTAGACCACATTCACAAATTTGTAAGACAACAAATCGACTCCCATAAAAATGAATATCTAACAGACCACTTCTCCTCTGTAACAATGCTTCTCGTAAAAAACAGAAACGTCGTCAAATCTGTTCACAAGCTTGTAACAATGCTTCTCATAAAAGTCTAATATACAACCTTTCTTTTATAACAATGCTTCTCATAAAGTCTAATATACAACCTTTCTTTTATAATAATGCTTCTCATAAAATAACTTCTTCAAATCTGTTCATTGATCGAACCTATTGATGTCCCACATAGGCATTTACCACTTGTGCGAGTTAAAATTGGATTACTTTTTCTATAGAATTCACGTCACATTAAAATAAAAGCATTAATTAAGTCAGTTAGTGAACTTATTGATTGTTTGAATTGATTTGATCTCTTAAACATATTTCTACAATAGTTAACTCAACCGAACACTCGGAAATTGCTTGACTAGACATACCAGTTGGTTTTGAGTTGGACCGACACTATCTAATACCTATTTGCTTGTTTTAAAAAGGAGGGGGATTGATATGAATATTAAGAAATTACAAGGGGTGTCCAAATAAATTGAAGGGGAGTCTGTATACAAGGGCATTTTCGTAGTTTAAGTCCTATTCGGATATGGGTTCTATCGCCTTCTCTCTTTCTACTGCAAAATCCATTTCTGCATCTTCTTCGAGGGTTTCAATTCAACCAATCTCCAAAATCTTAAATTTTAAGTCTGTAGAAGAGCAAATGCTGCAATCCAATCGAGATTGTCCCTGAAATTAGTGAAATTAGGGCAGAATTTTGGGTAGTTCCGTGTTGAGAACTTGAATTTCTCCTTTTCAGATCGTTCAGTAGAAAAGGTAATTGAAATTTCTTGTTGTTTCTTGCATTAATCTCTTAGGGGTTTTGATTTTGATGTTCTTTAAGAAATGGGTTTCCGTTTTTACAATGTTTGAAATGCTTTAGAAGGGAGTTACGATTAAGAGAAGCTAGGGTTTCGTAAATTGGGGTGTAGTGTTTGAGCTGGTTTGGTATTTAGATATCATTGGATCTATAAATTAGTGGGAATTTAGTAGTTAAGCCACTGAACTCAACTAGGGGAGTTCACTATCTGAAATTGAGTGACTAGTTCCAAGTTCAGTAATGGAGAATCCAATTGGAACCCTAAAAAGCCCTAGTTTTTGTTAGAGAAAGGTAGAAACTAAGTATTGTGCATGAACTACTTGATCTCAGAAATGAATGGTTAAAAAAATGGTAATTAAGGTAAAGGGTGAGGAAAAAAGTGATGGGAATTTGAGGGAGAGGTAGTTAGGCTAAATAGTTACCTTCCATTGTTGCCTAGGTTTTGAGAATTGAGTAGCCGTATAGACAAGAGGCTACATCAATAGCTGAAACTTGTTTTTGGGTAGGGTAGACTCGGAGTCAAAAGCCTCTCTTTCCCGACCAAATAAGGCCAAAGGTTAGCTCCTTTGTATAGCTAATTACACCGGTGATGTTTGGGGGTGAATCACTGTTAACACTCTACCGATGAATATATTATACTATACATGCAGTGATGATTATATAGGGTTAGCTACTTAGCTTCGGTGGTAGTATATCTTAGTAAGGGATTAGACATATTATGTAGTTACCTAGTTCTGTTTGTCTGAGCTTCTTCATTTACTTCCCCTAATTATATCCTTTCATTTGCAGGTTTTGCATATGGTTTTTGTAACAAGCTATAGTCAGTTTAGGTGATAAAGGTTTACAAACATCGAAAACTCATTGTATATATTCAGTGATTATATTTGAGGAGCATATAATCATTATGACGTGAGATAAGGCCTTCCGCATCACATTGTTTCTGGAACATTTTTTATTAGTGAACTTATGGCAAATCATTCTTCGGGTGTTCCCGATCATTCTTTAGTTGTGGACGATCATTCTTTAGTTGTGGACGACCATTCTTTAGTTATAGGACAAGAATTTCCTGATGTGGAAACTTGTCGAAGAACGCTTAAAGAGATTGCTATAGCATTACATTTTGATCTTCGAATAGTGAAGTCTGACAGAAGCCGATTTATAGCCAAATGTTCGAAAGAAGAATGCCCATGGCGTGTCCATGTAGCAAAATGCCCAGGTGTTCCGACGTTCACGATTAGAACTCTACATGGACAACATACTTGTGAAGGTGTTCAAAATTTGCATCATCAACAAGCTTCGGTTGGTTGGGTTGCTAGATCAGTAGAAGCTCGTCTTCGAGATAATCCACAGTATAAACCAAAGGAGATATTACAGGATATTCGTGAACAGCACGGGGTTGCTGTATCATATATGCAAGCTTGGCGCGGGAAAGAACGAAGTATGGCTGCAGTTCATGGAACGTTTGAGGAAGGTTATCGTTTTCTACCTGCATATTGTGAACAGATTCGGAAAACAAATCCAGGAAGTATTGCTTCTGTTTTCGCTACTGGGCAGGAGAATTGCTTCCAACGCCTTTTTATTTCCTATCGTGCATCGATATATGGCTTTATTAATGCTTGCAGACCACTTCTAGAACTCGATCGAACCCATCTTAAGGGAAAGTATCTTGGTTCCTTACTTTGTGCTTCAGCTATTGATGCCGACGATTCCTTATTTCCATTGGCATTTGCAATTGTAGATAGAGAAAGTGATGAAAACTGGATGTGGTTCGTGTCAGAGTTAAGGAAGCTACTTGGCGTGAATACTGAAAACATGCCCAGGCTCACTATATTATCTGATCGACAACAAGGTATAGTAGAGGCAGTCGAAACCCATTTCCCAAGTGCATTTCATGGTTTTTGTCTACGATATGTGAGTGAAAATTTCCGTGATGAATTTAAAAACACAAAATTGGTTAACATATTTTGGAATGCTGTTTATGCACTCACTGCCATTGAATTTGAATCTAAGATCTCCGAGATGATAGAAATTTCCCAAGATGTTATGCAGTGGTTTCATCGTTTTCCTCCCCGTCTTTGGGCTGTTGCATATTTTGAAGGAGTTCGATACGGTCACTTTACCTTAGGTATTACTGAGTTACTATATAACTGGGCCCTTGAAGGTCACGAGCTACCTATCGTGCAACTGATGGAGCATATACGTCATCATTTAACGTCTTGGTTCATAGATCGTCAAAATATAGGCATTAGTTGGAATTCAATCCTCGTACCATCAGCTGAGAAGCGGATTTTAGAAGCTATATCGGATTCACATTGTTACCAAGTACTTCGAGCAAATGAAGTAGAATTTGAGATCGTGTCTAGTGAGAGAACAAACATTGTCGATATTCGAAGTCGTGTATGCTCATGTCGTCGTTGGCAGATTTATGGTTTACCATGTGCTCATGCTGCTGCAGCACTAATCTCCTGTGGCCAAAACGCTCATCTATTTGCCGAACATTGTTTCACAGTAGCAAGTTATCGTGAAGCTTACTCGCAGATAATAAATCCGATTCCAGATAAGAGTCAATGGAAGGAGTTGGGCGAAGGAGCAGACGGAGGAAACACCAAATCTGATATCCTTATACGTCCGCCCAAGATTCGTAGGCCTCCAGGCCGGCCCAAAAAGAAAGTTCTTCGTGTCGAAAGCTTCAAACGCCCTAAACGGGTCGTTCAATGTGGTCGTTGTCATATGTTAGGACATTCTCAGAAGAAATGCACCGTTCAGAATTGATAAAATTATTCCGAGTTGAAGGTCTTGTTTATTTTATATCGATCATTTTACATCATCACAACATAGTTCATGGGTTGCTTGTAATCTTGGCATTGCTTTTGTTTTTCTAGGTACAATTTAGGGTTTTAGAGTACCTGTATCTGTACTTGTTTTACTATCAACAGATTTTATGAAGCTTTTAGATATAATGCATTATCAAATATTCATTTGATTCATTCTTGGATCCTGCACTTCCCATCTTTTTTTAGTGTTCTCTTCCTCTGTGGACTGTGGGTACCTCTGTTCTACTTGTCTATTCTTCTCTTAATTTCTACTGTTTTGTTTTTTTTTTCGCTTCTATCAGATAACTCAAAACCTTGTGGACAACAGAGAATGGAGATTGAGGTGATTTTGAAGCCAGCATCCAGCATTTGTACTTGTATAATATTGTTCTTATTATGCAAGATATCAAAGAAAATGACACAGAGAATACCCGTCTCGCCCAATCCTCCCTAGTAGCCAAGGGCCCAAAGGCCTCTCTAGTGTTATTTTTTGAGAATTCGACTACGGTCTACGTTAGTCGTTACAAGGCATAGATACATCACGAAGATGTAATAATTACGATAACCACTTCTCTAGTGTTATTATGCAAGATATCAAAGAACATGATACAAAAAATACCTGTCTCGCCTGATCCTCCCTAATAGCCAGGGCCCAAAGGCCTCTAGTGTTATGATGCAAGATATCCAAGTAAATGATACAAAGAATACATGTCTTGCCTGATCCTCCCTAATAGCCAGGGCCCAAAGGCCTCTCTAGTGAGAAAATGATACAAGAATACCTGTCTGGCCTGATCCTCCCTAATAGCCAAGGGCCCAAAGGCCTCTCTAGTGAGAAAATGATACAAAGAATACCTGTTTCGCCTGATCCTCCTTAATAGCCAAGGGCCCAAAGGTCTAGCCGATACAGGTAATACCGCTCGGGCCTAATCCTCAGGTAGAATAGTCACATGTTTAGGGCCCAAATGCCTCTATAGCTGGTAGCATGGTACGGGTTACTACTAATCGGGCCTAATCCTCAGATAGAATAGTCACAGGTTTTGTTGTTCACAATTTCAAAGGGAGTTTGGTTCTTGGTCTCTATCAAAACTATGGGAGAAAAATAATACTCAAAGGTAGAGCTCCTTCTAGTCCTCTAGTAGAGATTCTAGAAAAGAGATCTTTTTTCCTTGATTTTATAACTTGTAGAAATTTCAAATTTTGAAAGTGGGAAGGAAATGGTCCTGAGATTTTAGGTCACTTCATGCTGTCTTCCTATATCAAAACTATGGTCAATAACTTCTCCAAACAAGGCAACCTAGATTCCATTTCATAAATTTAGTACAATATGTGAAACTTGGTTATTTCTACGTTCCTTATCTGATATTTTGTACCACTTTTTCAATAACGACTTCTCCCCGTCTCTATTCTTGTAAATTTAAAAAGTTTTGAAACCGTGTTACCACGGATAGAGCTGGTGACTTGTTAAAAAGATAAAAAAAATAATTTAACATATAATATTAGTGCACGGTAAAAAGATCTTTCAAGTGAGAACAATAAAAGATTTTCCATCTCCTACCATGTGAAACACAAAACTACAATATTGATACATGGACGTGTTGTTTCTTTTGAAGTAATTCAAATAAAAGCACATAAAACTCAGAGCTTAATACTTGTCTTATTAAGAAGTAGCTTTTAAAACAAAGATTAATGCAAAAACGTAATCATTCTTCCAAGTAATAAATTCATCGTGCTGGTGTAATTTACGACACCTGCAGACACATCCAATACTGCACATGTATTCTAATTGTCTAATAACATAGTTCGTATTCATAACCTTAGAAAGAAAATAATTGCACATTTATATTAACATTTGAGAGTAGAAGGTCACATTTTTCCACTGTGTGAAGGCTATAACAAAATCAACAACATAAATGAAGGCTATAAGAATTGAATTTCAAAATTGTTTTCTTAGTACTATAATATAAGCATACAAAAAGATAACAAAAATCAAAAGGCGAAAACTGTGACTTCTCTTTCTCTCTCTAGTTTTTCTTCGTTCTCTCTCATCCTACACTAGTAGTATAAAAAAGAAGACTAATCTTCTTCTTTCATTTCTTCGCCAAACATTTTTCTTCTCATAACCCAAAAAGAAGAGAAATCAACCGATCTTCCATTTTCCGATCTCCGATCGTTTCGATCAGATCTCTCTCTCTCTCTCTCTCTCTCTCTCTCTAATCTCAGTATCTATTTCTTACTTGATCTGGTTCTTTGAAACTCAGAACTTCTGTCAAAGAGGTCTAGGGTTTCGAAGATGGGTCAGCAATCTCTGATCTACAGTTTTGTTGCTAGAGGAACAGTTATCCTCGCTGAATACACAGAGTTTACAGGAAATTTTACCACGATTGCTTCTCAATGTCTTCAGAAGCTACCTGCTAGTAATAACAAGTTTACTTATAACTGCGATAATCATACTTTCAATTATCTAGTTGAAGAAGGGTTCAGTAAGTTATTCTTTCATTTCTTTTTGGCTTGTTGGATTACGATTTGGTTAAGTTATGGTATCGATCTTCTTGTTCTTGTTTTGATCTATCTGATTCGTCATATTTTAGATCCAATAACGATTTATTCAGTTACTACCGCTTCTGTTACTATGATTTTTGTTTTAGATCTACTGTAGAATTGTTAAATCAATGATGATTGTGAAGATCAGATTTGAAAAACTGTAGAATTGTGGATAAATTGATGATATAGTGTTATATTGGTTCAGATCTATGATAATCTTCTATGGTTTTCATGATTTCATATGTACTGTTATTGTTCAACTTCCGGATCTTGTTAATTAATCTGTATATAGTATATAGTATGGTTAAACGATTTATTGGGGTTTGTTGATGCATGATTTAGGTTTTTTTTTCTTTTTGGATTTGACTGTTCTTAATTTCAATTTATCTAGGGCAAACCTCGATAGACTTCTTATTAGTTTTTGCTATTCCGTAATTTGAGGGGTTTTTGCTATAATCCATTGTCTGTTAACTTGGAACATCATTACCGTTTCCTGGAAACTCATTGTTTCGGTACTACCATAGATATCAATTTACCAGCTCTTTCGTGATCAAAATTTCCAAATTTAAGGGGTTACTATTCTAAAATACGAGCTTCCATTGCCTATATTGACCAATTCTTCAGGGATTGGTACTCTGGTTTCATAACGAAGTAGGCGACATATTTTTACCTTACCCATGTTAAGTTCCCTAATCTGGAATAGTGCCAATCATGGTTACAAGCTGCTCCTTTATCTGGCTGCTTCTACACTGAGTTAACCCTTCCAAGGAATTAACGTTCAACAATTTTGTTTTAAGTTCAAAACAAGCAAAAGTTTCCCCTTACAGGTTTTCGAGGGCTTGTTAGTTGGACTACGATAACAGCCCTAGAATCCTCTTGTGTGAGTTCTGATTCCTGTTTGGAGTCTTCTATGCTGAAAAACTATCTTCTGGTGTCGCTGTCCTTGGATAATATAGGGTGATGTCCATAGTGTGCCTTTTCCTTTCATCTTAGCTGCTATTTTTGAGAGAGTATGATAAGTTACCGAAAAAACCTGTGTTGACCTTACTGTCTGAGGATCTCCGTCAAATCTTGAGCTCGAAATTCTTCTTAGCTGATTTGAGAAATGGTCAAATCCTGAACGAGTTTTATGTATTTGGTATATTTCTAGCAGATATTACTTATATTGCATATTATTACTTTGTTTTAGTTCTTTTTGTCACAACCTAGCTCTTGCCCTCTTATCCCTCGCCTTTTTTTGCAGCCTACTGTGTAGTTGCAGTTGAATCTGTCGGGAGACAAATTCCTATTGCTTTCCTAGAACGTGTGAAGGATGACTTCAACAAGAGATATGGAGGTGGAAAAGCTGCTACTGCAGTTGCACAGAGCCTGAACAAGGAGTTTGGGTAATTCCATTAACTGCTAACCTAATAATAGTTTCACTTTCCGTTTTCCGTTTCTCTTTTGCAGATTGCATAAACCCTAATATCCGAAGTTGTATTTTTTAGGTCAAAACTAAAAGAGCACATGCAGTACTGTGCTGATCACCCAGAAGAAATAAGCAAACTCTCTAAAGTGAAGGCTCAAGTTTCCGAAGTGAAAGGAGTGATGATGGAAAATATCGAAAAGGTTTGGGCTTCCCTTAGTATGAATTTCCGTTTTATTGATATTGAAAGTGAATCATAGTTTAGCAAATAAAGCTTGTTCTTGTATAGGTTCTTGACCGTGGGGAGAAAATCGAGCTTCTCGTTGACAAAACAGAAAACCTTCGATCACAAGTGAGTATATTTACTTATTATTCACATCTTTATTGGCATGTTTATTCAAACCCATTTCTATACACCTGTTATACCTGTCATGGGCTAGTGCCCTTGGTCGGCTTTGTTCAAGAGATTTTTTATTTTGCCTTGCCCAAGCCCGCCTGTCCGTTAAGTCCACCGGCCTTTATATAAGCTACCCGGAATGCCTGAGCCCGGAGTAGAGGTACCCGTGGGCGCCCGAATCAGGCCCAATTTCTAGCCCGATATAAACATAAAGACTTGCTGTAATCTGATTGGTGACGGGCGTGTTTTTGGTTATGAAATTATGTTTGGGTAGGCACAAGACTTCAGACAACAAGGAACAAAGATGAGGAGGAAGATGTGGTTGCAGAATATGAAGATAAAGCTGATAGTTTTGGGTATTCTCATTGCTTTGATCTTGATCATAGTTCTATCTGTTTGCCATGGGTTCAAATGTTAATCAGATTCACTCTCTCTCTCTCTCTCTCTCTCTCTCTCTCTCTCTCTCTCTCTCTCTCTATATCGTCTTTGTTTTTCTGATTAGGAGGAATATATTACTTACAAGTACTAGATTTGGTGATATGAGTTATGTGAATGATATATTGTGGGTTTTTGGTTGTTTGTATTTTGTATGAGAAGTTGGAGTGTGTATAGAAATGTACACATGAATTTCTTTTGGAATGCTTAGTAGAAGGAGCTCTTATTAATTCATATGATGATCTAGTAGGTTTAAATTGGTTTTTTTCTTTTCCAAGTTGATACTCTGCCCTACTACCCCCTAGGCGGACGGATTTATTTTTGGAGAGAACGAATTTTAGTTCTCTAAATTTTAGCCGTCCACTTAAACAATCGGATATTTGCAGCCTATCTGTGGTGTGGGACAGAGTATCACAGTTGCTTTTCTCAAGGAGCTATAGTGTTTGTCTTGACTAGATTTTTGTTTTCCTTGTATACTTTGGTTTTTGTAAAAACGATCTGTACATATTTGACAAAGTCTGTATGTACAAATTTTGTTCTGTGTAGGTATGTTTTGATCTTTTGATTGACTTGGTCAGATTGACTAAGAGTTTTGTTTCTACATGTTTGATTGGAAATGTTATTTCTTGAGTTTGATTTGATATGATATAGAAATTTTAATCTAGAATCCAATGTGGCATAACTTACTTCTCGAATAAGTTTAGTTTCTAACTTTGTATTAGAAATATTGAATTTATGTATTATACATATTGTGGATGAAAATGAGGTTGAACTTGAGGTTAGTTTTGTAGCCAAAAAAAGACCAAATCAATAAACACTTCAGTATTAGTTAAAGCTGGTCTTTTTGTTGATTTTAAGCTAAATTAGATGCGGCCAGAGACTATTTCATAAAGTCAATAATTCAGTAATAATGTGTTTGTATACATGTATGAAGATTGATAATAATATAATTATGAAAAACTTTCAAGCCGAAGATTAATAATAATATAATTATGAAAAACTTTCAAGCAATGAAAACTTGTTGATGTTAAGTGTTTGAATTCCTTAATATTGAACAATGTTGTCAAATCGTGAATCGTATCGCAAATCGTTTTTCAATTTTTTAAATCGTATCGTATCTGTAAATCGAAAATCGTAAGATTTATATATAGATATATATATTAATTCATTAAATATAATAGGTCTAGTTCAATGTATCTTTAACTCAAAACTTAGAATTGTATATTATAAATTCATTAAAAAAATAAAATGTAAGATGCTCTTTTTCATTCTCTATTCTCCATTCTTCATTCTCCATTGTCATTATCAAGATCAAGTATATCCAAATCGAGGTCTTCATTAGGTGCATCATTATCTGACTCGGAAGATACATCTTCATCAATAAGCTCTATCTCCTTGCCTTTTCCTTTCACTGACTTTGTTAAGTTTCTTGGTCCTGTACAAAAAATAAAGGTGTCTAATAAGTTGATTTGTAGATGTGAAACAAATTCCAATCACAGTTGTATCTTAACTTACGTCGACGTCTTCGAAGAGTTTCTCCTTCCTTTTCAACAAAACAATCTCCAATGTCCATCCATGTTGTGTCTTCTGGGAGTGCAGGGTCCTCTTTCTCAGTAATCCACTCATTGTCAGACTCCATGTCCGATAAAGAAATTGGATCTGTTCCTTGTTCTCTTTTTACTTGTCGTTCCTCGAGTCGAAGATTGTACTTCACATATATAAGAGCATTCAAGCGTTTTTGTTCCAACTTGTTTCTTTTCTTTGTGTGTATCTAAAATCGTATATGTGAGTGAGTAAAGATTCAATTCAAAACTTAGAGCTATAATTTAAAACTTATTTGCTATTTATCTATTGTCAACATTGTTTTACCTGTTCAAATGTGCTCCAATTTCGTTCACATCCCGTAGCGCTGCAAGTTAAGCTTAGTACTCTAATCGCCAATCGTTGCAGTTCTGGACAATGACCTCCATAACTTTCCCACCATAGAGCTATATATGAAATGTTTAAACGTTATAAAAAATTAAAAATATTATGCACTTAAGTTCTTAAGAAAAAATAAAAAAAGTTTGTAATTAGTAAACCTGGTTGTCTTGAAGCTCTCGAAATTTTTGCCATCTCTCTTCCAAATGATCCTTCTGCTCTTGAGAATTTATCAATCTGTGAACCAACAAGAATTCTTTCCTTTGAAGTAGGTACCATTCTTTCAATGGTGTCATATAAACCCTCTTTAATCTCATGGTCTGGATTAAAATCTCAGGGTCCGATTTGAAACGCTACAAATTGCGTTACGAACGGCCATGTTTAACATGTGATAAAAGAATGTGATTACTTGAGGTAATCGAATTGCATAACTATATTGTTTGGTTAGGTCAAAAATAAACTTTCTAGACATTAAATATTTGTCCATATTATTTAATTGGCAATTCTAATTATAGGGGAAAGAAGATGGCAAACTTGGCCACCTCTAGGTTAGAGATTCTCTATTCAGGGCTAGAAATGAATCCTCCTTCAAAATGTGATTCGTAGGGGTGGAAATTTTGTGTGTTTAGCCGGAAATGACCACGCTCCGCAACACACATGGTTGCGTTGTGCCAACTTGGTGGATGACATAGGGCTTCAGTAACACGGACCTGGCACGCCAGGCGCATTCCATGTCGTTCTGGTAGGTCAAATTTCTGCCCGTGTTGCTGTACCCTCGCCGGCTAACACGACCGGAACTCACACCACTAGTCATTTATGATGCTCTCCCTGTACTAAACTCCATTATAGAAAGTGATCCTCGGAACCGGCGTTCCATTCTTGGTAAAAGCTCTTGAAGAAGCACTTTTAGGTTATTTACTATATGTACAGCTATCAATTACAAGTCACACTATACTCACGAAAGGAGTTCTAATCGTCGTCTGCCATTGAACTAAAGCTTACTTTGTACAAACTCTTATAGAGTGGGGGGAATAAATGAAGTTAACAACAAGATTAATCAATACATTGGCATAAACTATAAAGACCACTTCACTTATTGGTATAAATCAAATGATACACAAAAAACTTTCAGCTCTTAAATTTTTACTCCATTTCTACTCTATTATCTCAATACATCATAAGATTAGAAACCAATGAGCTCCTTTATAAACTGGTTTTTTTTGTCCATGTTGAAGAACTCTGGAACTAATCTAATCTTCAATTTAAACTTAATGACAGAGATTTAAGTAAGAACTAGGAAATATCTCACAAAAAGCAGACACTACTAGCTATTATTGGAGAACACAATAGCAGTATAACAGTATCCGAGTTAGACAATTGGGATTAAAAGTGTAGGTCAAGTTCTTAAGTTTCTACGTCCAAACATCTATTTCGTGAACTGAATGCATAAAGGTCAATTTTATTTTATTATAATATTTGATGCTGAACCTCTATAAATTAAGCGGTTGCCTACGTACCCAATAGAGCGTTGTTAATACTCGTCTGAGGGATCAAGCATCACGTAGTTCTAATTACACTAATCCATTTTTACAATACCATATACACATGACTTGTCATAACTCGGCACCTAATCTTCGTCTTCCGTCTGTTCGATTGTCTTTTTCGAGTTGAAGTTGGGTAATGGTTGGTTGTTGCCAACTACGTACGAAACAACAACAGTGATATCGTCAACCTTTCCTCCACGATATTTCTTTCCGAACTTTTCAGACTCAATCTGGAAGGGAGTTTGGGCGTAAGTGTCTAATGAATTATACAACGCAAGCTCAGCTATACACTCAGCCAACTCCCTTGGCTCTTCTTTTCCTGATTCCTTTCCTCGTTTCACTGTTTCTTCTATCTCACTTTCAAACATATTGTCAAATAATCCATCTGTTCCAGCGACAATTACATCTCCATCTTTAACTTCAATTGTTAGTTTTTGAGCTGAACACGGTCGATCACACATCTTGTGATGACCTAATTGATAGGGGCAGTTAAACCCGCGTTGTTGCTTTGGCGAACGATAAACTGTAACCCCGTCTCTTATTATTATGAAACCGCTATCTCCAATATTCACTGCTGTCAAACACTGCAACCGTAAAATATATTAATAATATGAATCATTACAAATAACAAAAGAAAACAACGAACAAAATATTGTATATAAACAACGTACCTGTTGATCGGTTAGGTTTATAATACAGGCAGTTGAAGATCCTTGAGCTGTAGTTCTCCAGTAAGCTTCATTAAGAACACTTTTAAGATCTAACACATAACCAGTTTGGTTTTCGTATCTTTCGACTGCTTTACGTGCATTATTCATTAAACCTCGCGAGTACTCTCCTGAATCGACCCCTTGTTTGCTCCAACCACCAACACCATCTGCTATGCCAACGGTATAACCATTCTTGCTTATGAAGTGTGCATCCTCTCCTTGAGGTTTGCTCGTGTTCTCTTTCGGAAGGTAAGCTGATCCTGAGTTTAGCTTCAATAACTTCCTCTTCTCACTGTTATGTTGACAATCATTATGTAGAATTGTTAGTACTTAGCTTTTAATTAATAATAAAATCATATCGGATCAAAAAATCTAAATCAACATATGAATTGATCGACTTATATTTGTTTGTCTGACTCGTATGGAAGTCGACTCAGACTATATTTGGGGTTATTTGTGTGAGACATGAAATGAGTTTGATCCATTGTTCCAAACAATATGAAATGCCTACAGTACTACCTCCTAGCTAAAACAAATTCGATTATCAATTTAACATTCAGATAAGTCAGACTAGTCATATTAGAACAATGATAACAAAAACAATAATTACATAAAAATCTCTCTCCCTCTCTGGCTAGAAATATTTATGTACCTTTGAGGTTGGAAATTTCCATTGCAAATTGTTGAACAAGATTGACCAGGGGATGTAGCTTCTGGCCGTAATCCATCATGCTGAGAAACGTTTTGACGATGCACTCTTGGAGTGAACATCTTGTCGATCGAGCAATCGGTAAGTAAATCTTCACTTGAACACTATGAACTAGTCTTAAATCTTTATTCGAGCTGAACTAGAAAAATGAAAACACTATCGTTAAGACATCATAAGGTGATGGACGAAGTGACTGAAACGGAAAAAAAAATCAATATAATTGAAGCTTCTAAGACAAACTTTTTCATGTTAAAAGTCGCCGACAATAACAATCTGACTCTTGTCGGAGACATTGGCATAAATGGCACACAAGAAAACCTTTTGAAATAAAGAGTAAAACGATGAACAAAAATATTCACTATTGACGTTGACTAACATATAAATAATCATGGTTTGCCGTACGAAATTAGAAAACTAGAAATAAACGGCGGGTCAAACTTTCTACTTGTGGCACAAATTAGAGGCTAAATTGAAATACCCTTCAAATTAATCCAACAAAATAAATAGAGTTTCTAGTGGGTGAAGGCGTGAAGCTATTTCATAATCCTAATCATTAGTACAATATGCTTCTGTAATGACTTCAATGTTCAACAAAAAAAAAAATCTAAAACATATATTAAAAGTATTTGTAGTGTTTGTTGATCTTACCTGTTTAAGATGATAATTTAATCAAGTTTTGGTTGATGAGGGAGAGAGAATTGTAACAATTGGGTCCTCTTTTAGTTATGAGAGTTTAGTGATAGAATGGCTTAAATAATCTATACTATGTTGGAAAATAGAAACTATTTTATTTCTAAAACACTAATTAAGGAGGGATTTAAGTCGGTGGTCTACTGGTGGGATTTAGAAAGTATTATTTGTAAAATACTAAGTAGGGATTTAAGTCCATGGGAAGCTATTTCATAATCCCAATCATTAGTATAATATGGTCTTTGGGCTTGGGGTGTTCCTTTCACAAACATGGATATATATATATATAGTAACCAAATCTATTATATAAAACAGAAGGGAAAACGATGACTGGGACAAACATCATTATTTAATTATGCATATTGTCTAGAAGTCCTTCTTAAAATTTAAAATATAGTCCTTCGTAGAAATAAAGTTACCTATTTAAAAAACAATAATCTTTTCCTTCTTAGAAATAAAATAACTAATTTAAGAAAAAAAGAAACAAAATAAATCTATTATATAAAATAGAAGGGAAAACGATTACTGGGACAAACATCTTTATTTAATTATGCATATTGTTTAGAAGCCCTTCTCAAAATTTAAAATATAGTCCTTCGTAGAAATAAAGGGCTTTTGGTATAGGAAGAACACTATTTAGTAAAGGTAGTGCGTTAGAAAGGTCAATTTATGTATTTGCTCTTCCTTTACCAAATTAGTTTAAGGAGGGCGTTATAAGAATCATTTAATAAATAGTGCCAAAATAGAAGGACTTAGATAAAAATTAATAATAAATCTAGTATTTTCTTCACTTGTAGTTTCTCTCACTTAGCAACCAAAACCCTAATATCGTACTATTATCAACATCACCATTAGTATTAAAAAACTTGCAAAGTTTACTATCACTATAGTCTTAGTTTCGAGCTTTTAATGATGTCCCAAGATCTCATGGATGAGGAACCACCGTTAATGAAGGAGGCAACCTACATCAAGAAAGAACTTAAACGTCGACATCGACTTAAACGAAACAATCGACTTAAACAAGGACATCTACTTAAACGAAGTATAGACTTAAACAAATAAATTTATAATTAAGATAATATGTCTAAAGTAAAGAAATATCATTTTCTTGTCTTCTTCTATGGTTGAACAAACATTTTAGGACTTTAGGTTGTTTTTTTTTCGTAAAGAATTTTCGGTTGGATCGACTGAAAAAGACAACAAATTTCGGTAGGGTCGGCTGAAAAAGACAACAAATTTTGGTCGTAACGGCTGAAAAAGATGACAAATTTCGGTTGGGTCGATTGAAAAAGATAACAAATTTCGGCCGGTCCCGCTGAAAATAGTAATAAATTTCGGTTGAGATGGCTGAAAATAATCTGATGGGAGGGACCAAAGTATAAATTTGAGATATTTAAAAAAATGTTTATCCCTCCCTATTCTAAAAAGAATGCTCTCCCTATCTAATGCACTGCCTTTGCTAAAAAGTGTTCTTCCTATACCAAAACCCAAATAAAGTTACCTATTTAAAAAACAATAATCTTTTCCTTCTTACAAATAAAATAACTAATTTAAGAAAAAAAGAAACAAAATAAATTTCAATCATAATTTATAATAAAATCCCTTTTAATTTTTATGTTAGCCCCTCGATCTTTATTTCCCCTCTCTTTCTCATTAAATAGATTCGTTTATTAACATTAAAATCTAGATACCATTTAGATCTTCCCCGTTTATACCCCTACTCCAACTCTAAAGAGTAGATTTTATGTCTTCTACGGGATCCTCAATTCTAGCTACTTACCATTTGAAGATTTCACCCTTCCCCTCCTTCCACAAGCATCATAACTCATAAGATGGCATGAGGAATGATTTCACATCATAATCTCTTCCAATACATAGATTATAGGTCAGGACAAATTTTATTATGTAGATTATAAATAGATAAATCACATCATGAATTCGAGTGGAAATATATTTTGTATTAACAATGAGCTAAATCTTGTGCTAATAAATTACTTTAGGCAAGAACAAGATCTACCATTGTAATTGATTTAACTTTCATCTATCATCTTCAATTTTCACGTTAATATATGAGCGATTTTTTGTTAACGTTGCTATCTTACAAGAATCTTCAGAGAATATGAAAGTTGAAAGCCGCAAATATTAGGGAGACAGTAAGAATTCGAGAATTTCGTGATTATTTTCAAATGGTTGACTTTGTACTTTTCTTTCGTTTTAAGTGTCTAATAGTAATACAAAGTTTTATTTTTGAGTTTGTACACACTGTACGACGTCAAATTTCTCTTAGAAGGATTTAAATTTATTCTTCTGGTTAGGAATAAAATATTTATTCTTCTAGCTTACTATCCTTTACATTTGTTATTTTCTAGATTTATATAAAATGTCTTTAGATTATGGTGCTACTACATATGATTGAGGCAAACACATATAAACATTTCCTTTTTAATGTTTATTTCGTATGTAATATTTTATTATTTGTATGCAATTAATTAGATTTTTCTAAATTTTGAATTTTTAGTTCTTTCTTATGTTCTAGGTATTTCTGAAATGTTTTTTTTGTTTCGTTTAATGTAATTTTAATTCATACAATGTTATATCTACTAAAGAAAGTGAAACAGTGAATGACATCTTCTTTATCATATTGAAAAACTCGCTTCATTTTAGAACGTATTATATCTCAATACTTAAATAAGTCAATTTTTTTTTGTTTATGTTCATCGAATATATATTTTCAAACGCAACAGATGTTCCATGAGAACCCCGCGCCGGAGGCACGGGCCATACTCTAGTATATATTTAATTCAACAAAAAAAAAACAAATTCACACAAAAAACAAGTATGATGGGATGAGAGAGGAGACCTATCTCTCCCATCACGGACCGAGTTGTAGGGTCCCGTGGCCAATTGACCACAACATAGGTAATGGTTAGCCGCCCACGAGATATTTACTAGTCCTAAGACGAGATTCTGTGTGGTTGATCGGCCACGAAATGTCTCGTAGTTGGCCGTACACGAGATCTCTTATAGTCCATCACGTATGAAACATCTCGTGGTCAATCAACCAAGAGCTACTTCGTGGACAACTCGGCACAAGTCTCTCGATATAGAGTTTCAAAACCCCTAATTGAGGATCTGAAACTCTCCGGGACTATTTGACCAGACCTCCCTTCCTCCCTTGCATCCCCAAATAGAACACTTTATTCGTTGGATGGGTGAGGATAGAGATAGAGTGAAAGTTTTATAGAAAATGAGATTGAGAAAGAAGGAAAAAGAGAGACAGACATAGAGAGAGAGAGAGAAAGAAAAGGAAAGAGATATGAGAGAAATGGTGGTTGTGTCGGAAGTGGTGGTGTTGGTCTGAATTTTCTTCATGAATGGTTGGACGACCCTTGCCGCCGTAAATACAAGAAGTGGACGTGAGAGATTGGAAAAAAAAAATAGATTTTGCACCTAAAAATTTTTGTGCCCTAGAAGTTTCTTTTGTTTCCCCCAAACACTTGGACCTTACAATAAGCTCATGCATTGTCACGAAAAGTTGATAACAAATACTAAAATACGATTTGTGGTAGTTGCATTAAGAATGGCCATGTTTGACATGTGATAAAAGAATGTGATTACTTGAGGTAATCGAATTGCGTAACTGTATTATTTGGCTAGGTCAAAAATAAAATTTGTCGACATTAAATATTTGTACATATCGTTCAATTGACATTTTTAATTCTAAGGGTAAGAAAATGGCAAACTTGCCCACCTCTAGTTTAGAGATTCTCTATTGAGGAAAAATGAATCCTCCTTCAAAATGTGGTTCCTCTGGATGGAAATTTGTTGTGTTTAGCCAGAAAAGACCACCCTTGTTAACACACTTGGTTGCCTTGTGCCAACTTGGTGGTCATGGCGTGCCAAATCCCTCCATATCAAAGAAGTTGGCATGCCCACGGATGACGGACCTGGCACACCAGGCATTTTTCGTGTAGTTCCGGTAGGTAAAAGAACATAGAACCTGGACAGATTATGCTAACAAAACATAGATATATGAAAAGAAATATTCATTCAACAAAACACCAATCACTGTCAACTAGACATATAAGTTTTGTATGTACAAACCCTAGTTCTTTTTTTGCTTCCACATATAAAACCAAGTCAATACACACACTGATAAATTTTTAATATATAAGGTGGTTTGAGATTGGGGGCATGACTCAAAATGAATCAGAGCAGTTTTGGCTGAAATAAAACTATATCAGTACGGAGATTATCGAAAAAAAAACTATATCGCTTGCAGGTGTTTCGTAAGAAATCTCCACTTTTCGGCCACGGCAAAAGTTAAAGCTGTGAAAAACGAACAAAACGACCCCCATATCTCCCGAAACTACTGAACTTAGACTTCTCTACCGCCCCTTCCTCCCCCACCAATCCTTCCTCGGAAACCACCACGATCATAACTTCCTCCTCTCCACCCTCCTCTACCTCTTTCATATCCACCACCTGTGAAAACACACTGTGTCACGAATGGGTCGACTTCCCAATTCATATTAAGGTATAAATAAAGCTAAATGGAAGATGAGGTTCGATCTTATAAAACACACACACACAAAAACAGAGGTCTACGAGGCACGAATCGGTCGACTTCGCAATTCATATCAACTTCCATTATTATAGATGAATTTCATTAACTACTACATATTAAGGTCACAAAGTTCTTGGCAATATTGTCCCTGCTTTAGACACCTAGGTCAAAGCCCACAGGTACGGGGTTTTGTTCTTGGCGAAGGCTCCACGAATCCATCCAAAAGCCTTGGACATTGTTCATTTTCAAATTATGTGGTACTCAAAACGCATATACAAATGCCAATATGTATGGTCAAATTGGCCTACATGAGCATGTTGTTAGAGTTATGCACAAAGTGATACTTATATATAAGTCTTTACCGTGATTACCCCAGCCTCTACTCTGGCCGCCTCCTCCACCCCAATTCCCATACCCACCATTTTCTGTGCCAAGCAAATTTTGTGTTAAGTATACTGGATTACAACGAAAAGCATGTCAGAATCGTAAAATACCTCGATTGTTCATAAATCCAACTCTTCCATAACCCCATCCTCTTCCTCTACCACGACCACGCTCCCGGCCATAGGTATCTAAATATACATACGAATAAAAATGTTAAATAGGATTGATTGTTAAGCAACAGAGAACCCACATTTTCTCTTTTGTCAGAAGCATTACCAGCGGTTCCGTTAGCACCAGTAATTGCTCCGCCACCATGTTTTGGTTGATAATACTGTTGTCGGTACTGATTTTGTGGGTTGGGATGCTCTATACGCAACGGAGCTTGGTACCTATCAAAAAGAAAGCACATACTATGAATTAACATAACCAGTAACGACTTTAGATTGTCAGGAAAATACCCAGCAGAATCCTTGTCCAGAGCTCTTGTCGACAAAGATATTGAAACCACCGAAACATGTCGAGTCATTTCCAAACTGCAAACAAGAATGTTTTCACCCAAACGATTAGGAGAATATATGAAGCTATATAGAATATATATAGAGATCGGTACTTACGGGACAAGACCCTCTTCAATAGGCTCATATACATCAGTTATGCTTGTTGAACTGATGCTAGTCTCTTGGTGCAAACCAGGGAATCTCTTCTGTTTTTTGCACGATAAAGGAAACATATCAGATATTTCCAAAATTCGTAAAAACAGAGACATGATTCATCTAGTAACAATTGAATAACCTTTATAATCTCAGTAACAGCCACGGCTTTGCTGATTGCCTGTCCCATTGCCTTCAGGGCAATCTCTTTCACCCCTTTTTCCTAATTAAACCAAAAGAAGGATTAAAACAACGAAACTAGGAAGACAATTTTGACAAACTTTGTATTAAACAGTCCAAAACTATGACATAACTAACAGCTTAATAATAAGAATCCCTAAGAACAGAATCAACTGCCCACTCTTGAACTCAAACAGAGGAAATCAACCAAACACAAACAAAATGTCATTTTGCTTGGCGAGCTACAAACTTCCAATATCTAATCTGCCTATCTTGGGAATGAGGAAAAACTTTAAATGAATGAAGAATATGAAGTATCCTTGATTAGTGATCACTAGAAATCACGAATAAGAAAGCAATCAACATGTCATATGCTTAACCAGATAAGCCGGAGCAATTTCCCATATATGGCAAAATTGCAACATTCCACATACACAACAAGGACATAACAATTTATGTTTTACTTCCATCCATGTAGTACAGTTCTCTCGCTTCCAGTACCACAAAAACTTAATCATATACATATTTCAATTGGAGCACTTCAAGATGGGTTTCCTGTAGGAGTATTGGCGTACTATAACGTATAGGAACGATTTCAAAAAGGGTATCGCTCGCATCTTAAGTGAATAAGAGATACACCCATGTCATACTTATAGGTAAAGGGGGCTAGTCAGTAGTCAGTTAGAGATACCTATGTGGACTCCGTTAAGTTTGTGGTCATCCAACTCAAAACCAATTGGGAATGAGTGGAGTCACTGGAGAGAACCTAAACATTATATTTGTAGTTACTAGATCACCATTCTTCAGTGTGGGACTATTCTCACTGACTTATCTTACGTTCATACGCCATCTATATCGACAAATTATACACTACACCAAAAATGTACCCGAAAAAAGAGAAATGACTAAGGGTACAAAGAATCCGAGTGCTAATGCATGCCAACCTCTTAGTTAACAAAAGAAGCTAATAGATCGAAACTAATTTTTCTCGACTTCTCTTCGGTTTATACTCCAAGTTTTGACAAATTATGAAAAAACACCAAGTGTACCCAAAAGAGGGAAAATGACAAAGGGTTTCAATGAATCCACCATCCAAGTGCTTATGCATGCTAATCTTTTAGTTAACAAAAGAACCCAATGGCTCTCAAACCAATTTAGACAGATTTCAAATACTTAATATAAATGATAAGAAACCCAAATCCACAAAACAACAACTGGCTAGTTCAATCCCAAAGTATTTAATCACTTATTTCTACTTACATGCAAGGATGAAGTTCAAAGTGAAAAAAAAAACATCAAACTCTAAAACCCACTTCACCCTTTTCACCAAAATGCTGATTAAGTAAAGAAAACTACACAAATTAAACAGTAACCCAACACAGCCTTCAAACTACTAACGATGCAAAGATGTAGAGATTGAGAGAGAGAGAGAGAGGGTTATACCTGAAGAAGACTAGTAGCATAGATAATATAGTTACGAATTTGACCTTGAGCTGTAATTCTGATTTCATTCTCTTTAATCTTTGATTCAATTCTGGGTCTTTCAACTCTCTGATATCTATCCATTTCTATGGTTTCTCTGTTTTTTTAATGAGATTGGGATAAAGAGGTAAATGGGTAGAAATCTAAAACCCTAAAGAAACAAGGAAGCAAGTTTTTGTACTGAACAAACTAGGTGACAGAGAGAAATCTAAAACCCTCATGAAATGTGTATGAATACATTCTTTGTTATTACCACCTTTTTATGGATGGATGTTCCTCGAGATTATAAGGAATATTTTTGGGTCAAGGAAACGACAGTGTCCACCCACCCTAGGATTGATCATAAGGATGATAGCCACCACACGATGCCCCAATATTTTGAGGAAATGTGTCACTGTCTGCTTGGACATTTGAGAGTCCCGTAGATTGTTAGGGCACTACAGGCGGGGAGGTGAAGTGTGTGATGGCCCTTCTTATGGCACCACTTTACACGATGGAATGATCGATTCGCGAACAAAGACGAAGGCCCGCTTCCCCCATACAAACTATGACATGTCCGAGATCACTCCACACATTGGTCTAGTCGTTACTGCCACAATAGCAAATTGGAGTGTAAGTCGGATCGTTGTTGACACTGACAGTTCGACCGACAACAGGGTATGTTTCCAATAACTCGGCGTCAACCCACACTACCTCAAACCTTATCAAGCATACTTTGTTGGATTCTGAGGAAATAAAGTATCCATAGACGGTATAAAATAAATAAAGGAGGAGTTTTATTCGAACCTCAAACAAAATCAAGGAACAGTCATATTTGAACCTCAAATAAAAATAAGGAGGAGTCCTAATCGAACCTCAAATAAATTAAGGAAGAAACCTATTCGAAACTTAGATTAAATTAAGGAGGAGTCCTAATCGAAACTAAGATTAAATTAAGCAGGAGTTCAAAACTCATATTAAACTTAAGAGGAGTCCTACTCGTACCTCAAGTCAAATTAAAGAGGATTCCTATGTGAAACTCAAATCAAATAAGGAGTCCTATTCGAACATCGAATCAGATTAAGGAAGAGTCATATTTGAACCGCGAATAAAATTAAGGAGGAGTCCTAGTCAAACCTCGAATTAGATTAAGCGCGAGTCCTAGTCAAAACTCAAATGAAATTAAGGAGAAGTCCTATTCGAACCTTCAAAGAGCCCAGTTCGAAGTTAAAAACAAATCAAGGAGAAGTCTTATTCAAAACTTGAGAGATCTAGCTTAAAACATGAAAACACAACATAGTAAGCCCTAAACATAATCAACTTCCTAAGCCATGTTCGTCATACACCCCAAGGCAACACTCTTCTCAAAGGCAAAAGACCTATCAAGCCAAGCCAAATAACCGCAAGGCCTAGTCTCGCAGGGCTAAACTAAGTCAAAACCCAAGTAACCCAAGGTATAACCCGACATGAAGACAAACACAATACATTCAACCCCTGCCTCGACAGACACTACTATGAAACATTACAGGATATCTATAGGAGAAATTAACGTTTTTTTCTTTTTTGCAGGGGTACACGAAGAAAAGATCCTCTACATCTTAGTTAGCTAGGGCATAAATCTAGTAAGTTAAGTCATGCATAATTTTACTAACACACAAACATTTTTTGTTTAAATATGAATCCATATGCAGGAAATGAAATGCAGGAAGGAGACATGCAAAATGATCGTCAAATTAGTTAAACACAAAAACTCCAACGAAAGAATAAGGGAAACAAAAACGAAAAAAACATTCCATTGCCAATAATTCATCAACGGAGAACTACAACGTATGGGAATTACTAAATGTACACATCACAAGAAGAAGAAGGAAGGAGTAGGCAACTAGAAAGCCGATGGAGGATTGACCAAAGCGACGAAAGCCCGAGCAACGATTACAATGAAATCACGTCTTCTCCTCGGCCTCATCAAATAACCCAAGATTCTGAAGGTAACCTCCCTAGAGTCGTTAAAAGACTCTGAACCATGCAGTTAAGAAGATATGTCAGACTAGCACAAAGCACAAATTCTAGGCTATAATAGGTTTTTAAATGGCTTAGCGGAAGACTCTGATAAATCTGGTACTTTCAATTTTCAGCATGCAAACGATGAAGGACCAATTTGGGGCCCATGAGGATCGCGTGAAAGATAACACAAAGACCGAACTGAAGAGGAACCACTCGAATAACAAGAGAAGACATGGTGAAAAGATAAAGTGAAAATTCTGATTTCGAATAAAAACCTATACAACTTAGGGAAGTATTATTTAAGATAAATTTAAGCCGATCATTAAGCATTGGGGCGTGTTTGAGGGGGTGCAACCGGTGCGGTCGCACCGGACCCCCTCAAACCACCAAATTTTGTTAGAGAGATAGGGGCCCCTTAATATGGAACAGTATTATAATTTGGCAGTCAGTAATTATATCATAGTGTAATGTAGCTTAGTTGGTTAACCTCTTGTGCACTATCCTTGAGGTCTCATGTTCAAAACCCCTATTTGGCAATTTTTATTCATTTTATCAACTCATTTATTACCTTGGAAGTATTTTTTTTTGTTAAGGAATTACCTTGGACTTCAAGTATTACTAACAACAACTACTATTAGTTAAGGTAATCAATTAGTTTTAGTTATACTTAAAGACTAGTTATAACTTAAATACTTGTTTTTCTATTTTTTTTCATAGGTGTGTGGTTCAATGTACGGTTTTTGCATATAAATATTCAGGAGAAAATAATACACAATTTGTATTCATAATGATAAAAAAAATTATCTACCTTTTTTCATTTGTGATATTTACTAAATGTATTATGTGTAAAAAAAATTACGTTCTAAATAAACCAGAGAAAGGGCCCCAATTTTTTATTCGCACCGGGCCCCTAAATTCCCGGCCACGCCACTGTTAAGCAATATCGTTCATAGAGTTTAGATTCACCAATGATTTAGTAAATTATTTCAAATTTGTATTAAGTACTTCGTTGTAGAAATTTCTTTCACTTAACATATTGCAGTACAAAAGGCTTCGGTTAAATTTGACACTGGGCTCCTAAATTATCAGCTACAGATCTGGTAGTAGTTAGGAGTGGGAAGAGACAAAGAAGAACATGTTACATCTAATCATTGTTCTAAAAAATTTGATAAAATTTGTAGTTTCTCTTTAAAATTTTGTACTTTCCAACTTTTTTTTTCAAAAAAAAAAAACTAACAGCTAAATCACCAAGAAACTACAAGGAACCCTAAAGATTACCACACTATTATTTTATTTACATATCATCTGCAAAGGGGAGCATCAACCCACTATTGAGCTTATTATTCTCTAAACTTTCTCCCAACAAATTAACAACATATATGACCCCTCTAATCACCCTTTGGCCCTTGCCCAAGGAAGAGAGAAAAGGGAGAGAAAACTAAGTAAATTAACTAGCTAATTGGTCCCTTAATATCTCTTCAAAGATGGGTAGTCTCCTAGAAGACCTAAAAGATGGGAACCATTTCTTTTCCCCCATCAAGACCATCCCATTGTCCCATTCTTCTTCAAATGTTTCTTCTATCCTTGGTGACGGTGGAGGTGACGATGACAATGATGACGACGACGAGAATGTTAATGATGATGCTGAAGATGATGACGATGACTCCCATAACTTTTGATATTGTTCCTTGTCATCATAAGATTCAAGAATATGAAGTTGATGTAGCATCTCCTCTGCCCGGATCTTCGCCTTGGTGTCATTGGAGGATGCTAGCGATCCTAATGATGATGCTGATAATAACGACACAACATCGTGGAGAATGGACCGGGCTTCATCATACCGGCCCATTCTTATGAAACATAGACTCAAGTTGCAAGCCTTGTTACCATCTGGGTCAATTGAATAAGCCTTTTTATACACAATCTCTGCAGCCATGTAGTTTTTCTGCTGCATATAGGCCCACCCTAGATTACCCTGCATGCATGCACATGTAAGATTAACAAACAATTAAGTTCTACAAATTTTCCAGATTATTCAATTTAGGAGAAGATTTTATAATAAAGCATCTATTATTTTCAAATATAGTGCTGTGTACATCACTTGAAAGAGCATCCGGAGTCTGGACTATAGGTGCATGTTCAAGCTTAGTAAGTGTCGAAATCTTTTGAGCGGGTAGTGGAGCTTTCCTTGGGAATAAAAGCTCGTACCTATTGGAATTGGCTAGCTAGAGCACTAACAATATCAATAACTGTTAAAGTTTGAGGCGTTGCGTTACAAATAGTATCAGAGTTGAGGACGCCTTATGTCCAAAGAGATTGTGGTAGTCGTGTCTTAAACATTACTTACCAGTATCCTGGACGTCTCTTGTTTGACAGAAACCTGAAACTTCTTGCCATGAGAACGAGCCGTCTTCGTTTGTTTTCCGTTAAAAATCTCTCCTTGGTATATCATCCTTAACTTATGTTTTAGAAGTTCTATTTGCTCTTCTACTTTTCCACATTTCTGCATTAAATCATCATAATCATTAGATTACATAAATAAGTAAGAGAGGGTTTAAATGACAATTAAAAGATTTACTATCAAAACCTTGTATAAATCAATTAGGACATTGTCAAGAGATTCTTGGGAGTGTCTAGAGCAACGATCCCTAAAAGACTTGATAGCTTCAATTGCTTCCTCACTTCTATCTTGTTGCTTCATCACTACTGCCATGTCTTTTAGGGCACTCTCTACTCTATCTCCTGCATTTATTGCCTTCCAAAATAAAACTATTGCTCCTTCTGGGTCCTTTTCCACTAACTGCAAAAAAGATTGTATATATAAATGAATTCACAAACACAAAAATGATAAAATTGTTTAATAATGAATAATTAAAGTCCACCACCGTTTGGTGCAGCGGTTGGACACCCCTCTTAAGCTCATGGGTTCCTGAGATCCAGTCTCGATGGAAGCAGTTTGTCATCAAGATTTATCTTATGTAATTTAGGCAATATATATGGTAAATAATATTTGTCGGGCTTTAGGCCTCTTTCATGTTGTCGGATTTTAGGTCTCTTTCATTATGATTTAAATTAGGCAGTTATCGTGTTCATCACATCTTCATGATGTACCAATGCCTTGTAAACGTTAGTCGATTTCTCAAAACAAATAAAAAAAATAATGAATAATTAAAATAAAATACTAGAATTTTTGTTATGGTTATCGAAGTCCAGAATGGGAGCAGAGATCGTTGTTAGGTTGTCTTCGACCACGGACAACCCTAAAAAGTAGCTCAAACGCCGAGGCTTTTTCTCAGTACTAAACTTACCCCTTATGTTTTCCACAACCAATGTTAAATTATCTCAACATTGTGGGTGTATGTTCTACCCAATTTCATCACAATCTATAAATAGTAATTAGCATTAACTTAGACCACAAAGAAATTTATGCAAACTAAAGCAAACCATTTAAATTTTGTGAAAATAATTCTATTAGGGACCGGTGGAGATGGGCATATATTACCAACCAGCTAAAGTAAGTGTCATAGTCAAATAAACTCATACATGAAAATCACGTATTAACTCATTAAATAATCTTTCTAAATTGTTTCCAAATACAAACGATGAATTATGAAAACAATTCTAATAGAACGTCCAACCACTCTCTTGGCTGAATTCCAACCAGGTTAACCAAGCCGGGAAAGTGGCTACGCAAAAGGTCATTTCACTTATGAAAAACTAGATGAGTTAGAAATAGAAGCAAACCTGAACTTGTTTAGCTCGAACATAAGGACTATCACCATTAGGGATTTTGTGAATTACATGAAATTCTTCCTTTTCCTTCTTATCATTGCCTCCACCTTTTTTTCTCTCACTCATCTTCACCTTCACCTTCACCTTCTCTCTCTAGGTTAACCTCTCTCTCTGTCTCTCTCTATAGAATTTGGACGTTTACTTTTTCTTTCACAGATACCGAAGCCAGATAGGCCAGGTAGTTGGGAAACTAAAATATATGAGGAAAATAGGAGAGGGGAGATAATGAATCTGGATGTATTCTTGTCTTGGTTCTTATTAAAAGATCCACAGTCTGTTTGCTTGGTTACTTTGTATTACACACACCATTCCGTATATGTGCTTACTAATGTTGTACCAGACCCAAAATTAGGGCTAGATTCTAATTATTGGCACTACCCCCATACAAACTCTGAGTCCTTGGTTGTTTAGTTTGTTTTATATTACAATGATAATACTTTTAGGAAAATGATCCTCATCCTGCCACGAAACCCGGCCGAAATCCGATGGGGTGACGTGTCGGGTTATGATCTAGATTCACTTTCTCTCTCTAGATCACAGCCCGACACATCATTCTGCCGGATTTCGTGCCGGGATGTGTATCAAATGTTGTTATAATTATACTCCCTCTGTCTCATATTAAGAGTACGCTTTGGAACTCCAACTTTTTTCATATATTTTGTTCTTCCATTTGTATCCTTATTTATTGTTGAAAAAAGTCTAAGATTCAAAAGAGTCTCATTATTCCACCTCACTAAACATTTATGGTGTGTTTGGATGGCGGAATCATGAATCCGCGGATTCATGAGTCCTTGGGATTCATGATTCCACGGATTCATGAATCCAAGTAATATTTTTTGGCTTGTTTGGCAACTAAGAATCCTATGATTTATTATTATTTGAATATTTTTAAATGTCTTTAGAAAAAATATGATTTTTGAAAAAAATAATGATTTTGAAAAAAAACAATGATTTTGTAGAAGGAAATATTTTTTTGTTGATTTTAAGTTTGAAATTTAGGTTCATTAATCCAAAATCCTAGCAAATCCTAGGGGATAGAGTGGAATTTTGGTCCAATACAAATTTTGGAATTAGGAATCCTTAGGATTCAAGAATCCTAGGATTCTTGGTAGCCAAACAGACCAGGGATTCATGATTCCTACCAAATCCCACTTTTGATAGGAATCCCACTTAGGAATCCTGCAACCAAACACACCATAAAGTGTTTTTATTGCAAAAATAAATTCCAACAAATTATAGTTGATTCAAGGTAAGGGCATTGTGAGAAAGTAGATGGATTTTATATGATAAAAAAAGAAGCGGGACTTTTAATATGAGACATATATAAAAAGAAAGTGAGACTCTTAATATGAGACAGGGAGAGTATTTGATTATGTTTCTGCCGCGTCTTACGAATTTGTGTGAGATATTTTTGTATAAATGTTTTGAGAAAATAGTGTAGAGGTAGTTATCGAAAATACGAAATTGAATTTTAAAATACTTCTTTTTGTCCGAACTAAAAATATAAGAAATAATATACTAAATTATCCTAAGTAGTTGAATTTTTTTTTCCTATATTGAACTAAAAACACGAAATTGAATTTTTTAATTGTTGGAATAATTATTACACAAATTTTTTTAAATAGTTTAATTACTCAAAAGAATTGCTCTTTATTAAATAAGATTATCTTAAGTAGTTGTCAAATGGGTCGCACGATCTGAACCCGACTTATTTCCCCTAGGTTTAATCCGGACTTTGATTAGCCCAATTGGGCCAAGTTCGACCTTTGTATAGTCTGAACTTGACCTTGTGTGGACTGTCGACAGAGCCTTTCTAGTGGTTCGACAAGCCAGCTCGTTTAAAAGTTATTGAAACCAAGCGCTCTAAATTTTTTAATATGCAATACTGAAGATACGTCTTATATATTTTATTATGTACCTTCAATATATACATGTTACAGAGTTTACAAGTAATAAGGCTGAAAATGGGAGAAACTCAGCGACCAAAAGTGTAATATTTTTTCTAATACACAATTTTGCATAATATTTTCTACAAAAAGTTTTATTGGAATATTTTGTTGATATAACGGGTTCAGTCAAGGTTTGACTTTAATATACCATGCCAACAAAACATAGAGGGTATAGCCGTATAGGAAAAGAAAAATTCATTCACCAAAGCAGCCATCACTGTTCTCAACAAAAAAAAAAAAAAAAAAAAAAGGCAGCCATCACTGTCAACTACACACTGTGGACATATCAGTCTTGTATTTACAAACCCTAGTTTTTTTTTGCTTCCATTTATAAAACCAAGTCAATACACACTGATAAATTATGTATATAAGGTGGTTTGAGATTAAGGGTATGACTCAAAAATGAAACACATCAGTTTTTGAAACAAAACTATATCGATAGGGAGATTACCGAAAACAAAACTATATCGCTTGCATGTGTTTAGTAATAGTGAAGCTCCAAAATCTCCACTTTCAGGCCAAGGCAAAAGTTAAGTTGTGAAAAATGAACAAAACGACCCCCATATCTCCCGAAACTACTGAACTTAGACTTCTCTACCGCCCCTTCCTCGCCCACCAATCCTTCCTAGGACACCACCACGATCATAACTTCCTCTCCAGCCTCCTCCTCCTACCTATTTCATATCCACCACATGTGAAAACACACTATGTCACGATAATTCAAAGTAAAATATTTTAAACAGATAATAAAGCTAAATAGAAGATGAGGTTCGGTTCTTATAACACACACACAAACGCTACCAAAAAAATGTAATTTGACCAAAGGAGTTATTCAGAATACACGAATTTCAACATGTAGTACAGTTGTGATGAATTTGGCAAGAAATTATTATGTTGAGGAAAAAAACTGAAACACCACACTACTATATTCTATCGCGCATAATCTTTCTCACATAATATACATCCATTCTAATGGGGAGGAGGCCGGAGGGGAGGGGAGGTACCTTCTTCTTCTACTTCTAGTTTCCTGGTGGTGCTTTATGAATGTTTCGAATTGCAGTATTAATGAGCTTGCAGTCGTAATCCATGGTCTTCATCCAGTTCTCAAAATCCCCTATCTCCTGTTCAGAAAAAAACAGCATTCATTCATTCAACTCCATAAACACAAGAATCAGAAAAGCAGAAACAAAATCAGACCGGAAAAGGTTACAAATCGAACCTTTAAGGCAGAATTGAGTGCATTGGACGAGGCAAGCCATTGATCAGTTTGTCTAGTGTACCGAATAATAGTTGACGATAAACCCCTAATTTCATGTTCAATTCTCTTCTCGTTAATAAACGATTCCTGTACTCCACCGTTCACTCTATCCACCAACACATCCGAAACACGATTTGCTGCTCTTAAAGCTTTCTTCTTTGATCTCTCTGCATAATAATAAAAAAAATTGATCACCAAATCCATTTCTAGGGTTCTAAATTACAAACAAGAGAACACAATCAAACAACAACTTACCCGTATCGTCACGTAATTTCAGAGCTTTTTTATTGTGTTCGTGAACTAATTCCACTAGAGAAGACTCTAATCCACCCATCATCTCTGATTTTGGTTTCTGTCTTTCCATCCTTCATCAAACATTGGACAATTAGTTTTAGAGAGACAGAGAGAGAAGTTTTTGAAGGTTAGGGCCTTTTCATGCATCTGGGCCATTTACTTGGTTGGTTAATCACCAACAAAGGCCAATTAACAGAGTATAAGAAGCTGAACATATTAGGTAATTCATCTTTCAACAGGCTAGAAAATGACTGATAAGTTATACTACTCATAGTACTACTATTCAACTCATCATTTGAATTGTCACCAGTAGTCCTTACAAGAACAGGACCCTTCCCTAAAATGGTGAAAACGACTCCGATCTCGTACAATTATTTCTCTCTTGTATAATTTCGATATAAGTTTCATGGCAGCATGGCAATCACTACATGCTCTAAGGTTTTTCACAACCCGAATTGGCTTCCCCGGCGGTGTATTCATCAGCCCAAATGCAACAGCAATTCTTTCACTATGATATCTCACTGCATTCTCTTTCTCTTCTTCTTCTATGTCATGTAGCACAGAAGACATATCGGCTTCATGCCCGGCCACCCTTAATTCCTTACCAATCTTATCTAAAAATGCATTAATCTGTACAATCTGTGGATGTGAAGTATCACCAGCTACAAATTCATGGACTATGTTATCCAACTCAATCGAGCTGCAGCCTGGTGTTTTATGAACACCCTTCTCCATCATTACCTTCCTGCATTTCTCTACATCATCCCAACGATTCAAGGATGCATATATATTTGACAAGAAAACATAATTACCGCCATCGTTAGGGTCTAATACTAACAAATGTTTTGTAACGTGCTCGCTCAATTTGGTATTCTTATGGATCTGACATGCACGGAGCAAACTCCCCCATGTTACCGCGTTTGGTTTCATAGGCATTGTCTCTATGAGGTCTAAGGCCTCTTCGAGGAAACCAGCTCTTCCGAGAAGATCTACCATGCAACCGTAATGCTCCATTCCTGGTTCAACTCCGTAATCTAGAGACATTTGAGAGAAATAATATCTACCCTCGGAAACCAAACCTGAATGACTACATGCACTGAGTAATCCTACAAAAGTAACACCGTCTGGTTTCACACTATTCTTGTTCATCTCAGCGAAAGCATTAATGGCTTCGCTCCCAAAACCATGCATTCCTAATCCGACAATGACAGAGTTCCAGCAATAAACATTCTTCACCGACAACCCGTGAAAAACATCAAGAGCTGATTCCAAAATCCCACATTTGCAGTACATGTCAATAAGAGCATTACCTAGAACAAAATCCATCTTAAAGTGTCGACGTCTTATATAAGTGTGTATCCAACTACCTAAATCTAGAGCACCAAGATGAGCACAGGCAGATAATAAACTAGCCATCGTTACTTCAGTTGGCTTAACATTTTCTGCTTGCATTTGCTGAAATGTGGAAACTGCTTTACTAAATTCCCTATATTGAACATACCCCGATATCATTGTGTTCCAAGTAACTGAGTTCTTTGCTGATCCCATCCGATCAAACAACTCTTTTGCTGCCATCAACTGCTCTGATTTACAATAAGCATCAATCATGCCATTCCAAGAAACTATGTCTTTGACTGGATTGGAATCGAAGATCCATCGAGCAGAATTCATGTCACCCAACTTGAAATAACAAGTCATCATGGTATTCCAAGAAGATGAGTTTCTTTCAGACATTTCATCAAACAATCTCCGAGCTTCAGTTACATAACCATGTTTACCAAGCGCAGAAATCATCGCATTTTGTGCAATAACATCTCTTTCAGGCATTTCGTCAAACAACATCTTTGCAGAAACTAAATTCCCAGCTTTTGCATAAAAATCGAGCAACCCAGTTTGCAAATACAAATCAAAATAAAAACCCATTTTTAAAATCTGACAATGGAAAGATTGTCCGAGTTGAGTAGTAGAAAGTGAAGCACAAGAACGAAGAATCATAGAGAAAGTTGTATCGTTTGGGACGATCTTTTCCCTCAACATAATTTTGTAAAAACTAAGAAATTCTTGACCAAAACCAGATTCTATGGATACCCTTATCGTTGAATTCCATAAAGATGAGTTGGGTTTTGGTAGATTTTGTAAGACAATCAAAGTGTAATCAAGTTTTCGGGATCTAAGACAGGAAGAAAGGAAGCTGAGCCAAAGAGGGTCTGAATCTAGATATCCGTTTGTGACTAGTTGGGCGTGAATTTGTTCCAATTGATTGAGACGGAACCGAGAATTCTGGAGATGGAAGAGTATATAATCTGTGAGAGAAGAGAAATTCCTCGAAATCGAAGTCATTAACACGACAATATCATAAATTATTCACCACAATCAAAACTACACTTTGAAAACAGCCAAGTAAAGATGTATTGCATCATCACAAAGAGTAAACATATCGAATCGAAATTCAATATCAGAGAAAATGGAAACTCACTCCTTTATACCCGTCCGGCTACTTCTTGCCCACCCAATTTTATAAAGATCCCCTTATTAGTTACTTTGTTGGATTCCACCTGCCTAAAAGATAGCTGATTCTAGTTCTGCTTCAATGGCTACAAAGGAAAATTGCAATGAAGGAAGTGAATTAATACTCACTCGTATGAAACATTACATCCATTTATAACCTAATTTTGGGTTTTTTAATATTTACAATAATCTAAACATGAACATTTGAGGGATAAAATGAAACGTGCTCTAAAATGGGAGTATAATATAATCTCTTACTGGAGAAGTAGTTATCATGCCCTAAAAGGCTAAAACTTCAGACATTGTAGTAACTGTGAATCATTGAATGTATTATAATTTAATGATTCGCCGTAAGCTAACCTGATTGATTCGCCGGAGGCCGAACTGATCGTCGGTAAAGGATTAAAGGAGCAACCCGAGGAAGTCAACTTGAATCTGTGATTAGGGAGAAGCAATTTGAAGCTAGTTAGGTTTCCTTGCCTCCTTGCCTCCTTGCAAGTTCAAATCCTTCAAGAGATATACTTCAATCTTCACGTTCCTACCTTCTCCTACCAATCTCGCCCTAATTTGAAATTTCCAAACCCTTCAAAACCTAACACTACAGACCCTTACCCAAATATTTTGAGGAGATGTGTCTACGAGCAAAACCAGTGTGGGGCTCGGGCTCCCAACCTGAATTTTGAGATCCCCTAGCCATTTCTCAATTCCAGCATCGAGCTCCCAACAGGAGCTCCCAAAGTCCACCACCCTTTGGTGTAACGGTTGGACACCCCTCTTAAGACCATGAGGTCGTGGGATCGAGTCTCGGTGGAAGCAGTTGTCATCTTATCCTATGTAGTTTAGGCTATGAATAATGTAATAATTTGTCGAGCTTTAGGCCTCTTCGTTGTCGGGCTTTAGGCCTCTTTCATTCTCAATTTATATTAGGCGGTTATCGTGCTCATTACATCTCCATGATGCATCAATGCCTTGTAACAACTAACGTAGACCGTAGTCGAATTTTCAATAAACAGGAGCTCCCAAATTCAAAATATGTGTATGGGTGGGTGTACGCATGTGGGAGTTAGTTTACTTATTTAAGGGTAGATCTTGTAGAGCACTTGTGGATTACTAAAGATCGCAACAATTAACGGAACTATTATCGTTATTTTTCTGTATTTCGATTATGTGTTTGTGGGGGAGTTAGTTTACTTTATTATGTATTTGGTTTTCTATCAATGAAGTGTTATTTTAAAAAAAATACATTTAATAAAAGTAACATTAAATAAAAAGACAATTTTCTAGATTTAATAAAAAAAGGGAACTCCCAACGGTTAGATTTTGGGGCTAGGAGCCCCGGAGTAGGGGGATCCCAGCCCCAGGGCTCCCGGGTTGGGTGATGTGGGCTGGGGGTTGGGGCTCCCGGGTTCGGCGATGTGCGCTGGGGCTCCCAAATTCAAATTGAGAGACCCAGCCCTCCCTATACACTGGTTTTGCTCTAATAAGATGGTAAGTGCAGCTCCTTTGCAGTGCTGGAGGTCCTAGGTTCCACCCATGGAAGTGCACACATCCATGAATATTGAACTTGGGAAGTGCGAATCCATGAATTTTCAACTCGAGCATAAATTAAACAGTTTTTGTAAGCTTAAGTCATTTAATTTCGTCGGACAGTTATCATGCTTATCCCATCGTATCGATGTATCAATGACTTTGTAAAGACCTTTCGTAGCCGACATTTTAAAATAAATAAATAAATAAATAAATAAATAAGATGGTGAGCATCAGACTACTGGTGAGTTAATGAAACCGCCTGCTTTCATACTTCAACCTCTCACAGTTTTTACGACGTATTCTTTCAAAAGTCACATTATAACATAAAGTATCGATAATGGGTTACTGTTGGAACGGCCTTCTTGGTTGATAGCAAGAATTTGCTTTGGCATTTTGAAACATCTGTGACTTGTGGTGTTAAAACTATAGAAGGGCCACCACGCCCGCTTTACTATCTCAAGGAAATGTGTTACAACAATGTCTTGCGCCCCGCTTTACTATCTCAAGGTAATGTGCTACAACAGTCAACAATGTCTACATTCTTTGTCATTCTACCGGACAAAAACCTCCAGACAATGGGAGAACAAATTGTTAGGACACTACTAAGGAAAGATTAAACGGTTGTGATTCAATGTGGAGCCACATAAAAGAAGAGAGGTCATATCAGAGATGTCACTTGGGCTTGTCCCAATCCCGGCTGAATCAGATATACTTCATAAGCATTAACCCTTATTTGACCAGAGGAGCATATATTCATTTTCAGTACAGAGGTTTTACTTCCAATGAGAGCACATTAGGAAAATAAAATGTATAACCGGAGCGAAAGCTATGTACAATGTCCTATAGAATCATGAGTAGCATTGAACCATTGCTAAGGAACCACAGTTGGTTGAAATTGCGAATAAATAACAAAGGCATAATGTCAAAATAAACAACAATGTTATTTCTTTTCGTGTTTTTTGCATGTAGAAACGTGCAACAACACGAACTGCTTAATCCCCTCGCATTTTTGTTCCACATCTCCAGCTTTCTTCTTCGCTATGCTGAAACTTTCGGAATCCACGACTCCTCTACAGCCTCGAAATTCTGAGAAGAAATAAAAAGAACAAAGGAAGAAATTCATTGATTCACAAATATGATTCTTTGACAATTTTTTTGCAAAAGAATAGGAAATTACCAGTAAGAAAATTACGGGTTTCCATCATGCCTGGGCTGTGTGAATCTCCGGCGTCTTCTTGGGACAGGGGAAATATCTTCGTCGTTTGAGAAATTCCAGTCCACTCCATCGTCTTGAAGGCCCAAGAGATTCTCACCCCATAGATATCGAGGGTTAGAAACACCTCCAGATGAACGATTCCGCCTCATAGCCCTTGACAGAGGCCAAGGCTCAAAACGAGAAGCAGTAATCATCTGGAACAGAAAAAACATGTCCTCGAACCGAGGTCTACTTCCTTCTCCTGAACCACCTTCTCTGTTACCAGAAGCTGCAGTTTCGTTGTCAACAACATAATCTCCAAATACGAAGGCTTCAGGTGTCACTGAACGGATGGCACTCGTGATGTCATTGTATTCTCGTTGGCTCTCCAGATGTCGCCAAGCAAGTTGCCTTAATGGGTTCACGTCAGCGGGTCGAGACAATGGGTGAATCCTCCTGGCGTGCCTTCGAAGTTCCCTATAGTTACCGACAAAGTCACAGGATTCCACAGAGCAATTCCTGGTTTTCAGGTCAAGGTAATCTCTGGTTTCCTTTACAACCTTCCAGCTTTGCACTGAACCTCGACACAAAGGACATTTCAAGTTTAAGCTCTGATCAGATGAGTTACTTGATTCAGCAACAATTTCACCCCAAAGTTCAGAATTCAAATGTGGGCCTTGAGTGTTATTTTCTCCTGATCCTTCAACTATTTCAGCCGAGACTCCGCTATTGCTGCCATATCCTTCAACTAAGTCTTCATATGATTCTTCTAAGTCGATCCCCATACTTGGACCTACGATAATAGATGCATCCAGTGTTGAAGTTTCAGGGTTTTCAGAAAGAGAACTTGGTTGTGAAGTGTTTCTGAGGTCAACTGTCATTCTTTTAAACCGATCCAAACAATTTGAATGCCGATAACTCGTGTCACAAATGTAAGACCTGCAACCGATGTCATGCGAACTGCACAGAAGAAGAACAGCATTATGTGGATGGTCCATGCAGATTGGACATAAAGCCTCGTCCCATTCCTTATGCAACCCATGGATTTCTGTGATAGTAGGCGAGCTTCCTTTCTTATCTGTCATCTTGTTTTGACTGTAAGAAATTATTTGAAACATTGAACTGTCAAAAATGGCAGATGTTTCTTTTAAAACAACTTCAAGTATAAACGTGAAGTGCAATCTACATAGATCATAGCATTCTCAGCAAGACATATAGTTGTAAAACACAATTATAAGCCATTGACTTGATGCTAGAACCTGCAAATGTTTTCAAAGAAAAATGGAAGAAATTTTTTCCTTTCACAAAAAAGTTGACGACCCACATCTGATTTAAACCAAATGAATGAAGTATCAATGTTAAAGTTTTATAACACACAGGACGGTGGTCTAAAATACTACAAAAACAAATGGATAGGAGTATAGGACATATGAAGGACAATTGTTTCCCCTATGTAAATAGGATGAAGGTCAAGTTCTACATATGAGTGTAGATAAACTCAGTGCCACAAAATGAGCAAAGATGTATACATTATATGAGTATTTTGGTCGAATAAGATATACTTTATGGGTATAACAGACATACCTAATCGGCTCATCTATCAAAACATTGGAATATCTCATAAACAATCTTATAAAAGTGGAGCAGTAAATTGGATACTCACTTATAGAGAAGGAACTTTGAACTTTATCTTCTTACTTGTAGCTTCTTACTTTTATTATAGTTGTATCACCCGGCTTAAAAATATCTTATATTGCAGTCTCAATTTAATCGAGGACGAAATCCTGTAAACCAATTTCTGACTGTCTTAGAGAACTCGAGAAACGTCTCGTGCCCCACAGACCTTGAAGAATCGTACTTTCTCCCCTCTGTACCATTAACTACATCGCCAAGAATCTCAATGCCACCATTGTTGATGCCCTAAGAACCTGCACTTCACCGCTCAATCAGAAACTGTTGTTATAAATTTATAATGTTTATGCCTATATAATAATCAAGCACGACATCCTCTAAAATATATGTGCAGCTAAATGCCATTAAAAACCCTAAACCATTATCTGCATGATACACAAACTCAGACGAAAAACAAGGGAGTAATTTTATTCATAACCCAAAAGAAACTTATAACACCTCAAACTATGATATCCCAACAAAATATTATTTCAATTAGATCAAGTTAGGTGATAAAATAAGAACATAGAAACCTCGGTTCGGAATTGAGACAAGCATACTAAACAGTTGGATAAATGAAAACCTAAACCCTATTCCTTTCATTTATATCTACCGCCAGCTAATTCTAATTTATAATCCTTTCAAGCACAGATAAATCAAAACAACCTCTAAGCTAGTCTAACCTAATTGTTGGACTACAGTACTGAAAGTGAAATACATGCCCTAAAAATTAACGAATTACTTCCTACTAACACAAAGAGCCTCAACCCTAACCCTAAACTTGACTATACAACAACAAAACCTAAGCAAATGATGAAGCAATCTCCCAAAACTACCCGGATGAATTCATAACGTATATGAAAAAAGGAATTAAACAATTGATGAATGAATAAGTTGAAATTGAAGCACCTGAATCAAAATAATCATACAGTAAAACCAAATAAAAGTAAAAAGGGTTGGAATTTCACAATTACTTGAATGGAGAAGAATAATCCTCTTGCTCTTCCTCTTCTTCTTCAGGAAGAAAGATGAACCGAATTAGGGCTTTTGAAATGAAATCAAAATGAGAACGAAAAGATCTCGTGTTTGGCACGTGATCATCATGTGCAAGACTGTCCCTCTTTGGCTCTTTCAGCCGTGGCTTTATGAAGTGAAGTGACATTTTGGCCAACAGCTGCTGGACTAGTTGGAAGCCACAACTTCTATACTGTTCACTTGTTCGTGTACATTTAGTATCTGAATCCACAAACTAACTCAATCCAAATAAATTTGGAGGGTTTGCGGACCGATCCAATGATCATGAGAGTTGGTTCGAATACTAAAAACCGAACATTTTAGTTTGATCTATAAATTTAATTGACGGATAATGAAAAGACCAAATCAAATGACGGATTACATGAATGAGATTTTTAGATGTAATAAAACAATCGTCGTTATCGCGTTTTTATTTTGACGAGAATTGTCTTTGGAATAATTGAATTTTATACACCTCTGTTAATCTTTTTTATATTTTTGGATTACATAAATGAGATTTTATAAGCTAAACTATAACAAGTACATAACAACCATCTAAAAGATATGAAAATAGTGGCACGCCAAGAAGGGGTAGTCTCCTCATCAATATCTGATGTTGACAAAGCAACAAAAGTTCATACGGTAACAAAACTAATACATTTGTTGCGCCTATCAACATCGGTGGACCGGGCCAAAAGCCACCAGAATGGTTGCTTTTGGGCCCCCACTTTATGAAGGACCTCACATTTTGAGGTTAGTAAGTCTGTTTCGGAATAATGATTATATTCTAAACAACCCTATAACAATATTTAAGTTGTAACTTGATGGTTAAGAGTTTAGTTTATATGCAAGAGGTTAAGGGTTCAAACAAATCTATAAGTATTATAAGAAATTTTATTTATTTTTTCTAACATGCTTTATATAGGGCCTCAAATTTTAATTTCGTTTCGGACCTCCTAAATGTTTGGATCGGTCTGTCCATCAGACACATATGTTCTATTTTATCGGCGAAAAAATCACATGTTAAGTTCAAAAAATGCTACATTATATAAAGAGTGTGTGAGCAAAACTCCACACAAAAACCACAACGATAATTGAGAATACACTTTATATAATGTCAAACATATGTGTATGTTGCAAATGAAAACATTAAATTAGTTGAATATAAAGGCGTAGCCTTGCAAACTAATGGTCTCATACATTGGCTGTGTAATTTGATATGACTTCCCACCAACGTGTCCGACTCAATTTCCATACCCAACTCGCTATTAACCATAACGACTTATTATTTTCTATGAAATTATTGTATAATGTTTCTTTCTACTGCCTCAAAGTAGAAAATAGTAGAAGAGGCTACAAAAGTAAATCCACTAAATCTAAATAAGAACCAATCGTCCATCGAGAGCGAAGAAGCTTATCAAGAGATAGAAAGAGAATTGACTCGAAAATAGAGATTGTTGATTTAGTATAGGTCTAGAGTAATCTTTAACTTTTAGCCTCTTATAATTGTACTCCTAAAAATAAAGGTGCATGTTTTTCAAAAAAAAAAAATGTAAGGATAGGTTCTCAAATGTTATGTAGTACAAAAAAGACGTATCAGTGTGTTTGGATGAAGGAATCACAAGGATTCACAAGTGCACATGATTTTCTTTGGTAAGTAATAAGAATTCTAAGATTTATAATTATTTGAATTTTTTTGAAACGCTTCTTTAATTGTTTTTTTTATGAAGAAATTGTGTTTCTAAAAAATGTCCGTTTTTTTTTCGAAAATCATTTTTTTGATGAAACAGTGTTTTTCCCGAAAGTTGTTTTTGATAAAAAAAAAAATTCCGACTTCTTTTTCAAAGAACGATTTTCCGAAAATTGGTTTCTATAAAAATCGATTTTTGAAAATTCGGTTTTTGAGAAACCTGTTTATAAACAAAACGGGGTTTGAAGAAACAGTTTCTCGAAAAAAAAAATTAGAAAAAATATATTTTCGAAATAATATTTTGTAGAAAAAACGTTATTTTATAGAATATTATTTTCTGATCGATTTTAAATTTGATATTTAGGTTAATAATCTAAAATCCTAACAAATCTCAAGAAGTAGGATGAGAATTAGTCTATGTACAAATTTTAGACTTAAGTTTTCTTAAGATTCAAGAGTTTTAAGATTTATAGTAGCCAAACAGATTAAGTAATCTTGATTCCTTCAAAGTTCAAACACACAAATTTTTGTAACGAAAGATGCGTTTTTAAATCTAAATCTTAAGAGAAAATAGAACAAATATGAATTTAATGAATATCCAAACTGTATCAACTAATACTGTCTTGCAACAAAAAAAAGAGTTCAATAGACCTCCATGTCTATGTATATTTTTGGGTTATTTCTTGAATGACCCCCAATTTTGTGACCAGCTTCCTGCCTGACCCCCTACTTTAGCAATAATTTCCGTATGGCCCCCTTTTTCCGTTATCTTTAACTTTTCGTTACTCTCTCTCCTTCATCTCATTTTCTCTCTCTGCCACATCATCTGTTACGCCACCTCATCATCTTCTCCGGTGAAGGTCGCCGCCGATCGGCGACCTTCGAACATTAAAAAAAAAATCTCTCTCTAAAATTTTTTTTAAAAATAAAATAAAATAATATGTCCTCTCTCTCAAAAACTCCGGCGAAGGGAAGGCCCTTCGCCGGAGGTGGGTCTGTTCATTGAATAAACCTTCTTCACGAACATATCTATTTGTGAACAGCAAGACCTGTTTAAAAAAAAAAAAATTAGAGAGAGAGAGGAGAGAGAAAAATAAAGTTTTTTTTTTAAATGTTTGAAGGTCGTCGGCCGGCGATCTTCACCGGAGAAGATGATGAGGTGGCGTAACAGATGATGTGGCAGAGAGTGAAAATGAGATGGAGGAGAGAGAGTAACGGAAAGTTAAAGATAACAAAAAAAGGGGACCATACGGGAATTATTGCTAAAGTAGGGGGCCATACAGGAAACTGGTCACAAAGTTGGGGGTCATTTGAGAAATAACCCTATATTTTTCTGTTGCACTGTCTATGTGGGATGTCAAGTGTCCGCCAACTCCACTCGTCTCCAACTTATAATTGAAAACAATAGCACCCCTCAAATAATATAGTTTACAGTTTACACCCACTGACAAAAAAAACTAATACTCTATTAACCAATTTAGACGGTTGATTAATTTTATTGTAAATCTCGAGGAAAAATGCATAACCTGAGTGACAGCGTAGGGAAGGTGGATGATAACGGCGTTTGAGGGAGAAAGCGAGATTAACGTGGTTGGTCAAGTGAGTGGTTGTTACAGTTATAGAATAAGAGAACAATGGTTAATTCCATTTTGACCCCCAAATTTGACCAATTCACCTAAATGACACACGCGTAAAAATAATCGATATCCAATAAGACCCCTCATGATACTTTCTGTCTTTCAGTATCAATAGTTCACTTTCTCTTTTGATTTTTATACTCCTTTTCTATCTCTTTTATTTTTGTCGGTGAAGGATTGTCGACACCAGTCAGACGACCAACAATACGCCGCAGGAAAAAAAATTCGATTATTTTCTTCCCTTCTTCTCTGACTGATCACAACCATTTTCGTTTGCCCCTGAATTTTTTTCTTCTTATTCCCTTATATCTTTGTTTTTTCCATTTCTCTCATCTTCTTCATCTTTCACTTTATTTCCCTTTTCTTTTTTCTCCTCTCCCCTTCCCCTATTTCATCTCTCATCTCCAATTTCTTCTTTCTCAATGTCCATAATCCTTAAATAGCCTGAGATTTGAGAGGCATCCAGATGAATTATACGTCTAGGATGCCCCCATATTTCAAATCTGAGATTTGGGAGGAACAAATTTGGGAGGAACACTGCGACAAAGAAGAGGGAAAAGAGAGAAAAAAGAAAAGCAGAGAGGGAATGAGAGGATGAAAAAAATACAGAGCAAAAAGAGAACGAGAGATATATGATGGTAGGCGATAGGTGGCAGGCGACGGGTTGTCGCCTTGTCGGTTGTTCAGTGACCCTTCTTCGCCGAAGATGGTAGGATAAAGAAGACAAGATATTAGGTTAAAAAGGAAAAGACAAAGTCAACTAACCGTTAAAATTGACGGATGGAAATTATTTAAGGGCTATAATTGGAAGTTTTCCATCTTTAGGGTCCAAAATGGAATTAATCTAAAGAACAACTCATCTCTCTATGTAATCGTGTACTGTTGGTGGTAATCGTCTCTTTTCAGTCAAAAATTTTCTCTCTATAAAAGAATTAATAGAGAGAGAGAGAAAGAAGAACTCTAGAGGTTAAACAAGAAGTATCCTGTTTGTTCTTAACTTCTTATTCTTTCCGGGAAACCAAATTATGCGTCTCCTTTAATTAGGGTTTCAAATTTCATTTTCCCTTAACGAAGTGGCAAGAGAATCAGATCTCTTCCTTTCTCTCTCTATTTGATGGAGACAGGAAAGAAAGATGGAAATTCGTTTGATCAAGAACAATCATCACATATACATAATACACAAACACAAACTTCTCCAGAATTAGTTGTGGCGGTGGATCGAGTGAACTCTTCTTCTTCTTCTTGTTCTTCGTCGGTTTCTTCTTCAAATGATGACGGTTATGTAAAAGTTTCTGTTGAATTAGATGGAAGTAGTGACGTTGTTGGTGAATTAGGTCATAAAGTTGAAAGTAAGATGAGTTCGTTGAAGAATTCAGGTGATTTTGGTAGCTCTTCAGGTTAGTATCTTTCTGAATTAAGCTTTTCTTTCTGTACTTCATTTAATGACTAATTCAATCTGATTAAGAATTCCTTGTTTGTGTTTGTTTGTCCTGTTTTTAGGCGTTATACTCGTTCTCTTATTAGTGAAGCAGAATTTGTGAATCATGAAAATCAAATAATGAGTTTTCACTTTTATGGATATTAATGTAGTTTGTTTAGCCAATCGATAAGATAAAATGAAATGTAGTTCGTGAAATGTTTATTTGTGGATTATATAAGCCATGGATGTAATCAGATGATTAAGTTGGTATAGTTAGTGGTGTTTTTATTCATAGACATGAGTGGTAGTACTGTAGTAGTTCGATTACCTGATTCTGACATGGATTCGGGCAAATTTCTCCCTTCTGAAATTGTTAATTTATTTGTTTTTTTACAGGCACTGTTGGCAAAACTTTGTCTAGGTCGAGTACTTTGCCTGGTGAGACATCAAATCCCGATGACTTGGCATTGGGTGAACTTAAGTTGGAAAGATCTAAAACTGAGAAGCGAAGACAGCTTAAACTTGGGGACCAGGCTGCTCGAATATTCGATGACAAAATGTCCCCACGGAAGAAGGTATAAGCCGTTTCACCATGTTTTGACTTTCAGTAAATCTTGTGAGTTTTTAGATATGGTTTTAACAATATTTTTCATTTTTCTGAGAGCCTGTCGCCTTATGACCGATTTATGTCTATACATTTCAAAGCATCAGGAAACAAAACATGAGTCGAGACAGGTTGAAACAGTGTCATTTTAGTAACCACTTACTACGGAATCTAAACCAGTCGCCCTTGCGCTGCACTATTGCATTGGCCTGGCACACCCCTACAAAAAAGAAAAAAAAAACTACCGTCGTGTCTTAGAAAATTTACTCCTTGAAGGGGTGCATCAAAAGTTTGCAGATAGTGATCTACCGAGATAAGGGTAAAAAAGTGTATGTATAGCTGACTAGTAATGAAAGTCACGAGAGAGGAAATGTCTTCATGGATGTCCTGACTAGAAGCTTGTCCTGAACACTCTGGTTCAAGCTGGGTATGAAGGATATATCCACAGCATGGGGGGAAGTGTTTAAAGTAATTATGTACAGAAAGATTTGAGCATGAGAGTCCATGTATTTTGGGGGAATCTCGTCGTTTAATTTACTTTGTCTTATTTTCCTGATTGTATTAACTTAGAACAACAAAAGTAAATATAAATACCTAACAATGCATGAATTTGGTAAATCAGATCCTAATTTTTGCTAACGAAAATACAAGAAAAACTGAACACAACTGACTGGGAGAAGTTAATCTCACAACTAATTAACTGGGAACTCTCTAGTTGAAGAAGCCAGTTACGAACTGAAAGATGAACACGACTTTCTAAAAACTTTCTGTTTCAATATGCTGTCACGTTATGGTGCATCTGTGCATAAACCATGGATCAATAATCTTATGTGAGAATCATGTAGATAACAGCACCGAGTAATGGAGAACAATGACGAAAGCCAAACTAAGAATTATTATTCTTAATTAAACGAGGTTTTTTTAGGTCTAAACCAGTCTAAAATGAAAAAAATTGTGCTAAAAAGCAGAAAAAGAATCAAAATCCTTACTCGAAGTTAATTATGACAGCATACGGTCATACCTGTACTTTGAATCAGTAATCTTATTGTTCACCTAGTGCTTTTGCTTGATTACTTTACATATTGTCCTCCTTGTTTGCTTCATGTGATTCATCCTGATCTGTTACTGTCTGCAGCTAAAAATGTTGAACCGAATGGCTACAGTGAAAAATGATGGAACTGTAGAATTTGAAGTTCCTGGGGATGTTAATACTGGAGGTCTCGATTTTGGAACAGAAGATGTTTACAGTGGAGTTGTTGATGAAGATACAGTAGACTCAGCAGAGCTTCAGTATGTACCACCGCTGCAAATTGTAATACTTATAGTTGGTACAAGGGGAGATGTACAACCATTCGTTGCCATTGGCAAGCGGTTACAGGTTGTGTGTCTACTCAACGCTCAGATATTCCTTTTCTTGTTAGGTGTACTGATTGGTAAAATCTGAAACATCCTTAGGAAGATATTGTGTTATAGTAGCTAAATGTGGTCATCTCTTAAGTGGTTTATACCACTCGCAATTGTTAGGTTGTTAGCGTGTCTTGAGTCTTCACACTCAATTATTGGTCACTGCCGTTGGCATATGTATCAATTCCTTTTGTTATAGGTAACTACAGATTTAAAGTTGATTTACAAGGAAGATTAGTTTAATAATGTCTTGATGCCTCTTCAGTCATTACATGGTAAGTGACTAATTTAATCATCTGTATGAGTTTATACTTCCTACTTGTTACCGACTTTTTAAATAATATCTCTACACGTGTACAGTTCCTTAAGATAAGCATTTTTTTTAGCTTTTTCTTACCTCACTGCTTTTTGGCTCTCTTCTTCGCGTGCTTTTAGACTAGTAGTAATAAGTAATGGGCTAGGTAACGTGAATATATCTTAAGAAGTATGTTGTTGCTGAGAAAAAAGAGGTTTAGTTCTTACGCAATCATATCAATGAAACGCATTGACATGTATACGCACGTGCAGGACTATGGACATCGAGTTCGACTGGCAACTCATGCAAATTTCAAGGAGTTCGTTTTAACAGCTGGACTGGAATTTTATCCTTTAGGCGGAGATCCAGTAGTTCTTGCTGAATGTATGTAACCTCCTGATCAGTTCACGATCTCATTTAATTATTTTGGTTATGTTCCTGCTTATTTGAATGTTAACTCACTAAAAAAATTCATTAGACCACTTACTAAATTTAATCTTCTCCCTCTAAAGACCTTAATACTTTCAAGTTGAGCAAACACTTGAACCAGCTTGAGAACGCAAATGTCTTGTTTGGCGAGATTTTCATCAATCTGAAGTATTGCAGGACTTGTAAACAAATGCCTTCTTTGCATTTTAATTGAGGTTCTTATTAACAGACCACATACCCTGTGATGTTTCTACATCCACTTCTGATGAAACTTCACTTTTCGACCTTTTGAACTGTAACAAAAAATTAAAAGAATTTTTTTACTTCATGTCCACTTCAATGAATCCTACTATGTTGGGGGTTATTCAATTGTTGAATATCTTAACCACGGTGATTCACCTTTAGTCTGGTTTCTGCTGGTGCATTAAACCAACAATACTTCTTCCGGAGTTCCAGGCGTGACAAAAAAAACCATATGAAGCTTTCAGAGTCACTTCCATGACGCAATTTGGTCCATCCTTGTCCCGTTCTCCCCCTGAATCTTGAATTCAAAGGATAATTTTTTCCATTGGGCGATTTGGTAGCATTGTGTTCTGGAACGAATTTGTCAGTAACGCTAGTTTTCCATTCATTCAATTGAGACTGCTTTTAAATAATTGGCAGCGTTAAAGGTAATGCCTTCTTTGCAAAGAAAAGCCTGTGATATTATGAGGCTCTTTGTATCCTTTTTTTCACATATCAAACAAATTTTAACATCTCTTTGACATTTTATTAGCGAGTTTTGTATGACGAATAATTGTAAACCTGCTAAGATCATGGTGTTTTAGTTCGTTGGTGTTAGTATTGCCTGTTTCTTACAAATGCTACTAGGTATGCGTCAGTCAGAACTCAGAAGCTCTATCATGTAATTGTGTTTGTATTTTCAGACATGGTGAAGAACAAAGGTTTCTTACCATCAGGGCCATCTGAAATACCAATCCAGAGAAAGCAAATTAAGGAAATCATATTCTCTTTGCTGCCAGCATGCAAGGATCCTGATGTTGATTCTGGTATTCCTTTCAAAGCGGAAGCCATAATAGCCAACCCGCCAGCGTATGGTTAGTTACCTGTTACTTAGATCACCCTATTGTACCTCAAGTTACTAAATAGTAATTCGTAGCTCACTAAAAACAGAGTTTATGTCTTGTTATAATCAAATGTTGATCGTGTGGTTGTGGACAAAGCATATCAAATCTAAGTAGAATGCTAATTATGGATCTGCCGTTCCTTCCCTCATAGTTACCTAACATTCATAAGATTAGGACATGGGTGAAAAGGACTAGGAGTTGCTGTCCAAGAGGAAGGATGTTCAAAATCAGTTGTGAAATGACTGCTGGATTAATGGCTAGCTAGGTTAAGTGGTGTTGATATGATTGCAGTAAGTCGCTGTCGCATTCTAATGTAATAACCATAGGTCAAGGAGGGGTTCAAGGGCTGCTCGAATGATTTATGGTATCTAGATTTGCATATAAGTTATATAACGGAAAAGCTTTATTTACAGAAGGTGTAATAAGAGTGTTGGTTCCCTATTTTAGTTAGAAACTTACCAAATAAGACTAGTCACCACTCTTTCCTTAGTACTTTATTCTACTTTATAGGATGTCAATAATTAATTGAATTTCTACGTCGTGTATAATGACTATTCTTTAGCTCAACCACTAACCTGTTTGTTTATTTGTCCAGGACATACTCATGTTGCAGAGGCTCTGAATGTGCCACTTCATATATTTTTCACAATGCCATGGACGTAAGTCTCCTGATTTAGGAGTTATGAGTAAATTGCCCCTAATCTTTCTCTGACAAAATGATTCTGTTCCATGTGTGCGTCCTTATAGCATAGCCATGTATCACTACATTTATATGATGCCATTCTTCTACGCTTGTCTAAGACAGAGAATCTTATCTTTTTCTTTATGCATTTGATAGCGTGCTTTTGTATTAGTTCTCCTTTACGGTCTTACCTATTAAAATGGCATCTGCTTAAGTGCTTCTCATAGTTATGTTTTTTTTCTTCGTCTTCAGTCCAACAAGTGAATTTCCACATCCGTTATCTCGAGTCAAGCAGCAAGCTGGATATAGAGTGAGTCTGCCTCAGTGTTTTTTGTTATTACAAGCTGGAGTCCTCTGAGTTACCTTCTGAAGGTCTCATTTTGGTTAAGTAATGTTGAGTTGGGTTCTGACCTTTACTTCTTCTGCAGCTGTCATACCAAATTGTTGACTCGATGATTTGGTTAGGGATTCGAGATATGATAAATGATTTTAGGAAGAAAAAGTTGAAGCTACGACCTGTCACATACTTGAGTGGTGCCCAGGGTTCAGCATCTGACGTGCCTTATGGTTATATATGGAGCCCTCACCTTGTTCCAAAGCCAAAAGGTCAATATTGTTTGAATTTTATCTGTAATTGTCAATAGTTTAATGCTCTTTAACATATACATCTAGCTAAGTTAACATGTGCTTTCACATCTACAAGCCTATAAAAAGAAAGTTAATAGTTGTATCTTGGCAGTTCTGTTTTCTTGCAACTTCGAAATTGGATCTTATCCGCAAAACTGGTACTATTTTTCTTGGGAGTGTAATTGCAGAGTGTCCTAGTTTATGAAATTGCATAATGCTTTTAGTTTGTGTACAAATGAAGGTGTTTTTCTATACGAAAGCAGTAAGGGTTGTTGCTACGCTAACTAAACTTGGGTATGCACCTCCTCATAATTGATTATTAGTCGAAAGACCAATAACCTTTTGTCTATAACCACTAACATGGATACTCCTTTTGAATATTTCGGCCATCTCAGATACAAGTACTCATATCTAACAAGGAATGAAATTTCGGTTCCGGTTGGTCCAAAAGTGGAAACGTTTCTACGAAACGTTTCGATCAGTGTGGAAATCTTACAAATTTACAAAAATGATAGAAATATGATGCAATTATGTATAACAAGATTATTAAACCATAATGAAGCACAAAAATGATGTTTAACATTATCTATTATTTTGAGGGAGTATTAACAATTACATAGTTACTCCCGGGGGTAAATTGAATAACTTTTTGGCTATAACACCAAAAAGATTAACAATTTGATAATAGTTAATAGCTAACAAACTATGTTAGTTTAAGAAGGTATCGTCAATTACTCAATTACACAGTTATATCAGGGGTGTTACTAAGATAAAATCAATTTAGGCAGTTAAGTCATGGCGTAAAGCATTCAAATTGATTTAAAAAGCATTAAAAACATAATATGAAAATCAAGAGAGATCTAAGAGAAATGAAGATGAAAAAGACGAAGGAAGGGATATGTTTCTAGTATTAGTTTCTCCGGGTTTTTTTGCTAGATTTCTACTATGTCGGTCAAAATTTCCATCATGTCGGTGGAAATTTCGATATTTCCAACCATTTCGGTGGAAGTTTCGATCATGTCGGTGGAAACTATGCAAGAAATAGTTGTAAGTGTTACTTCGTGCACCTAGACTGATTTTAGGAAACGTTTCGCGAAATTTCGGTGAAATTTCGGGAAGTTTCATTCCTTGATATCTAATACTTAGATGCGTGTCAGATACTCACAACTACATCACTGTGCATAAAGATTTTGTACATTAATCTCGTTTTCCCTTGCACAAAATTGTGTTCGGTCCATAAAATACCAGTAACCACTTCAGGTTGATGTCATTTTATATAAATTAACAATTTTTTTATCCAAATGTAAAAATGAAATTGAAAGTAAAGATAAAAAGGACCTAACAGCTAAGACAAGAAAATACAATATATTGCAGTGTCCTTTGTTGGGATTTTGTTTATTGTATCCGACAATGCATGCCGGGGCGAGGTTGGATATAGATACAGAAACCCAAACCCGTAGCATCGTCCGTGTTAAATAGTCTTTGTAAATTGTAATAAATGCTTTTCACTCTGGTTTGGAAGGGATAAAACTAGAAAATTCTTGTATGTCAAATTAGTTTCTTTTCTTCCTTAAATCTGTTTTTCTTTTTTCTTCACTTTTGAGACCTCTAATTACCGTAAGTAGCCTAGTGCACCACGCTTTCGCAAAATATTTTCAGATCATTATCTAATGTAGTATGGTATTTTTGTTTTGTGTGCAGATTGGGGACCTAAGATTGATGTCGTTGGTTTTTGCTTCCTCGACCTTGCATCAAATTATGTTCCCCCAGAGCCACTTGTAAAATGGCTCGGGGCTGGGAAAAAGCCTATCTATATTGGGTTTGGTAGTCTTGTAAGTTTCATTGCCTGTTCTCTTGTTCCTTTGAATATTGAAAATGATTGATGATAATTTGAAGCTTTTATTACTTCTCTGCTAAATGTTAAGTTAGAGTTCGTTAAATGCTTTATTGTTTGCCATATCAATTATGTTCTTAGCTATATATTTTGATCCACATAAAATACATCAACCGTAAAAAAATAATCACGGTCTAATAGTATGAGCTATACCTTGTGCTCATATTGATCTGTTTCTTTATCTGCTGTTTTAATTACTGAGAGTTGTGATTCAGCCTGTTCAAGATGCACAAAAAATGACTCAAATCATTGTGGAAGCATTGGAAGAAACTGGACAAAGAGGCATCATTAACAAAGGGTGGGGTGGTCTTGGTAACTGTAAGTTTCAATCTCCAACTCTTGCCATTAAGCTTGTTTCTCCTACAGTCCTACTGCCCCAGTCTCCTGCTATGTTCTCATTAAATTGAAGCTTACTCTCCTATTATGTTCTCATTACATTTAAGCTTTAATATTTCCTATTACATTACAAAGTCCTACCCCACAATGTGTGTTCCTTTATATACCTGAGATAATCTTTCCTTCAGTGGCAGAGCCAAAGGACTTCGTGTATTTACTGGACAACTGCCCACACGATTGGCTATTCTTGCAATGCATGGCTGTGGTAAGACTGGTTTACTTTGAATTGCTGAAAATCGTGTTTGATAGGAATACCATTGCCACTGAATAAGAACATTGTACACAAAAAGTTTTTCTTTTTCTTTTTTTTTTTGAAAACTTAGAATTAATATTGAGGAAAAAGAAAAGAGATTACACGGGAAGAGAGGAAAGGAACAGAAAAGGGGGGAGCTACAAAAAATACAACTAAATTAAAACATCCCCCCAATTCGATACAAAACCGAGATAAGTATACGCTCTAGCCCAACCTATGTTCCTACTCCAAGAGAACAGAACACCAATAACGTCTTCAACCTCCACCCTGACCGACGCACAAGAATCCTTGAAAATGCCATCATTCCTCGCTTTCCATATAGACCAACAGATACACAAAAAGTTAGAATCTTCATTAGTTGCTAGTTGTGCTCGGCCCAGATAATCAGCAGGTTGTGATACTCTGTACAAACTGTTCAAAAGTGTGTTTGTGTAGTTATACTGATGTAATGATCCATTAACGGCACAAAAATATGGTTGTTTATGTTGTCAACTGTCCGAGATATAATGTACTGTTTCCACCAGCAAGTTATCTTATAAGATAGTCCAATATTACTGAAGATTTATATCACTGTTAGAGTTAGTCTTATTTTGTCACATGTGTATACTCTGACTTAGCGAACAAGTTTGGGATAGTTACTAATGGATAACAAAAATTAAAAGATGAAAAAGGTGTTTGAGCTAAATAATTTTCAACTTTAAACCCAAATTGAAGCCGAGTATGAAATTACTTATTTAACATGGAGAAAGACGTGTCTGTGTGTGTGATGGTACGTGCAGTCTGATGTTTGAATGTCTCGGGACCTAGTGGAAAGAGCAGGGACAACTTAGCTAGGTATAAACTTTGAACCACGTGAATTAGTCTCTTAACTTCTACGTTAACATTTTTTGTTCTCTTGAGTTCACCAAAATTTGCTTATTTTAAAAGAGCATATCTTATAAAAAATTTAGCTAGTGATTGAGATGTTATATGTGGATACAAGTCGTGAATCATAATGTACTTATTCGTCGGTCGCCGTGACTTTTTCTTATGATACTTACAAGTACCAGAGTGAGCTTAAGTAATCATCAGACGCCAGTATTCTCACGGTGTTATATTTTGTATTATTTTCAGGTGCACCATGGAGGTGCTGGAACAACTGCAGCTGGCCTTAAAGCTGCGGTAATACCCACTCTACTTCTCGTCGACCTAGTATATAATTGCAGTAATCTCTTGATTAATTGTATTGTTCTTTTCGTTTTAAAATGATCGATATATAGTGCCCAACTACCATTGTACCTTTCTTCGGAGATCAACCTTTCTGGGGAGAGCAAGTTCATGCCAGAGGAGTAGGTCCTGCTCCTATTCCAGTTGATCAATTCTCACTGCCGAAGTTAATCAATGCAATTAACTTCATGATTGACCCAGAGGTATCATTTAAATCCATGAATTGTTTCCTTTGAACTCTGAACCAGAATATTCTTGTTTTAACCTTTTTTTTTTCGTGTCGTAAGTTTCGTCAGCTTTGTGGTTAGTTTCCTAGTTTCAGATACTACGCCTCAATGATTTGAACTAGTTTATTATTTATTAGAAGTTTGGATCAAGCTCATAGTAGGAAGTTAATGGACATCCTAAAAACCAATTTGGTGTAGGTAAAACAACGTGCTGTCGAACTGGCCAAAGCCATGGAGACAGAAGATGGAGTAACAGGAGCAGTAAAAGCTTTCTTTAAGCATCTACCTCGTAAAAAGCCGATATCTGAACCATCTCCAATTCCTTCAGGTTTCCTCGAACCTTGTTTGGGTTCTGTAAAAAAATGTTTTGGTTATTCATGATTCAATCATGTTTGTGTTCATTTTCTTCCTTGTACATTTTACTTCTTCACAATGTACATTCTGATATAAGATCACTTCAGTTCTTACCCTAAATACATTCTCATTTGCTTGTTTCGTTTTTAAAACTTCATGGCGGAATGATCTGTTGTGTTTTTTTTTTTGTTTGTGAGAGATGCATAGATTTTGTAGCAAGCTGAGTTTTGTTCATTTCATGAATGTGAATGTATGCTTCTCAAACTCCTACTGCAGATATCAGTTTTACTCATTTGATTAATGTGAGTTGGTGATTCATTCATTAGCATGTTAACTGATTATCGTATTTTTGATTCCGAAGCAGACTGAGCAGTTGATACTTTATCCGTATCAGCCCCAGCCCCAGCCCCAGCCCCAGTGTGCGTTTAGCTTTAGCGCCTGCTTCAGCTCCAACCCAGCCTCAGGTGGGTCCCTCAGCCAGACTCAGCCTAAATCCTGAAGAGGAACTTGGACGGCTTCACGTGGCCGTGTAAGTGTCCCCTTTTCAGACCCATATTTTAGAGCTGGAGTCCCAGAGCTGGGAATCTGATTTGGGTTTGCCCAAAAAAAAAAGAACAGGAATTCTGAACTAGATGGAGTTTGAGCAGAGACAGAAACCCCATAATGGGAAGGTCCCCCTTCCCCATCAGAAGACGCCCAACTCCACCTCCCAAGTTGGGGTAAATATTCTGGAAGAAGAAGATATAAAGCCAACAATTTACTGTCCCTACTTGATTAGTCTGATGCACTTTCATGTGTCATCCCATCTTGAAGGACCACCTATGTCAACAAGCCCCATCTTGATTTACCCCCAAACCCCTCACAGGCACCGTTTTACAGTGACGCGTTTTAAACTCGTGAGGTCCTGAACTGCGAAAGCAGATAGTTATTGCTATGGTGCAATCTTGGAGAGTATTTTGTAGGTCAATCAGGGTGGGAGACGAAGTCTGATCCTCATTACATTCAAAACCTTTTCGTAATGAGACGATTTAAACCCATAGACGTCTCGAAGGCTGATCTGCACTATATATAAATAAGAATAATGGAAGTTGAAGAATAGGAGAAGGTATAAAACTTACAAAAAAGGAGTAAAACTTAAAAAATGAGTAAGAAAAGATGACAAATTACATGAAGTAGCGGTGGCCGGTGGATATTATTTTTTTGCAGAGACTAGTGTCCGAAGCCCCATAAGGCCATAACTCTGTCTTTAATAACTCACTCTCTCTCTCTCTCTCTCTCTCTCTCTCTCTCTCTCTCTATCTACATCATCACACTTTCTCTCTCTAAAAAGACACAATTTCAACAGAACAACCATCTCTCTCTTTCTCTCTCTCTCTCTCTCTCTCTCTCTCTCTCTCTATATGTGTAAGAGATGAGATATGATGAATGAACAAAAGTCTTTAAAGACAACCCTCCCAACCCACTTCAATAACTCCAACTTGGGGTTAATACCATCAGACAAGCATCTGCTTCCTCCTTCTCTTTATTGGCTGTTTCTATTGCTTGTTGACAAGTTCCTGTTACTTCAATACCCTTTTGCCACGTGTCCATCTCACTCTGGCTCCACCATTGATTATTTCAAGACCAATATTATATTGCCACGTGGAATACAATTATAGATCCGGGCGTATGTGAAAAATATCTCTGAGTATTCTATCACAAAACTAATTTCTGTCACATATCCCCATGAGATATATACTGTAGATAGAGAGATGACGAAATCTCATCTGATCAACCATACTCCACGTGTGTCTCTATGGCCCACTCATGTGGGACCCACTTCTAACCCTTCATTCCTGTTTTCTTCCCCAATCAGTAAAATTTGATTTTTCTTGTATAAGTAATTTTCTAATAATAATTTGTGTTTGGTCCATTCTATATGATCAATTGCAATTTTTAGGATTTCGATTTTTTCCAGTTTCCAGTTTGGTCCTCTTTCTAGCCATTCTGTGTCTCGCTGAAAAATGCTATATGACTTGAAAAGGGAGCCGAGCACAACCGAAGCTCGTGGTCGACCCCCCATTTTGTAGCTCTTTTAGATAAAAGTTTGACTAATGGGATCTGGAAGCATCAATGTTGATTGTGATTCACTAAGGTCACTTTGTCATCTTCAAATCGTCATTTTAGTTGTTTTTTTGTCTACTTTTTTTTGTAGCTCATCCTTTTCTTCTTGGACAGTCATCATCTTCTTCTCCTATCGTCTTCTTTCCGTCAACATTGACCAACATAGCACATGTAGAAAGAGATGAGATAGAAGGAAAAACAATTAAGCAAGACGGTAAATTGGGAATGTTAAAGTTACCTCTCACGCTGCTTGGTATGAGTTCGTAAATAAAAATAGTCAAACTTGAAATCAGCAAACAACGAGTCATCATAAAGTTCGTAAATGAATGAGGGGGCAAAAGTGATGTACCCCATGAACAAAATTGATTCAACTGTTAATTTCTCATATGTTATTAGGTCTTTGCTTACAAATCATTTTACGATCATTTTCAAAATTACTCAAATAATCCAGCTATTCGACCTTTTAGTAGGCTCGTCCTAACTTAAGAATCTAGTATAAATGCTAGAGTAAGATGTACATTGTGTTGTGTTAAACCAGTGTTGAAAGCCAACCTCTAAATAAATGACTTATCTAACTAGTAGACTAAATTTTAGATTACTTGACTTTTGAACTTTTGAAAAATTATGGTAAAAACATTGAATTTAGTGAGTTTCCATTACAAGTACAAGTTTTTTTTTTTCTTCAAAAAATACAAGGTCAAGTAGTTAATGTGATGAATGAAAGAAACAAGGAAAGAAAGAGTGAAAAGAAAGTAAGAAGAAAGAAATTCAAAACGTCTGTAAAAGGAAACCAAGTGCCCATGAAACCGATGTCAGAGACTCTCAGACATACATACATAGACCTAGAAGCATACCCACCCCAGTGTGTGTGTGTGTTTTTAGAGATAGAAAGTATAGAGAGAGAAACTAGAGAGAGAGAGAGAGAGAGAGAGAGAGAGAAGATACCATTTTCAACCCACCAATCACTCCCTTCTCCTTCGCATGCAAAAACGTCTTTGAAGGAAACCCATTCACTTATCTTCTCTCTATATCTCTTCTGTTCCCAATCTCACACAACACTACTTAACCAAACTCTCTCTCTTCTTCACAATCTTCTCACTTCATTTTCATCTTCATAAATTTCCTTCTCCAAATCAAAATCATCACAAACCCAAAAAGATATTTAAGGTTTGATCAACTAATTCTTGTTCTCTTTTGTGTGATCGATTTATCTACTAAGGTCATGACTTTGGTTGACTGGTAACATGTGTCTGTTTGTCTGTATAAATGCCAGTGTTCGAATCCTATTGTTTTTCGTTCTTATATTTATATGAGTTTATGAATATGAATGATTAATTTATGAAATGGGTTTTTATTGTTTCTTTTTCTAGATTAATGGGTGATGGAGAAGAAAGAGAAGGAGGATTACATATTCATCATCATCAACATGGAGGAGAAATCTCTGTTCATCATCAAGACAACAATAATAATAATAATACAGAATCAAATAGTAGTACAAGTAGGGTTTTTCCTTGTTTATTTTGTTCAAGAAAGTTTTATAGTTCTCAAGCCTTAGGAGGTCATCAAAATGCTCATAAAAAAGAAAGAACAGCAGCTAGAAAAGCACAAAGAGCTTCTGATAATCAATATAGATCACTCTGTAATTTAGCTGCTGCTTCTTCTCATCATCATCAACATCAATTTCATCATCAACCTCCATTGATTTTCTCCCCTCATCATCATCATCTTCCTAATTCTACTAATCACCATTTCAATCTTCTTAATTCTTCAAAATACATAACTACCCATTCTTCTAATCTTTCTCAATTTCATAATCATAATCCATTTTCAACTCCTACCCATCAATTATCTGATGGGTTTGGATCAAATGGTGCTCCAAGATTTGATTATGGTGGTAGTGGTGGTGGTGGTGGCTCTGTTTCTTCCTCTGGTTATTATGATAATCAACAACAGAGTTTCTTAAAATGGCAGAAGAATTACAAACAAAATGAAGAAGAAATTCACCATAATCATAACCCATATTCATCCACTAATTCTAATTTGATGATGATAAATGAAAATCAAGAACTGAAGAACATTGAGATTGATGATGATGATAAGGATAAGGAACAGAAGCTTGATCTGTCATTGCATTTATAACAGAGCAAGAAGTAGAAGATGGAAAACAGTATTTAAGTTCCATCATAATCAAAGAGCTCAAAGGATAATGAAATTGGGAATGAGGAAGGGCATTTAATAATTGGGTTCTTTTTTATTATTAGTTTTTGCAGTTTTTAGGGTTTGTTTTTGGAGTACTTTTTGAATTTGTACTTACTTATTTGGTGAAGTAAGAGAGAATAATCTTCTAGTTCCTGTTTTATATCAGACCATGCAAGTTGATAAAAGTACTTACTTGATATCTCATTATTCAATTTGAAATTTGATCTATTTCAAATGATTTGTTTTTTAATATTAAAATAGTTATTAATTTTAAAATTACTTTTGATAGTATTAAATTTTCTAAGTTCACAACATCTATTCCTTCAACAACAACAACCATCGGCTCGAGTAGTCAAACACTTGTGTGACTAACCTTCGAGTTAGGATTTCAAGGCACTTGAGTTTCGAACTCTCTTAAAAGGTTTTGTTGACCTCAACAAAGAGACCATTGTTCAATCTTATTGGTTAATCACAATAGTGATGACAATGTGATCGTAATGACAAAAGGAAAAGGAATGCAGTAAGTTTCGATTCATAAGAATCTAAAAACCTAGATTTACAAAGTGTAAGACGTCGTAATGTAGATCTAAAAACTCTTGTGCCGAATTATAGCTTTCTAGAGGTGTAAGGAAAAGAAATGGAACTATGTGCTTGCTAAAAGTGTGGCATGGCTTTAAATTATGCACAAGTACTAAAATTCAAATTCGAGTTTGAATACTAGAATTGGTAATTTTAGGTTAAATATACCTAGTTACCTACTATACCACTAAAGATTTAAAAGTTTTAATGGAACTACCAAATTGGTAACAAAAAATAAATAAATATTGGCACTACCAAATTTGCTAAGGGCTCCTATTCTCCCGGTCTTTGCTATTATGTACATGGCTTGGGAAAATGTGGGTGCCCGTAAAATGTTATTGGATCACTAATGGTGACCAAGACAAGGGCAGCGAAAGGGAAATGTTACATACACTTCCGTTTTTACCCAATACACTCCCAGTTATTAAAGCTCACATTTGAACTTATTTTTACCCTAACACACTCACTTTTCTTGGACACATGTTGGTCAAATGTCTTGACTAGTTTTCGTCGGTAAGATGGAACCAGTTCTAGACTCAAACTACTGGAAAGACAAGACCGATGTGTAACATAAGATATCAATAAGACAACTGAGAGGATCATTCGAAGAGAATTTTGATAAGTTTCCGTCGGTAAGATGAAACTAGTGTATAATATAAGATATAAAGTATCAGTGTAGTCCTATCGACAGATAACAGAGAGAAACATTTGACAAGGATTTTGATAAGTTTTCTATCGGTAAGTTAAAACCCGTATGAATCATTACATAACGGTAGATTCTTATGATGAATATGTCCGACTGGTACCTTCGATTGGATACTTTTAAGAAGTTTTTTGCTTTTCAAGAATCAAACCACTTTCATTAAAAGTAAACTTAAAACGCAGATCCATGATATGTTTGTATACCATCCGACAGTGGGTGATTCTTCAGTCTTTATAGTTTTATTTGGACCAAAAAAAAATGTGAAGTTTCTCTATTTTCCATGATTTCACTATTAAAATACCCATAAAAAGTTTTTATTATTTGAATATGATTTTTGATTTTAGAGGAAGATAATAGTTTGGTTTCGTTATGTTAATTTGCATTGAAAATGCTTCGAGTGCGAGTGAAATTTGACTCGGTCAAGTAAAATTGACCAAGTCAACCCGACGGTTTGGCAGGTAAAAATGGTGAGTGTATATAAAATTGCACTTTAACGAGATTGTAGCTTAATTGCCTTTGGCAAATTTTAGAACTTCTACAGGCGCTACAATTTGCCTATAGACTGGTGCGCCCATAGAATTTCCAACTGCCCAATAGTTGGGCTTCGGTTTGCTAGGATAGCTAGGCCTTGTGGGCTAAATCCGCAACTGAGGCGAGGGCTCTATAGCAACCCCCACTATTGTTAAAGGGGCTCTTTTTGAACATGAACAACTGATTTTGGTATAGGATGCGTCTTTACCCATAAAGGGGGTGCATATGGAACTTCTCTTACCTCAAAGGCTACCCAAAATTCCCAAATGAGTTGGTGGCCCAACCGAATGGGCCTACAGCCCAACTAATTCACCAAAGAAACTTAAAGCCCAATTAACTTTATTTATACCATTTTTATTTTTGAAAATGTATTTGTACTTTTTAATACATCAAGTTTGGTGACCGTAGATTTCATCTGCCCTGGGAATTGAAGCTGGTATCTCCAGAGTTTGGAGTATATGCACTAGCACTATAAACTGAGCTATTAGTTGTTGACAATAATAATATTTGTACTGCTACACACAATTTTCTACTTATTGTCCCATGTCCTACGTGTTATGTCAATTTAATCAGATTTGGATAAGAACAAACGAAATTTCCCATCTTTGTAATAGAATGGCGAAATATTGTCAATATATTTAATACTAACTCCAATATTTTGTGTTCGTTTGTGTAATTGGCTCGGCAGACATAATGTATATGATGATGGTACAGAAAAAGGACATCCAGCTATTTTTTTTCTTCATTTTAAGAACTGTGAGTTGAATGATGTTTCTTGGTGAGATTAGTATTAAATGTTCTAAACTGTGATCTCAACTTTTTGTAAAATGCACTTTTTAGCTTAGGAACCATTAGATAAGGTTGTTTGACCCATTTTGGGAAGAAAAGTACTATTTTGTCCTTCAACTTATTTTTAGGGCTATCAGTTTTATGTACATTTGAATTGAATTTTATGTACTTTCGAATTACCATTCGTACTTGAAGAAATACTTGTTGACAAATTTTGCTTGAATTTTATTTTACTCTGATACGATAATAATAAGTATATTAGTAGTTATTACTATATGTATTCTGAATGATGAAATAAATGCTATGCTATGATTATAACTTCATCTCTTACTAATCTTGCCCGTACAAAATTTGGCTTACCATTCCGTATCAGTAAAGGTGACATTCAATCTATATCTTAATTGAATCTTTGTCATTGTGTATCTCTAAAGATGTAAACAACAAATATTACAAATACTTGGAATCACATCTTCTTCTTTTTTGAAATTTCTGCACAAGTACTATATATGTAATCTTTAGAAAAATGCGGTAGGACTAAGCCCCACCAAATGATATGTTGCTATGTTCGACTCTTACTCAACTTATATCGATTTTTTTAATATTTTATATTTCCCAAATAAAATAATTTTTCGTCTATGAAATTGTGTATTTATCCAAGAGCAAATTTAAGTACAAAATAATTGAAAATAAATATAGGTAGACAAAAACTCTAACTTACAAAGCCTAAGATAAGCTAGCCATGTTAAGATACCTACCTACAAGTGGGGTTCAATAAGTTTGATGAAAGTATAATAAATTTAGATAGATAGGAAGAGTGAATGTTAAACCTAAAATCCCAAATTATGTGGAGAAGAAATGAACAAGTAGTGTAGAAGAGAAGAAATTAAGATTATAAAAATGAACATGAAATGAGAACAAATGTGCACGTTAGCAAAGTTAGGGCACAAGAAGTTTGAGTGCACATGATAGCATGTGGATAACAATTTCTAAAGGGACCCATAACCAAATAATAAGAGACATAAAACATCAGATTACATGCACAAACACATGCTTGATTTTTGGCCCATTTGTTGAGTTTTATTTAATTATCTAAACTCTTAGATTTTTATTATATATACATATCCACTTAATTGATAATTATGTTATTAATAAATAAATTATATTGGTGATGTGAGTTGTTGTTTGTTTGATCCCTTCATTTTAGTTGAATAATAAATTCCACATAAACCCCAACTCAATTTTCTTGATTTAACTTTTTAAGTAGTTGTTGACTTCTGTCATTTATCATTATACAAAAGGATTAAGTCTTCTTTCTTAACAATAAATTGGTACTTTTTCTTATTTTAATCTTTTTGTTGGTTATAATTGACTTCTCTTACCAGTAGAGGAGTTACAAAATTAGGTGATGTCACCTTGAATTTTGTCAAATGGCATAGATAATATAGTATTTAGATTTCCATTCTTTTATGTAATTATATTGACTAGTAATGCTCAATCTATCAGTCAGGTTAATCTGTAAATATCTAAATTTATGGTTCTCTTTTCTAGTTTAAGAGTTTGATTTTTACAAATTGTAGAATTTTTCTACAAGAAACCATACTACTAACTACTTTGAGCCTCATACTCTCACTCAACATATTAGTGAGACTTTCCATTTGAGGGAGGCTCTAGAAAAGAACACATATTCCTTACATGCTAGGACATGTCTAATTGAGGAACCTTGGAGTGGCTCACACCTAGTACTATGCATTAGTAAAAGAATAGGAATGGATTTTTTTTCCCTTTTATAAGGACTCAATAGTTATTACATGATTATATGACATGATCATAATCATATTACATCATGAAATGGAAAAACTCAATAACTATTATCTCAAAGAGATATTGGGCCCTAACGACATATAAAGGCTCGTAAGGTCATAGTGAGGAATGAGAGTCCATTTATTCTCGGTTCTATCTTATTTATACCCAAGTTTCATAAACCACTATTTGTTACCGAATACTAAGTGGGAAACTCACACAGTTACAAACTCAAAAGGAGTATAAAGAAACTACGATCATTTCAATTTGTTACCGAATTTGTTTTTTGTCTTCGAATTTGTCTCCGAATGTTGTTTGTCTCTGAATTTGGTGGTGGTGAGAGGGAGGGAAGTAAGTGGAAGATTAAATGTTTTGTCCCTAAATTTGTAACGAACTACAATATTTGGCGTTTATATTTATCTAGCATCTTAATTGTATTTCAATACTCTGATTTTGTTGGTTAAACTTATCGATTCGCGAAACAAGAGTTGGATAATATTCATGGGGTTTCGTGACTTTATGGGTTTCAACTCTAAATTTAGAGATTAGTTCAACAAAAAAAAACTCTAAATTTAGAGAGACAAAGAGAAAGATAGCGAGATGAAAATGAAGAAGGTAGTGGTGGCGAGAGAGAGGAGACTCTAGGGTTTTAGTCTCCCTCGTGCCGGACGAAGACTTGGATCCTCTGTGATGAATCCAAGGGAGATAAATGTGTTACGTGCCAGGCTAAATGAAAAACACCTGTTTTTTTTTTTGTTGATACGAAAAAACACCTGATTATGACTCCTTGTCATTGAATTTCAAATGGAACCTCTCACTCCTTCATAGTTGCAGCTTTGGTACGTTAACGTTGTAATTTGCACCCCTTCTTATCGATATGTTGTTAACTTCACTAAGATTTATTAACACTACTTGTAAGTTGTAAGCTCTTGGTGTTTTGACTAATTGGAAATCACATGTTAAAAAGAAAAAAGTTCATCACAAATTTAAAGGGCAGATTGAAATTAACCCATAAAAATTGGGAAGACCGTTAGAGAGAGAGAGATGACCGTTAGAGAGAGAGAGACAGCCGTTAGAGAGAGATAGAGACAAATCACACAGTTTAGAGAGAGAGAGAATGTAATGGACAGCATGAAATCCGGAGGACCATAAATAATCAAACAATCCACAGTTTAAAAGAGTTAATGGACGGCACGACAACTTTCAAGTTTCAACCCCACCTTCCTCCCGTTGAACCCGCCCCGGTCTCTCTCCCCCCTCTAAATCTATTTAGGAAAAGCAAAAAACAATCCACAAAACTTAATCAAAATGTCTCAAAAGTTGTACAAAACATTGGCATTGTAGTTTCCTGATTCGTCACATCGTACAATCTTGTAGATGCGTGAAGCTAAAGACAAACAATGTACTCTCTTTCATTAATCTTTGTTCTGACGAATAATAAGAAACCAAGTAAAATAGTAGAGAAAAGTGAACAAACACACAAAATACAAGAGATTTACGTAGTTCAGTTTATTAGACCTGCTCCGTGGCTAACACTGAGAGAATGATTTCCACTATAAATTAGTAACAAGTTACGAAAATATCTTTAAGATTTTAGTTTATGTAGCTTTTTGGAAGCCCTAATTCCCTACCGCCTCTCTAACCAATCCCGAAATACATGAACACCTTTTACATTGATAACCACCCAGATAAGACTAAGGCAAACATAAGAATGGGCCGGTCCAACGGTTTTGTGGGTCGTAACCAGGTTGGAGATCAAGTCATACTCAAGACACTTTGGACAGTTTGATTGGTCGAGCTCCAATAGTAGAGATGGCACGAGGGTCCTATCCAACCCAAATGCCTAAAAAGCTCGAGGTCGTCTAATCCGATTTCAATCCGTAAGTTACATGCTTATATTTTTTTTTATCTCAAATTTAGTTTTGGCCTAAGAGCATCACTAATGCAAAACTAAAAAAAGATTCATTATCATATATTTTTAAGTTTTAATTTAGATTCTCATTCCTATTTAGCAAGATAAGATCCTCCAACTTTTGTTTGTTTTCCATGCAAATATTTAAAGTTGTTTTGTTTACTTATGTGGTATGATAAGGGTTTGTAAAAAAAATATTTATGGTGTGTTTGGACGAAGGAATCATGTATCTATTGATTCATGACTACTTTGGTTTCATGATTTCAAATGATATCTTTTGATTTGTTTGGTAACCCGTAAGAATCCTAAGATTTAGAAATTTTTGAATTTTTTCTTCACAAACCGTTATTCGGATATCGTTTTTTCTTAAAACCCTTTCTTATAAATTTTTTTTCACGAAAACTGTTTTTTTCTTTTACGAAATCATTTTTTTTTTCACGACTTTTATTCCACAAAAAACATTTGTTGAAAAAAAAAGTTAATAAAACCATTTCGAGAAAAAAAAAAAATTTCGGGAACAAAAAACGGTTTTCGTGGGGAAAGACAGTTTTTGTGAAAAAGAAAATTCCGGGGATATTTTTGACAAATGCTAAATGAAGCTGGATAATTGCTTCATAAAGCTATTTGCTAGACACAACCATATATTTTTTATTAAATTGCTAAACAACACCAGAGATCGATTTATTGGTTTTATCTAGCAAATAATTTTTTGAATCTTAGATTGCTAAATACAACTATGTTAACTTCCCAAAATTATTTAATAGACACAATTTTTTCCTTTATTAAATTATTAAACAAAAATAAATGTGTTGTATTAGTATTATCTAAAAAAAATAGTGTTATAGGTTTTAAAAAAATATACATTATTTTTATGTTGCATGATTTTATGAAATATACATTATTAAGGTTTAAACAAAGCTTAAAAATATACATAGTGATTTTATGTAGTATGATTTTATGAATATCCCATGGGATTTTTTTTTTGTTGAAATATAACCATTGGATTTTTTTTTTGTTGAACAATATCCGTTGGATTTTTTTTTTTTGAAAATATATATTTGTTTTTTTTTTGTTATTTGTTAATATTTAGTTAACTTCTTAGTTTAATGTACGAATATATTTTATTTATGAATAATTAATTATGGTAATAGAAATTTGAATTTTGAGAAAAAATTCGATTATATTTGATTTTTCTTTTCTTTTAGTGTTAGGTTTACCAATTTAAGACGAAATTCAATTAATTTTATTTAGTTATTTTGTTTAATAATTTTTGTAGAGTTGTGAATAGAATGGAGGAAAAATTCGGTTATACTTGATTTTTGGTGTTGGTGTTGTTTAGCAATTTAGGACAATGTTTTTGTTAGTTTTATTTAATTATTTTTGTCTAATAGTTGTCTTTAGCAAAACTGAAGTTGCATATAGTAGCATCCATATTTTTTTGTAAAAAAGCAATTTCAAAACATGTAGTTTCTGGAAATAACACATTTTGGAAAACTTAAAATATTTCGAAATAATCATTGTGGAGAAAAATTTCTTTTACAAAAATATTTTTTTTGTTGATTTGTTTGAAATTTGGGTTTAATCATAGCAAATTTTAAGGGATAGGGTGAAATTCTGATCCGGTACAAATTTTGGGTGTAAGAATCTTTAGGATTCAAGAGTGTTAATCTTGATTCCTATCCAACCTCATTCTTGGTACGAACCTACTTAGAAATCATGCATTCAAACATTTTTTTTTTTTGAATAATGTGATTGAATTAAAAAGAAAAAGGGACGAAATATGTACAAGCCAAAGCGGCGAAAAAGAAAAAATAAAGAGGGAAAAAACAAAGAAACAAGACTGTGAAAACAAAAACTACCCCCAACGATATTACATCGATGAAATGAAAGCCCCCCAATTACCCACTATGTCCGAAAACGATCTAAATTTAGTCCTCGGATTATTTCGGCTCCAAAGAAAGACGAGACATTTAGCTGAAAAAATTATATCTTCCACAGTCCCCGGCTTGTCGGAGAAGATGACTGAGTTCCTAGAGTTCCAAAGTGCCCAATGAATAGCCTTAGGGATCATGTTTATGATCGGATTTCTCCCTTTTAGCCCTCCCCACGTTGCCAAGAGGTCTACAACTGAAGCTGGGGTAACCCACGACACCCCCATAGAGGCTATGAAATACCGCCATACATTGTACGATATATCACAGTGAATAAAAAGGTGCGGGCTTGACTCCTCATCTTTCTTGCACATCGGGCACCTGTTGGGGGTGGAACAACCATGTTTTCTCAACAAGTCGATAGTAGGAACCCGCTCTAAACACGCCGCCCAAAGAAAGAAGGAGACCCTCTGAGGAACGTTCCGTCTCCATACATCCAAGTAAACCTTAGACTCTCGGCCAGAGAAGTTAGACAAGACTTCATAACAAGACTTAACGGAGAGTTCCTTATTCTTCGAATTCATCCATTCCTTCGCGTCCGCGGCGTTGGATAATGAAAAGCTACCCAGACAAGACATTAATCGATTGAAGTCATCAACTTCTCAATCTCTTAAACTACGTCTCAACGGAATTGTCCAACCCCCTCCCACGGAATCAAAGAATTCGGTTATCATCCCGTCCTTGTTCAAACAAATTCGAAATAAGATAGGAAAAGCCACACATAGAGGTTGTTCTACTAACCACGTTGGGATATCAGAGATATCTTAAACTACGTTGTTCAAACAAATTCGAATTCGGTTATGCATTCAAACATTGTGCTAGTTATTTCGAAGATCTATAAAGACTTGATTTTTATTGGTTTAAATTTTAAAAATGATGAGTTGGGATATCAGAGATATCTTAAGAGGGCACTAAATTGAGTGTTGCATTAAAAACTTCAAAAATCTTATTTGACACTCAGAATTTCTAAGATGAGCGCTGCAATATGCGAGAAGCTCGGAACATTAATTTACTACAACCTCGGTGTGATATCACTTCTACTATAACTATATGTGATTGTATTTACTTCTACAAGCTCGGGCACTAAATTTTTACACTAGTTTTGCATCAACACTTCGGTGGATGTTATTGCATTTAGTTTATAAAATAATATCGATTCAGATCTATCTAAGCTTTAATATTTCGTAAACGAAATTACCAATCGTTTATCATAAAACTATAATTAAACTATGAAAGTGATGGGATTTCAACTTGTTCCAACTAGTAGTTGTGCCATTATAGAAACACTAGTGCTAAAATTTCTAATCTAGGTTAAAGAACAAATACCAATTTTACCAACTAACATAAGTAGTTGGTAGTTGATGAGTCATTACTTAATGTTCCACAACTGATTTTCTTATGAGGATTGAATTCTTTTGGGATTCCATTATTGGAAGCTAGAAAAGAAGAATAGGAAGAGGATCATACTATTGAAAAGTGACATTACTAATTTTGACTAAAAGAAAGCAAACCTTTAGGTGGGATCTTTCCATTAATCATTCTATTTGAAATGTATTTGTCTCATAAGGATTTTCGTTTCCTAATTTTATTCCATAAAATTAAAAATTCAAATTCTTGAGCCCTAAAAAATACAAGAGATTGATCACCAATGAAAACAACAACTACCCTTTTTAGGCGAGTGTAGACTATTTGTTACTTCTCTATTTTACGCTTCCGAAATAGTGCTATATATATGAGAATGGTACAAATACTAAACATCCTTTCAAAGTCAAGAAAGAGAAAAAAGTTCAAGAAAATTGAAGTTGAATCTTGTTTCACTTGTTAGATAAAAGAAAAAACAAAGTAAGGACTTTGAGAATGTTGGTTAAGTAAAACTAATTTTCACCTACTAAGTTAACTACTTACTAACTAACCCTAAAAAATGTAGTTTAATTGAGTGATGCAAATTTCTCCAAATTAGTTATGAAATTGGATATAAATTTCAAGTGTTTTGTTAGTAGGTTCAACTTTGACATGCTATTATTATTATTGATCATAATAGTGATACTGAAAATGATTGATGGATGAATGGAAACTACAAACAAGTAGTCTATTGATAGAAAGTGTAATTGTTTTAAAATAAGGAAAATATTAGAGTAGTTATATACTCATATCTCCCGATTGTATTGAGCTTTCCCTACCCTTACTGCCCAAAATGAAAACAGTGTAGGCAACGGGGGCGAGTTCATCTCTCGATGCAATAAGTCAGATAACTTTTTTCTCGGAAGTTTTTTTTTTCTAGCATTTCAAAAATGAGATTCACTCGTAACAAATTCTATTGGGGCTGAAAAGAAATGACATCTTGTCATTATTAGATCTATATTTATACAGACCTTATCAGATTAACTGTAATTTGTCCCATAAAATAAAAACCTATTCATAGAAAAACAATTTCACTTTAGGCAGAAATGAATAAGATGGTTACTTAAATAGTCAATTCCAACCCATTCTTTTGTCTCCCTGGTTAAAGGTAACATGGAGAAACTAGACATTTTTAGATAAATTTTGTGACCATTTCTATCAGCTTGACAAGCACAATTTTGATAGAATTATAATTATAGTATCATACACTTTAATGAGCTTATTACAAATCAACTTATGTAGGGAATGTTTATCCACCTATTTTTTATCATCATCTTCGTGTTTTGAGTATTTTCGAATGCCTTTCCTTTTCATTTCGGAATCTCAAGGTTATTTTTGGAGTACTTCAATACTAACGAAAATTAAAACAATGTAAAGCTATTTACAGATTTATTTGAAGAATCAATAAACAAAATCGAAATAGGATATCAATTCACAAATTTTACAAGTCGAATGATATGTTGCGATGAGAACCTTACTTTTTTTTTTTGAAAGATGAGAACCTTACTTGGCACCTCCAGATTCAATTATAATCATCTAATGTACTCGAGTTGAAATTTGTAGACTTGAACCAAATTTGTAACATAATTCAGCTCGAGGGTCGAGACCACAGAGTTGAATTTTTCTCCAGTCCAAAGTGCTTGACCCTATGGAAATCAGTGGACTTGCCCGATCCACTGATTTTAAACCAGCAACACGTGGGAATGCATCATTTGGGAGTAGACAGTTTAAACATTTTTTTAGAATTTTATAATCGCGTTTAACAAGAATAGGAGGCATCTCTGAAACTTCCCAATTTATTATGACGATTATTTTTTGAAAATAAAGATTTTCATGAGTACATTAGATAATCGTTTTCGAATATTCATGGACTTGGATATGTATCAGAATGATATATGCTCATAACAAAATCATCTTAAAAATGCTCATAACAAAATCATCTTAAAAATGCTCATACAGATGTCTGTCATTATGTTATACAACTGAATCATTAAATAATGGATTTCAACCATTACGAAGTATCAATTATGTGACGGGAAGTTTAAGAATTGCCCTCCAAAGGGTCAGGGGCGCCTCCTTTCCTCACAATCTTTTTCCAAATCTTGTTTTGAGGGGGTGGCTATAACACTTCTAAAGGCCGCCACTAAATGTACCCCTTAAGTGGTTTCTAAATATTCGGTGTCAACAAAAAGTAATTCGCTCCGTTGATCAGCTCATCGTGATATTTACGTCAAAAATCTTAGGAATTATGAATATTTGTTGGTCTAATTAGAGAATCTTATGACATAAAAATCTCATAAATTGCACCCGTATCAACGGCTACGATTAGGTCGGAATTGTGAACCGAAATCACTCCTTAAGCAAAATATATTGGCTTTTCCCGTTAAATGAGCGCCCGTTGTTGGCCGCCTAATAACTCCAAGAGAGCGAGAGGTGATGAGTTTCGTGTTTATAGTCTCGTCGGTGATGATTTGGGTCCCACGTTTTGATTTTGTGGGGTCCACTAATTTCTTACCTATCCATGTTAAAATTTACCCTTTCTGTTCTAAACCAGAACCCTAATCCTGAGGGATGTGGTCGGAAATTTCAAACCAATATTTTTTAAGATTTTAGGTCATTACGATATTAACGGCACAAGACATATTAATCAGAATTATAAATTATACGAGATAAGTCAAAACTAAATCCAGATTAGATTTTGTAATCTTAATATTGAAATCATATTGAGGAACGAATTGAATCTACAATTGTTATGATTTTCAATAAGTCGATTACTGATTTCACGGCAAATGTAAATTGAGATTATGATTGAAGATTTTCAAAAAAATTACGTAATCGTGTAATTATTTCAATTTTTTCTCTGATTGTCACATAATTGTGTAATTTAACATCACTAAGGTTAAGAATTATGAATATTTTCTTAGACGAGACAGAAAATCTCAGGATTTTAATAAAACAAAGAATTCCAAGTCTTACTTATAAATCTTATTTCTTTTTTGTCAAAATACTACTTTAGATTTCTGTATCCAAATAGATATATTTCGTGTAGTTTAAGGGACCTAGGTTCTTCTTCACTAATTTTGTTGATTATTTTATTACTTCTTTTTTAATGTTGCTCAAGACATTGTTAATTAATTTGAACTTTTTTTTTGTTGAAGGTCAAATTTTGTTTAATTTTTTTGAGTAAATTTTAAACATATTTTGGATAATGATATTAGTAGAATACAACTTAGTTTATCATATTACTCTAATTAATTCGAACTTGAGAAATCAAATTGGTCAAGAAGTCAATATGAGGTTCGGCCTATAGTTCAATTCTTCACCTGAATTTTATGCCTAATGTTTTCTGGGTTGATTGGAACCAAAACCTAGAAAAATGTAGGCACATGGTATTTAATGAAGTAGGGGCAAGGGTGAAAATACCATGTCCTAATGGATCAGGATGGGATATAACCTATAGGCCGCCATACTAGGCATCCTAAACTTTTAAAATCATCGAGACGGGTGGAAAAATCTTGGACCTGTCCCACCACATATTTTTCTGTTCATGTTCGTCAACGTGGTTTGTTTCTTTCCTTCTTTCTTTTGTTCTTCTATTGTTTCGGTGAAGAAAAAAGTTTTTTCGCACAGAGACGGAACTAGGAGTAGTAGTCAAGGGGGGCTGAACCAAAAAAAAAGTGGAAAATCTAAGTCTACCAGTGCTCGAACCCAGGTCTCTCACATCCAAAACTCGGACCTCTACCATCTCACTCACGCTACATATATGTTATGCATATGACTCGAACTTTATTTATGCGATAAATTAAAAAGCAATCAGCATTTCTAAAACAATTTACGGCAAGTCAAGGGGGGTCATGGCCCCCTTTGGCCTGCATGTAGATCCGTCCCTGTTTTCGCAGAACTTTTTTTTTATAAGGCGTAAGAGAAAGGTTTTAGACTCTTTAGATCCTAAGACTCTCGATCAAAAGTGTCGCTGGAAATCTTCTTCCACGATTTTAGGGCTTTCCACGAAATCTTCTTTGAGAGTTTTGCCAAAATCTCTTCTCAATGATTTTAAAAGTTTGAAGTGGAATTTTCATTGAAATCATTCTCTTCGCCGGGACAGTGAGAGAGAGGGAAAGAGAATTTGAACAGAGTGAGAAGAAGAAAGAGTTTGAACAGAGAGAGATAAAAAAATAGTTTGACTAGGCAGAGCGGTGGACGGAAGTGTTGATGGTTGGACAATAATGGCCCGTGGCCCCATGGTGGTGGTCGAACGCCGCAATAACCTATGGTGGATGGGTGGAGGGGTGGAGGAGAGTATGATGGAGAAGTTGTTTTGTAAGGTGAGATGGAATGATGGATGAGGGCATGCAAGATATTCCCTCCTAAACTCTTGGACGCCTCAAAAGCCCCCCACCCAAACTTAATAACAATCGTGTGTTATAAAGAAAGTTAGATGGTACATTATAAACAATTACTCTAATTTGTTCACGTCTTCTTATTTTCTTTCAGCTAATATATATATATATATATTTATGATCCATCTATGTTATCTCAATTCCTAAATGTGCTAGTTTCAAAAAATCATAGAGGGCATCTATAGGTGCCCTACTCTTTTATTCTTGATCAATTTTTGTTAAAATTATAAATTCAAAAGGTATTTATTTATTTATTCATTAAATTAGTGTTAGATGAGGTGGATTAGTGTTATAGTTAAGTAATTAGAGAGTTAATTTTAGTGGGATTAATGTACAAATTAGTGGGATTAATGTACTAGTTAGTGGGTTAATGGATGAATTAGTGGGATCATGTTAGTAGTGATCTTAGTTAATGGGTAGAATTTGAGTCTATAAATAGACTAGTCTTTGTAGTTAATCAGATCAAAATCAAGTCAAGTAATTCAATTCAAGTTAAACATCTTCTTTATTCTTCGTTGTTTGTGCAAGTATTTTAATTTCCAACAATTTTCACTCTTAGCATTTCGCAGACTAGAGCAGTCTGAAGAGACTCGGACTAAGACTAATCTGTGTTGGATTCAAACAGTACGGACTAGACCCAATCCGAAACCTAAGAAAGTGCCAAGAGAAGGACGGGCCACGAACAAAAAGAATGGTCGCTAGGTGAGGAAAACTTTATTTACACTTTAGGGCTCCTTTTATTATTGCCCGAGACAGACTTGATTTGCACTTACATTTGTCTTCTTTAGTTTAAGTTGTTTAACAGATTTTACTAAGTTAATAGTCTTTCATGTGCTTGCTAATATGTACCTATCCGCATCTATATAACCTAGGTCTAATTAGATGAAAAGGAATATTCAAGTTCTAAATAAGAGAAAAGTACAACATAAAAAATGGGATAAAGGCAAAACCGATTAAGCCCAAAAGGGAAAGAATGTATAACGCTTGCTTGCTATAATCATCACCCGATATGGGTAATCAATAACGTAAATGATATGATCAAAAGGGACCCTCACCCATAGACACCTTAACAAGCAATCTAAAGTTTTTTCATCGAGTGCATAATATAATATTTATATATATGACGCAATTATGTTATGTTTATTGTAATATCTCTATATTTGTCACACAAAAAAAGTGTTCTTATGTCTATAACATCATTTTCTTTTATCTCTTGAAAAATGACTTCTATTAATGGTATATCCAAAATTTATGAATTCTTTTTTATATTTTCTCACATCACACGGGCATGCTAGTTTAGTAGTATCGATTTCAAATTTTATTTTATTTTTTTGAGTAAATTTTAAATATATTTTGGATACTGATATTAGTAGAATACAACTTAGTTTATCATATTTTTCATATTTGATTTTAATGTAGAACTTTCGACTGTTCAAAAAGAATTTATAGAAGAGGAAAAATAACAACAAAATATATACTATAAAAGAAGAAAAATGGAAAGTAAAATTGGAAAAGTGTGACATATGGGGGTTATGATGGTAACCTATCGGGTTGTTGCATGAAGGAATAATCATCTTCTTCAAAAGGTTAAAAGGTAAATCAATTTATCTTTCTTGTAAAAAAAGAAACCCAAAACAAAAAGAATGCCCGAAATCATGAAAGATGATAACAATTTTTAGTGAAGAACTCTAGGGGTCAAACCGGCTCTAACCCGTCATTACTTGTTGACATAGAAAAAGTTGGTCCCACTTCATGTAAAACAGTTTGATATTTATCAAGCAAAATCTTTTCTTTCTCGCTTGCACTTATTACTTTGCAATATTCTCTCGTAAATTGTTTTGTAGCGCGTTTCATACTATATGTTATCAAATTATCAATTATTCAGTAGAAAGCAGACAACAAAAAAAACGTTTGTGTAACGTTGAAAATTGCTTAGGGTGAGCGTTGAGCTGAATTCAGAAACCTATTGATATCTTACACCTACTGCGTGGTCCGAAAACCCATTGATACTATAGATTTGAGGCAAAAGTTTCATGTAGTGAAGTTCTCAAGGAGGCTATGAGGGCGAGACTAGAAAATCGTTTAACAAAGCCCTTCTTTGTGAGGTGGGGTGTCACGGGTCTCGAGTAGTCATTGCTTAAACCGAGTGAAGTATGGCACTACTAAGAAATGCACGGTATAGATCTCTGACAATATCTGAGGTGAAACTAGAAGACCCTCGGACAAAGTATGACGTCATGGCGTGTTGAATATCACGAGCCTCCGGCTCGTCCTGGTAGCTCCTAATCTTGAACCGAAAATTAACAAATTACTAATCATATAATATATTTTTACTGAACTGAGAATCTTAAGCAATGCCTATTTTGATGTGAAGGCGAAAAAATCCAATAAAAACGTCTTTCCAAACCAAGTCTTCTCTACTCCAAATAAGTTAAAGAAAGAACAAAAGCCATAAAATTGCTTCTTTTAACTTACCACAAGTAATTGTGTAGCTTTTTTGAAGTTATGAATTTCTTTCTCCATTTAGTTCTTCGGGTGTGGTATGAGCTATATCTGGCTTTGAAGTGGCGGTCATGGTTCGCAGGGGCCCTTATTTGGCATTTTTGTTGGGAGATGGTTGAACGTCGTTGGCTATGGTCCTACACAATAATCTTTGGAGTACCTCGCTTTTCCACTTTTATCGCGGAGAAGGATGCTAGCTTTTGAAGACACGGAATGAAGAAAATTGTTCTCTTACAGAATGTAATTCTTATTTTCTTCATGTCTGTATCTCTCTTTTCTGTGTTGTAATGTTCAAGTTGAATAAATAAGATAACGTTACCATTTAAAAATAAAACTTACCACAAGTATTTGTCAAAAAAAAAAAACTTACAACAAATATTAAACAACTCAACTTATAACCTTATCAAAATTTGGAAAACTCGTAACCCTAATAATGTTGTGACCAAGTAAAAAATAATGTGTTATATAACACCATCCACAAAACGATCAAGGAAAGAGGTGGGAGGTTAAAGTAGTTTTCTGTTTCATCAGTTAAAAAAGTAATAATTCGTTGAAGTGTCAGTACAGTAAAAATAGTGGGAGGAGAAAAATCGAATGGTAGTGGCCGACATTTTTCACACGTGACGGCGTAATTGTTTCACACGCTTGAACTTCTTTTAGAGAGAGAAAAAAAATTAGAATTCCGTTAGTGGCAGTTAGAGCAGTAGTAAGATACTTAGTTAACTCGAGTTAATAATTAACTTAACCATAGTTAGTACCTCTAGTTAATGAAAATAATAAGGCAACGGTTCTTCTATAAAAAGAGTCGTTTAAGAGAGTTTTTCTTTCACTCTATTGGTTTAGTATTTACTCTCTCACAACACTAACATTTTTTCCCCCCTCTTCTCCTCTTTCAGATCTAGAGAGAGAAAGTTTTAGAGCGAGAAAGAGCGAGAGAGATTTCTAGAGAGAGAAAGAGTTTTAGAAAGAGAAAGTAACAATGGCGGTTTTCAGGAGATGTTCTTCTCTGTGTTTAGTAGTTTTGTTAGTGTTTGTTGTTTCTGTAATGGCGGATGATAAGAAAGAGGAAAATTCGGATTTGAGGTATACATTTTAGGTTTTTTTACTCTGTGTTTAGTTTGATTTACTTCAATGTAGTTGATTGAGTTAGAAATATCTATTGAGAAAACTAAATAGTTTTGCTGATTTTCTCTGGTTTTTATGAGATTATATGAATTGAGCTAATGAGATGTGATTATTTGTGTGTTTCTTCACAAATTAAGAGTTTCTGTTCTAGTTTTAGATGAATTAGGTCAACATTTGTTGTTTTACACTGTTGATTCCTAATCTCAACACATTTGAGTGTTTTTCTTACCTTTCAGTGTTCTATTAGTGGAGATTTTACAGAGTTTTGAAGGTTTTTTCGTGTATTCTAGATTCGGATGAGTTAAATCGAGCTGTTTAATCTATAAAGTTTCACAATCTGAGTGAATTTTTCATTCAAAATGATTATTAGTCTGGAATGTTTGTGGCTAATTTGATCATTAGTTTAAGAGATTTTGTGATTGAAAACTCAGAATTTTTGTTAATTTTGAAGGATTCGACCAGAAACAGAGCAATTACAGAATTCATCAATGGCGGAACTGAGGTGAGATTTAGTACTCAGAATTTCAGCCTTCTAATTACAAGATCTAAGCCGTCCATTTGGAATACCGGACGTTAGTTTTTTTTTTGCTGATCCAGCTTTTCATTTTCTTAATTAACAATTTCAATTGACGAAATTATCCCTGATTCCTGTCTCTAATGCTCAAGATACTCCAAGGGTTGTTTTCGTCATTTAAATATATATAATGTGTACGAAACAACCAAACTCCTCCGACGGATCGCCTCGGTTTATTTCTAGGGTTTCTTTTTCTCGAGCAGTGTAAATGTCGGTTCCCGTACTTACTGCATGTTATTTGCAACAGAGTAGAGAGAGAGAGAGAGTGGTATTGCTTTACCAATTTCTGTCGGATTCTGTTGATTCATGAGTTCAAATACCGTAATGTTCTAATGACTCTGTTTCCACCACCGACAAATTTGCATCAAGTAATTCCCCAATTTTGCTTCAATTATGAAGAAAATTTGACTCTAGGGTTTTGAAATTGCTTAATGTACAAGAAATTGACAAAGACCCATTGTTTCAGAGACCTAAGTAGGAAATATAGGCATAGAAAAATTGCCAATGCCCTAGAACTGAAAGTCTGAGATAGGGTTATCAGAATTGAATTCTGATTTCTTTTTATTCTTTGTTGTGAGTTTAACTCTCTGTTAATTTCATTTTCATTTGATGTTTTCAAGTAATTAATGAATTTTCCCCTTAACATTTCTATTTGTATTTGTGATTTCAGACCAGAGGAGACTGAAGAGTACTGGAATGTACATGCTGTTAAAAATCCAGATGAAGTTGCTGCCTCAGTCCAAATGTGAGTTTCTCTCTCTAAATCTTTTTATTATTTCTCCTGGAATGCACACTAAAATTCACAATTAGGGCAAAAATTTACTTACTCCTTGAAATTCTTGTGTGTTCGTTACTGAAATAGAGAGAGGTGGTTAGGGCTTTTCTTTCTACTAGAGTTCAAATTTCATAGTAATGGCTTCACATGACACGTACGCTGTAACAAGAACAAGGCACATGGTCCTTAAACCCTATTCACAACAATACCTACCAATCCTACCTTGTCCCTATCTTTGATCCTCTAAAAGGTGATATACCCAGGCGCATTTATTGCTTCAAACCTAACTTGGTAGCTTATTTTACATGCCTGGCTATAACACTTGGTGAAGTAAAATAACCTGATAGGTAGTTAGTCAAACTTCATCTCCCCTCCTTTTGAACTAATTAGGACTTGGGAGAGAAACTTGGTAAACCTTGCGAATCAATATACATATACTAGTATCTTTTACATATTTCATTTTTGTTTGGTTCGAAAAATCCGCCACGACTTTCAGTCTTAACCCATGATCTTTCAGAGGGGGCCTTGATAAGTATCGAGTAGTGTTTCTCCGATAATTGAACCACAAATAACACAGATAAATTTTAACAATTAGTTTTGTTACTTAGATTTAGACTCTAACATTCACAATATGTTTGTTAGGTGATTTCACTTTTATATTGCAGAATCAATCACTATTTTCCTTTTTCTCTTCTCCTTAACTATTGACCTTTCCCCATAACTATTGACCCTTTTTCCTCTCCTCTTTCCAGAGACAGTTTTAGCACATGCTATTGTCTTGAGATCCACCAATCACGTATTCATATTTCTTTTTCTAGTCCCTTTCTTATCCAAAACCAACCCATTTTTCTGTTAATATAAATTGACGACCAAGGTAACTTGATCTGCACTGACAATAGTCCAAGTAAAGCCACGTGGTGTAACCTATTAGGTCCCACTCATGGATCCTCTCCCACCCAAAAGCAATTTTGATTATGATTTCAACCCCATTGGATCTTTAGCATAGGTTGAGGTTGTGGTTGATAAAAATTACCAATCAGAAATAAGTTTCATTATCATGTTTCCACATGGTGGGTCAATAACTAAAAAGTCCCACTTTATGCAAAGGCCTTTACCATAAAGCTATAACTGAACTTGCAAACCTTTAAAATGTGATTGAAGAACCTATTGAATGCCTAATGATCAATTCTATAACTGAACTGCAAAGGTCTTTCCCATACACCATGTTTTAGCTATATGGTAATATACGTGTCTCTCTGCTGATGAAAATCTAGTTTCAAATAGTTCTAGAAAAACTTATGGTATCTATTCGCTTGAATTATGTTAGACTGGCGGACTGGGATGAATTTTGGTGTTTAATTGTAGGAATTAGAGAGCCTAAAGAAAGATAGGCTCAAAACTTGGTTAGTTTATTGTCTTTTTCATTATAGTGATAGGGCACGTGAGATGCTCCCTTGATGTTTTTATTTATCGGAAAAATTAAAGTACTCTAATTAGTGTTTTTTCTAATAATAATTTATAGTAGTATATATTGCATACACGAAACAAAACAAACCCGTTAGCGAATCTTTGTCATTTTCCTCACATGGTGACAGAAACGAGATCCAAAATTTTCCCTTGTCTCTTCTTACAATTTTAGATTTATTATACTGTATTGTTTGGATCTGAAACTTTTCATGTTACTTGGATAACAGGATAGTTGAGTTCTTCAGTTCAGATCATCTTGCCTAACCCATAATGGAATCAAACTTAAAATTACTGCCCAACGTCTTAAATGAAAAAAAATGAGTCACATGAGTATTTATGACTTGGAATATAAATTTGGTGTGAAATCATATTCAATTCTTTGACCTCTCATATGATAATATATCTGACTGTGGGTACCTAGCTCTAACAGGAAATGAGTCTAGCTTACTTTTTTTCCATAACTTCGATATAGCATTTATTTCGTACCTTACGATTAATTCTTCTTGCCTAACTTCATAAAATGCAATTTCCACCGACACCATCATCCAGCACTGAGACGTCCCCTCCATACTTTTATTCTAACCCATTCATTCAATGTTCGATAGAAAAAGAACAAAATTCCGTATCAATCCGTGTTCATATGACTTATTACTGTATGTTAGATCTGGTACCCACTTTTGATATTGTTTATTTATGCACATGCTTTTGTTTGTTACTTGTTTTTAGGTACTACTTAGTTTTCCAACTCTAAGTAAAATGTTTTTTTTATTGATTTTGTCTTAAACTCTTGTGCGAATAAACAGGGCAATCCATAATAGTACAGAAAGAAGGAACTTGGGCTACTTCAGTTGTGCAACAGGAAACCCAATCGATGATTGTTGGAGATGTGATCAAAACTGGCAAAGAAATCGTAAGAAATTAGCTGACTGTGGAATTGGGTTTGGACGAAATGCCATTGGCGGTCGTGATGGTCGTTACTATGTTGTCACTGACCCATCTGACTATGACGCTGTTAACCCACGACCTGGGACCCTCAGACACGCTGTCATCCAAGACGAACCACTCTGGATCGTATTCAAACGTGACATGGTCATAACCCTAAAGCAGGAACTTATTATGAATAGTTTCAAGACTATCGATGGTCGTGGAGTAAATGTTCATATTGCTAATGGAGCTTGTCTTACTATCCAATTTGTTACCAATATCATCATCCATGGACTTCATATCCATGACTGTAAACCCACTGGAAATGCATTGGTTCGTAGCTCACCAAGTCACTATGGATGGAGAACAATGGCTGATGGTGATGGTATTTCCATCTTTGGAGCTAGTCATATTTGGGTTGATCATAATTCTCTCTCCAACTGTGCTGATGGTCTTATCGATGCTGTCATCGGCTCCACCGCCATTACCGTCTCTAACAACTACTTCACTCACCACAATGAGGTAAAAACCCTCACATTTTCATATTTTTACCTAAGAAAAAATTTCGATTCATACAATTAACCACTAATTTGTAATTGCATATGTAAATAGGTAATGTTGTTAGGTCACAGTGACTCTTATGTTAGAGACAAGCAAATGCAAGTAACCATAGCATATAACCACTTTGGAGAAGGTCTAATTCAAAGAATGCCAAGGTAAAGAAAATATTTCATCTAACATTTCATAAGAATTTTCCATTACCTTCTTTAAGTTAATTTGAATCAATAATATGAATCCGAAAATTCTGCAGGTGTAGACACGGATACTTCCATGTGGTAAACAACGACTATACCCATTGGGAAATGTACGCAATCGGTGGAAGTGCAGAACCAACTATCAACAGTCAAGGAAACCGATACCTCGCCCCAGTTAACCCTTTCGCCAAGGAGGTAAAAAACAAAAACTTCATCTCTCTTGATCTGTATAATTCGAAGCAGAATCAAATTTTGTTATGGGTTTTAATGGTTTTGGGAATTGCAGGTAACAAAAAGAGTAGACACAGATGCTGGAAGTTGGAAGAATTGGAACTGGAGATCCGAAGGAGATTTGCTTCTGAATGGGGCTTTTTTCATACCATCAGGAGCTGGAGCTTCATCGAGTTACGCTAGAGCTTCGAGTCTTGGTGCTAAATCTTCATCCTTGGTTGGCACCATTACTGCCGGTGCTGGTGCTCTTAATTGCCGTCGGGGTAACCAGTGCTAGTAAAAAAAAATCCCTTTTAAATTTTCTTTCTATATATATATATATAAATATATAAGATATAAATAGCAGCAATCTCTACCAAAGTCAGTAATCAGTTCCAAGTAATCCATTTCATCCCCCATTTTCATCTTATCTCAAATTATCTTCTTCCTCTGTTCATCATTTCATCTGTATCCCCACCCATATCCATTATCCTTTTCGTAACCTTCTCCATAGCTCAACCTCGGCTTGTTTCGTCTGCAAAAAGAAACCCTAATTCTTGAAGCAAGTACAGAAGCGTTGTTCTTGTTTATCTACTCCTATGTTCAGTGCTCATTCGTCTATCTTCTTTGTTGATTGGTTTTACATGGACTGAATCATGATATGATTTTTTTTCTCTTTTGTTTTTTATTTTCATCTTTGTTGATTTTAAAAGAAGTCAAATACGTGCATAGATTGGATGTTAATTCTCATTATTAGTGGAAAACAATTGTTACTGTCTCTCCCTCTCTCATCTGATCTGATCTGATCTAACTAGTCTGAATTTATTTCGTCTGATTCAAACGGACCCAAAATCAACCCGCAACTCTAAATTTTCAAACGAGTTAGACATCACAAGTCAGACAAAGACAAACATTCTAAAATCTGACTTGATTCAATCAGACCTTGAGTCAGATTTCAGATGTGACCTCGAGAAAACAAACAATACCTTCACCCATAATGAAATGATATCTACTTTGATGGGTTAGAACTTGGAATGAAGCATCAACTTTTGAGTTTTCCCATACTACTTTTAATACTTCTTATACAAATTGATCCTTACAACTATTTAACATCTATAAAGCTAACTAGTCCTTAACATAATATTATCTTGAACATGACTTATCGTTTACTTTCATCGAACCTCATCCATATTACATAACATAATAACCTAACCATCTTTATAGAGAGAGAAAGTAAGTCACAAAGACTAAAATGGTGTACCTATTTCGCTCCTCGTTTCAGTCGGACTATACAAAGCAGAGCGGTTTCTAGGTCGATTCTCCTCTAACTGTTTAACGACTTCATCCATATTAGGTCTAACCGTGGCAACCGGAGCACAACAACCCATAGCAAGCTTCAATGCTTGAACTAATCCTTCTTCCATTGGACTCCTTATTCCCTTCAAAATCATAACATCGAAAACCTCCATTGTTGTTTCTTCCAACACTGCAACTTTCACCAATGCTGGTAAATCAACAAACTCCCCACTTCTCCCGTCGCTACCGGGTTTCTTCCCTAGCAATATCTCAAGCAAAAGTATTCCAAATGCATAAACATCAGTTCTTGAATTGCACTTTTTCATTTTCTGAAGTTCGGGTGCTTTATATCCATCGGATTTTGCAATTGAAATCATCTCGTCTGTTACTGCAGGAACCATTAATTTGTCTAGCCCAAACTCGGTAACTCTGGATACAAAGAATTCGTCCACCAACACATTTTTAGATCTAACATTTCCATGGGTTATGGGTGCCTCCAAGCCCGTGTGTAGATATGCTAGTCCTCTAGCTATATCCAATGCAATCTTGTGTCTTCGAGCCCAATTCAGCATTGGCTTCCCCGTTCTAGTATCTGAAGCATAAGAACATCAACATCATATTGAAATGATAAGTTAGAACTTACCTACAATTTGATAAGATAAACGAGTTCTAGATTGGTGCCATTGGTTAAGGTTGCGGACATCTACCTCAACCAATTAGTCACAAACTAAACATGGTACCAAAGCTAGGTCTGTACGTGATAGGTCAACGTCAAAACATGCTCCACAATACCCAACAAAAAGTGACTTGTGCTGCTCAACAGAACATCACACGTGAAGGGGATGTGTGAAAATAGTCTCAAATGGGCATTAGACAAAGGGCACTCTCATGAAAAAGAAGATAATATCTAGGTCATCCCCGTCATGCCAATTGGTTTCGAGTTGGATGTCCACAAACTTAACACCATTCATCTTAGATTACGCTAATCTTATCCGCCTCTATAAATATACGAGTCTAATTAATGTCTTTCGACAATGCTAGATTGACACAAGTTTTTGAGACCCATTATCTGACACAGGATCATCTGACAATCCATTATTCACATTTTACGGAGTTATTCATCTCCAAATCTTGAAACCAGTAAAACCAATTGTCAGATGACCTATGTTCATAAATGGGTCAAGAAAGATTTTGTCAACCCAACATTGCCATTTCTTCATTGTAATACAAGTAAAAATAACACCGAGAATTTTCATCAAAATTATAAGGAACTCAAATGATAGAGAAGAGAGTTGAAAATGCAACTTACCATGAAGAAGATCATGTAAAGTCTTGTTTGGAAGATAATCATAAATGAGAAGCTTCTCCCCTCTTTGACCTTGATAGAAAGCTCTAAGAGGAACCAAATTTTCATGTCTAACTCGACCTAATTGCCTTACTATAGGTAAACAAACACTACTTTCTTTACAAGTACCTTCTCTCAATAACCTAAGAGCAATAGTCCCTCCATCTGCAAGTTTAGCTTTATAAACGGTTCCGTAATTCGTTTTCTCCATTACTTGACCAGTAGCATTCAACACATCTTCTAGGGTTAAATGTTCAGCTCCTTGAAACAAAACCAGCTTTCCTTCATTTCCACCATGTTCATCTTCTTCGCCACCTTCTTCAATTTCATCTTCATTTCCTCTTTTATTCTTTCTTTTCCTTCCTTGAACATAACCTATTAATATAGAAGCCGAAACTACTAATCCTGTCATTAATCCAATCACAAGAACTGCAATTCCACCTGAACTTAAACCAGAACTACTTTTCTTACTACATTTCCTTAATGGGTACCCACAAAGCCCTAGATTGTTTCCTTCAAAATTTTCAGCTATAAACTTTGAATCTTCAAAATTTGGTAAAACCCCACTAAAGTTATTATAAGAGAGATTCAATTTTTCAAGGTTTAACAACTCATTTAGGGTTTCTGGTATTGACCCATAAAACTGATTATTCCCTAAATCAAGCTCTTTTAAACCATGAAACTTAGTTAAGAACTCAGGAAATTCCCCATTAAATTTGTTATTACTCAAATCTAAAACCTCTAAATTCTTGCAAGTTGAGTTAGGTAATAATGCTGGTTGAGGAAGATTACTTGAAAGATTATTGTTGCTAACCCTAATTGAAACAAGTTTATCACAAAGGTTCCAAATTGAAGTAGGAAAAGACCCACTTAAAAGATTACTACCCAAATCAATATTAGATAGAGAAACACTATAACCAAGCTCAAGAGGGATTATACCTTTAAGTGAGTTAACACCAAGAAACAAATTTGTTAAAGAAGAAAGTTGACCAATTTCTTTTGGGATTTCACCTGAAAGATTTGCAGATGGAAGTTGAAGATAGAGAAGTTGAAGAAATGGGTTTTTGTAGAGAGAAAGATTGTTTCTTTGAGGTGAAGTTAGGTTATCACATTGAAGAAAAGAACCATTAGAGAAAACCCAAGTTAATCCTCTCCATTGACATAAAGGAATAGATGGGTTCCAAGAAGATAACACAAGATTCTCTGAACTCCCTTGAAGTGAAGGTTTGATCTTTGTTAAGAGAAGTTCAACATCTGAAGAAGTTGGTGGTTTAGTGAGAGAAAGAGAAAATGTTGTACAAACAGATAAGAGTAAGAAAATGTAGAGAGGGTAAAGTTGTTGTTGTTTCAGAGTAGCCATGAATGAACTAGAGTAGAGAGAGAGAGAGAAAGTAGAGAGAGAGAGAGGAGAGAGTGAAGTGTTTTTCTTTAATAGTAAAAAGCTTTGGACTTTGTTGACTGTCTCCTACTACTACTCTGATACTCTTCTCCAATGTTTTCAACTTTCAATAGTGTGAATGTTGATTTCATACTTTAGGTTGTATTTTAAAATGAAGGAGTGATCCTGGTTTGACCTTTGGATGTGTCAAGAAGAAGATCATCCAAATCAAGTAAAACAATCCCCAATCACAAGAAATTTACTACCTTTATAGTTGATGAAACTATTCCGACAAAGAATAATGACGCAATAATATTTCTGTAAACGAAGAACAAAATTACAAAAGAAATATTCGAACACCTCTTTCTCTCTCAAAACAGATTTAAGTACCCATTAGGTTATTACCTTGATAAAAATCCAAGTAGAGCAGAAAATAAGCAGACTAGATCAAACTTTTGATTCTTGAATTGCAAATTGAATTAGACATGGACACTATACTCAAAACACGTCCAACAATATGAATAGTTGATTTTGGTTAATATCATAATGATATCTAATAAGTATAGACCTAGAAACACGCCATCATGGATGTTGATATAAAATAATAGCTTCAAGGAAAAAGAACATGTCTAAAATGTGAACAAAGTTATGGTTTTTCTTGCACGCTCTTCTTTGGAGGTAGGAGAGAAAAAAAAATGTTGAGGGCCTCCAGCTGCTCTTATGGAGTGTCCAGCCTAGTTGGAGTCCATGGGACCACGACGTTGGTCGCATGTCCAATCACAACGCAAGTTCTTACGAGCATCATGTATGTGCCGATTTTATGTCCCATCTCCCACACCATGATCCATGTCCGTCTCCCTTCGCAGTTGTAGCAATCTTAATTTAAAAAATGTCCTATTGAAATTTAAAACCTCTGATCTCTTTCGCAGAGTGTTGTAATAATTGAAAGAAACATTAACTTAAACCTTTAGGCAAAAGATATCATTATCTTCTTCTACTTCTTTTCAAAAGCCTTACAATAATACCTATTTACTTTTCCTTGTGCATTTCTCTTTTACTTTAACATTTTTCTTTTCTCCTCCTTGTCCTCTCATTTCATTTCATGTATATAATAATAACATAAAGAGCATATGCACATTAACTTTACAATATTACAATATTCTCTCTCTCTCTCTCTCTCTCTCTCTCTCTACAATAGTAGCTCTATCTCTCTCTCATGTTTGTGGCAGCAGTAGATCTTTCAACAAGGACAGTACAGGAGCAAAAGTAATTTCTTATAGGACTAGTTTCACCTGAATTAGCAAGTGTGTGGAAGTAGTGCCGCACTGCTACATATATTCCATCATTCATCTGTCAATTTAGACAGCTAATTCATTGCACATATTTCTATATTACCTCTTTCAACTTACCAATAAATATGGTTGGAAATATAGTGTCTAAGAACCCCCAAACTTATCATGGACACTCGAATTTCTAACACGTAGTGCTCGAGTTTTAAAGTGCTACCAGGATTAAGTGAGAGAGTTGCTACCATAATTCTTAAAATTAATGAAACAACACAAAAATATTCGAATCAAACAAACCAGCCCGCTCCCCGGGGTTCATTAGATCTCAAAAACTCTGTTTGATCCCAATACCTTGTCAATTAAAATTCAAATACAAATGTGATTCCCTGTGTTTTATCTTTATCGATGGTAGGAGCCCATGTGGGCCAATGCGCCCCCGAGGTGGGCCAATATTATCCACCATGACAAGCCCACTAGACAAGTATTTCACTCCTTGTTTCTTCATCACCTTCCCAACGGTAACATAACGGACAAACTAGCCGTTGCTTGGAAGAAATATTTAGAATAAAAAAAAAGACAAAAACCAATTATAACAAAACAATTATAATTAACTGAAATGTCTGAATAAACAATCATATTAGCTATACTCCAATCCAAAAACACCACTAACAAAGTACCATAATCACTAAATTAAAAACAAACCAACCAACATCATTTGAAAGACATATTATACTACTGGTTTTGACTACTCAAATTCTGAACTCAGGTCTCCCGATAATCTTACTATTCAAATACGAAACTATCTCCATTGAGAAAAAATAGATATCGTCTTTGCTAAATAAATTATACTACTAAGATTGTCATGAAAATAACTTAAGGTTTTGCTCTCTTCTGAAAACAATGGGAAGTTGAGTTTTCTGGTTTTCTGTTTACCTGTAAGATTCCGGACGTTTGGGCTTGTTTTGGAATATCGCGTCGATCCTCTCTAGAATTTGAGGAGTAAGCCTTGGAATTACTTCAACGGCTTTTAGGTTTTCCACAATCTGCATTAGTAGGAATACAAAATTTCGGATTATCAATTCTGAGTATTCGAGAGTCAGTATACGGAGACACGAAGTGAGAAAATTCGTCAGTGGGACACGTCTTCCTAAGTTATCAAAAAGGGTTTTTATTTGAATATGCGTAAAGAGAAACACAAAAAAGAAAGGTTGAATTTGATGAGAACCAAGTTGAATCTAACTTACTTGAGACTCTTTTGTAGCACCAGTTATAACCGATGAAACATTAGGGTTTGATGCACACCATGCAATGGCGAGTTGAGATAGAGGCACATTCAGCTCATCCGCAATAGGTTCCAACGCATCGACTTTTTTGAGCACATCGTCAACCAGCGATCTGCTTGCAAGGTTCTACAAGGAAAACAGTACTTCAGAAATCTGTTTCATCATTTTACAGTAGTAGCAACCAGTATGAGAAGTCCGGAATCTCTACGTATATCAGTGACGAGCACATAACTCTGGATACTGCACTTTACGTGAGTAGAATTGAAAGACACTTTCGCGTTTCTCCTTCCTTTTTTGGGGGGTTTAAGAGTTTGGACAATATGGTCAACTTAAGATAAGTTTCTACACTTTCATATGACAGCACACACTCACACGTCGTCTACTAGTAGTTGGAAATATTAAAGATGTCCTGTGAGTCAAAGAACAAGAAAGGACTGTTGGATTTGTCCCACATTGGTTGTGGAGGGAGGGGGAAACCCACCTTTGAGCTAGCTTTTGGGGTGCAACTTGCAAGACCACTTTGGGGCAAGGGAATCCCTAAACTACATCCACAAAATGGTATCTGAGCCCAGGTTTCTTTCAACCCCCATTGTGGAGCGGGAAGACACTCTTCCAGGACCTTGTGTGTGAAGGGAAAAATTGCTATATTTGTCCCACATTGGTTGTTCGAGGGGACGATGGTCACACTGTAAGTATGAGCAACAACCTCAACTCTTGAGCTAGCTTCTGGGGTGAGAAAAGCCCAAAACCACTTGGGAAGAATAAGGGCCAAGACCGCACCCATTACGAGGCCAACCTCTCTTAAAAGAATGGTAACTACTAACTCTAACCACAACTCTCATGTAAAGCTAGTATCGTGTGTGATCTTTCTCCAACATAATCGAGATTATACTTCATTAATTAGCTTCTCAAGCTGCCTAAACAAATAAATGTAACTTCATATCTTTCAAAGTGGAGGCTCAAGATTTAACAAGCGGAGACTAATGTTCTACGAATTTTATCTGCATTTCTATGAACAAAATTACTTATTTATCTCCACCCTGCTCTCTTTTCCATACTAAACTCGACAGAATAACAAGGGAGAGATTGAAGAACTATTTCTTTTACTTCTCATTTAGTAAAAGATAAGATGATCTAAGTAGAAAAATATGTAGTTCACTCAATCAAGTTGTAGCATTGTACGGTTAAGAGGAAGTGATTTAAAAGATAAACTGAATTCTCTCTGCCATAAAGCTAGTTTCACCAAGTGGGGGTGCTTAAATTTGCTTGAATCTTCAAATGGTAGTTCTAAAAGCACCCTGTATTACTGTTATACTCGGTCCTTCCACAGCCAAAATTTGTGGGGGTTCATGTGTAAGTGGGGCACCTTTAGAACTTCCCATCTTCAAAGTTCAAACTAGGGTTATCATAAGTACAACTATAGGAGAACTTATAAACATTAACTTAGTAACTAGTGATGTTTAATCGAAAGAGAAGATAGAAAAGAAAAAAAGAATGTTTACCTTGTAATTTTCCAAGGCAAACCTACTGTCTGGGGGAATTCCATCTCTGTACTTCCCAGTCAGAACACCAGATGCTAATGGGCTCCATGTAGTAAGACCAATACCATAGTTGGTGTAAAGTGGTAGATACTCAGATTCAACCTGCATCGACGAACATATCAAATTTCATGTAGGTTTTTATTATCAGTATGTTGTGTAAATTTTAAAAATCCCGACGAGTTTTTATATTAAAGGCCTCCTTAATCGTTGTCTATGGTAGAAAGTAACTTTACAATAACTTCACTACCAAAACTACAAACGAACATTGACATTGTATTCACAAATACCACCAACAATAAGATAAATAATGAGTTCAACATCCGACATTTCTTGTCCAGATCTCGTCTACATTATATAATCAACTCTGTTTAGATCATATATTTTTTGAGTGATGAACAATGTTTTAACTTTTATTCGTTTGTTGGACATCCTAATGTCTGTTAAGTTGGAGATCCTTGCTATCAACCATTATGATTGCTTAATGGCATTTCAAGCAAACTGTCGTGGTGATACACGTAGTAAAAGATCGAGAAACTCAATTACTTCAGTCTTCAGCTTTATTTAAAACCTTCAAAAATGCAGTAAGGCCATGTTTGAGGCACGGAAACAGAATGCGAATACTAGGAATCACATTCCACAATGATGTTTGGCGCACGATGTATCAAGAATCACATTCCTAAGGAGAATGTTGTTCCACTCGAGAGGGAATCAATCTCCATTGATTAAATTCATAACCAAACCTAACACTGCTTTAAGATATTACAGTTACCGGAATCACATTGACAGATTGATATTCCTGGCAATCGCATTCCTTTCCCACATGCTTAACATTGCCTAAACGCCATAGTATGCAATGCCGTGGTATAAACCAAGATTCTAGCAAAACCTAACTCAATCATCTAATAATCCATTATTATCTTCACTCTAAAATCAATCATCTAATCCATTCAAAACCTAATCAAATCTCACACAAGCTAGATAATCATCAAAATCAAACAACACTATCAAATTTCATCATATATCTAGATTATATACCTGATTTCAGATTAAGGGTAAGAACATAAACTCAAATTAACAACAAAAAAATTATACCTTATGCCTAGAAAGAAGATTATACTCAGGTTGTTCAACAATAGGACCAACAAGATCTAATCTTTCGGCAACAGCCCAAGCTTCAGTAATTTGTTGAGCAGACCATTCACTTGTACCCCAATAAAATGCCCAACCATTATCAATGACATAATTCATAGCCCTAACTGTTTCTTCAATAGGTGTTGAAATATCAGGTCTATGACAATATAATATATCAACATAATCCATTTCTAATCTCTTTAATGATGATTTAGTTCCTTCAATTATATGTTTACGAGATAATCCTTTATCATTAGGACCTGATCCACCCCAAAATAACTTTGTTGAAATAACAATATCTGATCTTTTCCAACCTAATTCTTTAATTGATTGACCCATAATTTCTTCAGCTCTACCATTAGCATAAACTTCAGCATTATCAAAGAAATTAACACCATTATCTTTACAAACTTGAAGAAGTGATTTTGCTTCTTTAACATCTAATTGATTTCCAAATGTTACCCAAGCTCCATATGAGAGTTGGCTTACTCTTAATCCAGATCTACCCAAGTTCTTATATTGCATCTTCTTTAAAGGGTAGTGTTTGATTCTCTCTCTATCTAGATCTGAAATTCTATTTGATTTGTTGCAGAGGAAGAAGAGATAGTAGTAATGAGATGGAAGAGGAATGTCTCTTTTTTTAATAAGTTTAGAACAGAGGATGGGGGATTCTCGAATTTCGGATATTATTTTGATGTGTGAGCTGGGTGAGCATTTCTTGTATCCTAGTGGTCATGTGTTTCCACGTGGGTGATGATCGGCCGTTGGACTTGGTCGTTAGGGTTTTTTTTTTTGGGAAATGCTAAAAGTAGTCAGATGTGAAATCTGATTTTGTGTCTAAATTAACTAGAGCAAGATTTCATGAGAAAGAAGATAGAGAATATGAGAAAGAGTGGGTGAGAGAACATGTGAAAGGCAAGGTAATGAGATGCAGAAAAGGGAAGGTTGTGGGCAGGGTAGTGGGACGGATTTTTCGTACAATAAAAAAAAAAATTGCGAGTAAAAGTTAATCAGAGTGCAAGATAATCTAACAACATCTATATGAAAATCATAGATGAATCCAAATATATTTCTAAGAAATTAGTTACAGAAAAAGATTCATTTCAATTTTTTTTTTATAGAAAATCTAGTATAAGAATCCACAATCTGTTGTGAACAAAAAAGAAATATGTTTATTATATCTTAGATTAACGTTTATAATTACAAATAACACAATGAAATTTCAAACTCTTATGTGACAGTTTGCATTTTAACATACTATCGTATTGAATACATTGTTCACAAAAAAAAGTTTAAAAGGTGTAAACGGAGAAGAAATTAGGAGTTAGTAAACAATTATACTTTAGAGAAGGAAAAAAAAGAATTTGAAGGGCACGGGACTTGAACCAGATACTACGATGAAAATGAGGATGGCTCTCCGATTGCGTTATTAAGATCTCTAAGAAAAAATGGTCCCCTAATAGCGGGAATGCGTTCGCCCTGCCCGTACTGGGTCTTCCACGGGCCTGGTTGTGGTGTGGTCAAAGGTGGTGGTGGTGGTGGTTGATGAGTCATGAAAATGCCTCATCTGAATATCTTAATTTAGACTAGTTAGTCTAATTCGAGCTGTTACTCTGATGTTTTGCTTGTGTTTCCTTACTCAGGTACCTTTTTCAGAGTTATGTGTGCAAAA
>BEHA01050422.1:439540-455540 GCA_002897215.1 Eschscholzia californica subsp. californica
AGTTAGTTTTAGGTTTAGGGTTGAGTTTGACTTAGTCTCTGCGGATCGACTCCGGTCTTACCGGGTTTACTACTTGACACCCGTATACTTGCGGGTAGTGACCTATTTAGGAAACTTTTTAGGCCCACCAGTGGTGGTGGTGGTGGTGGTAGTATCTTCGGTAGTCGTGGTGGTGATATAGTTATAATCAATAGTGGTAGTGGTCAGGGGCGGATCCATGGGGTGCGAGGGGGTGCGGCCGTACCCCCTGGATCCTCCCCAAGAAAAGCAGAAGTAGTAAAAAACATATAAGTATGCATAAATATAAATATATACATATCTTATGATGCATAATTTTGTCATGAAAAAGTAGTCGGCTTGGTGGTGAGGCGCAGGGTAGAGATCACCTCATGAGTCATGAGTATGAGGTCCCGGGATCAAATCCTTCCTCAAGCATTTTATATAAATTTTTTATATACATGTGTGTATATTATTATATAGCTAAGGCCAGCGCTTTGGGGAAAGCAAAATAGTTTCCGAGGTGTGAAGACTTGGTCAAAAATCGGTCAATTTTGTTTGACAATTTTATTTTGTAAGTTGTTAGAGGGAAAAATAAAAAACCCCCACCTCACCTCTCTCTCTCTCCACCTCATCTTCTTTCTCCACCTCATCTTCTCTCTCCCTATCATTCTCTCACTCTCTTCTCCGATTAGGTCGTCGGCCGGAGTTTCTAGAGAGAGAGAGTGAACTTTTTTTTTTTAATGGTCGGCGACCGGAAAATTTTTCGGTCGGCGACCTAGTCAGAGAAGAGAGAGTGGTGAGGTGAAGAGTGGTGAGGTGGAGGGTTTTTATTTTGAACCATATTCCCCATAAAATATGTTTCCCTGAAAATTTTTCAAAATTTTACATATTCCCCTTTAAAATTTCACACCTTGGAAACTATTTAGTTTTCCCCAAAGCGTTGGCCTATAGCTAATCATGTGTATAACTAATAACAATTAGAGCTTGGCTCAACTTGTTGTTGGGTTGTGTCGTTTATTTGTGGATGAGTGTGAGCTTGGGGTTGTGGGATTGAGTCCCACATTATTCATTTTTAAGTACTTTAATTTTTATGTTTTGAATTCATTCTATTCAACGTCGGTTTCTGCCTTTCACAGCGAGATGCAAGGTTTCATCCTAGGGTTTAGGTTGGCGGAAGAATTAGGTCTCACCCAATTTATAATAGTCTGACTCTAGAATTTTGATAGATTTTTTATTTATGGGATGCTTTAATCCCTTGGAGAATCCAACGGGTGTTGGATGAACTACGTGGCAAGGCTAAAGGTCTTCATGTGACTTTTCATCACATCCCTCGTGTGTGCAATTCAACAACCCAAGTCCACCACCCTTTGGTGTAACGGTTGGACACCCCTTAAGTCCATGTGGTCGTGGGATCGAGTCTTGGTGGAAGCAGTTTGCCATCAAGATTTATCTTATGTAATTTAGGCTATAAATAATGTAATAATTTGTCGGGCTTTAGGCCTCTTTGTTGTTAGGGTTTAGGCCTCTTTCATTCTTGGTTTAAATTAGGCGCTTATCGTGCTTATTACATCTTCATGATGCATCAATGCCTTGTAACGACTAACGTCTATCGTAGTTGAATTCTCAAAAAAAAAATTCAACAACCCACAACCTTGCTGCTTCTGCTTTGCTCTCCAATTAGTGATGACTTGACATTATACCATAATGTTAACTATTCTTACTTCTTTATTAGCACTGTTGGGTTTTAGAAACTGACGGGTTAAATCTTGGTTGTAAGAACTTGTTTTCGTTATGTTTATTCTCAAAAAAAAAAAAAAATCCTAAAATCCCATAAAACTCAATTTAACAACCCTAATCCCTGTAAAGAAAAGAGGAAAATAATAGATTTGTTATCTAAGATGCAAACTTTTGAATTTGTCTGTTGCAACTGCCTCCGTTGAAAGCGTTTTTTTAATTATGAAGCTAGTTAAATTGCGCTTAAGAAACAAGATGAGTGATCCGTGGCTGAATGATTGTTTAGTAGTCTTTATTGAAAAAGAATTTTTTAGTGAAATCGACAATGAGTCGATTACGCAAACATTTCAAAACATGATCTCTCATAGAGGTCAATTCCGTTTGTAATCGTTGATGTATTAAGATAATTAATTAATACACGTATTTTGTTAATTATTGTGTTTAAAAAAAAATTATTTAGGTATATAAATCCGCACTCCCTAAGTGAAAACCCTGAATCCGTCCCTGGTAGTGGCTGATCAAAATTCAAGTGGAAGACGGTATATGAATGAGACTTGTATGAATAATAATGGTGTCGTAAAAATTTCTCTTACTAGGATGCTGGTTCAGACTACCACTAGAAAGACATTAGATGTATATAGTATGTCACCACTACTGCTGATTAGTGATCCTCGCCACCACCACCACCACCACCACCGATTCTCTCACTCTCACTCTCACTCTCACTCTCACTCTCACTCTCACTCTCTCTCGATATTGGAACTCCCACCTTGTTTGGGGAATCCCAATAGCGAGAGGGGAAAAAGAAAAAGAAAAAACGTGGATTAAGTGATAATTTTTTTGAGCTGAAACGTTTAGACAATATATAGCCACTAATAAAAGAAATAGAGAAGATGCAAAGGCATGTTTAATCTCAGGCACATCTTAGGGTTTGTTTTAAAGGCACCCTGAGTTCTACTCTAAAGGCCCAACTAGAGGCACTGAAGTGGTCAATTAGTGTCAACCACAACAGTCTGGTCTGGGTTTGTTTACCCTTCTTCAAATATTTCTAGATTTATATTTTCTTTTTTCAATTTGGTGTTTAGTAAGACATTAATTTCATTTAGCTGATGTCGTATTTGCTTAGCAAAGTGAGCCATCTACGGTTCAACATTGTCTCCTACCATTGTTTTTTTCTTCTCAATTTTTTCCCGACTAATGTTTTTTTTTTGTTGACTACCCGACTAATGTTATATGTAGATATAAATATGTCTAAGCTTGCACGTTGATGGTGACGCAAGTTTTAGTCTTTTCTTTGTATTTGACTACTAAGTATTCAAAATTTTAATCTTGATTAACAAAATTATGCTATATATGAATTTAAGTTCGCTACAATTCGTCGGTAAGAATATTTATTTTCGAAACATAAAACTAAATCTTAGGTACCATTTTTCTTAATTGTATTAAATATTCTCAAAAGATGTATGACTATCGAATGTTTTTTTTTTTTGTTGAAAGGATTATCGAATGTTTGTCAACATTTATAGTTAATTTGACATTTTAGCTTTCTAAATCATCCAAGAAACCAAGATATATGTTTTTTTGTTTGTTGAAAACTAAGATATATGACAATACTTTCAAGTAGTCAAATGGTGTATTCACACATATTTTCTTTGAGATTATATCTTGGAGATACTAAATTCATAAAACAAAACTTCACTTCTACATTTGTAATATTTTGTTAGCTCTCTTTTTCAGTGAGAGAAGTAAAGAAAAATGTTATATACTCTTACCATTTCCACCTGCCACACTCACATCTCCTTTTGACTTCAACAAAAATAACCTTAGATCTGAGTGAATATAACAAATATGGTGAGTACATTTAAAATTTCTCAAAAGTAAATTGTTATATAAGTTGGCTCAAATCTTTTGGAAAGTTTTGAAGACACCTCCTAAAAGTGTACGAGGGACCTCCTTCTCTCACAAAACTTCCCTTGAGAGAGATATGTTTAACAGATAAGGCGCCTTTAAAATTTTCCCTAAATCTGTTTTTGACGTCACACTTCAAATTTTCCCGAAATCTTATTTGGTTGACGGAATTCATGATTTATTGAACTTGAGTTATTGACGGTAGAAATAAAATAGTTTAGTTAGTCTTTAGGCTTGTAATGCAGTTAGCTTTCGGTCGTTGTTTAATTAGATTTTAGCCCTGTTTCTAAAAGAGTTTAAGTTAGGCAGTTATCGTACTTATCACATCTCAATGATATGTCAATGTAATGGCATCGTAGTCACTTTTCCTAAAAAAACCTCATTCACATCATTAGTTTCATCAGGATAGATTAACCTGAACCCACCAGAACTTCTATAATCGAAAGTCGTACATATACAGAGAGAATTGTCATGTACAAAAATGATCCAGAGATTGAAGAAAAATAGACAAAAATTTGCACAAACTGGCCCCAACATCAACAAACTCCACTTTATCTTTCCAAATCTGAACCGTTGAATACTTTCTCTCCTAAATTTTTGCATATTTTTTGGACTTCTTCGTTTCTGTGACAAGTCACCTAAACATTTTTTTTTTGTTGCTATGCATGTCACATAATTACATAAACATTGATGTGAGAGACCTAATAACAAAATATCTTTTTTTTTTTTTGTTGAACTAGAACAAAATATCATTCAGTCCAAATAAAAATCGTCATCTCTTAACAAAAAAAAAATAAAAAATAAAAATCGTCATAGGGTTGTCCTCATCAGACAACAGTTCACCAAAATCAAGTATTCCAATAAAAGTTGGTATTCATTTATTTAATATTTCAAACTTTATATTATACGAATTACTTCCTTAGAGGCGACCAATTTACAGTCTTTGCATGCTCTCCACGTGTATGCAAAACTTCCATCTCTATTTGTTGGAGTTAACAGTACCTCCCCATAGTTTGGGGGGTTCACTTGCTTGTTGTTTGTTCACCCATCATTAGCACTGGTCACAACACAAGCATGACCAATTTCACATTATAATTAAAAAACAAATAAGCCTCTTTTTTTTTTAAAGGAATAAGCCTCTTTCTTATGCACCAAAAAATATTTTTATTTGTCATATATGTTATCAAAGTTACCAATTTATTCTTAGTTACTAAGAATCTCTTTAGGATTTTCTGAGTTATTCTTAAATAAAACTCAGACCAATAAGAAAATTAAATGAAGTTTTAAGTTGATGTATCAGAATTTAATTTTCTAATATCTCAAGAAGAAATTCAATATCTGAGATTTTTTTTAACATCTCAGAATACTCAAATGGTTAATTCAGAGCACTCCAATAAGATACTAAAGAAAAACATTAAAATTTCTAATTGTGAACTGTTGATTAAGATTCTCTTTCTGAAGTGTCAAAATAGAGATGTTCTAATATTTTTTGTTTCCTGTGAATTAAAATAACTCTTTAATACACATGTCACTCTTAAATTCAATTGAAAAAAATAGTTAAAAAACAAAGTTTTGTATTGATTTAAGTTTCAGAGTGACACTTAAATAGTCTCAATAAGACAGTCTAATTTTAGAGTGTCACTCATGAGAGTCTCTAAATAAATGTTCCTACATCATCCTGGAGCGTCGACTAGTGTGTTTCACTCTAAATTATAGAATTTAAGTCTCCAATTGGAGATGCTCACAATTATCCACTTAATATTAGAAACAAAACTACCTACATGAGAAACAACACCTACGTAAATTTTAAATATTTTGTGTTGTGAAGATCTCGATAATGACATCTATGCAAGAGAATCTCGAATGAGAGTTGACACATTAGAGCATCTCCAATATAACACTCAACTTGAAAAACTCAACTTGACACCTAGGATTACTTAAGTTTTTAACAAAAAAGACTCTCGAATGTTTTTAACAAAAAACACTCTCGAATGCAACATTCAACTTGAATCTCAATATAATGCGGCAAAAATAAATGTTGAGATACTCGAAAGAAAACTCAATTGTTGAGTTTTTTTTTTAGTATCTCGAAGTTTATTGTTGTATCTCAATTGACCCACATCATCATTTTGTATATTAAAATAAAGAACAAGAGTAAATGTAAAGTAAATGTTGAATTTTTTAAATTATTGCATTTTAAAAAAGATTTTTAAATTGAGTATCTCAATATCGTCACATAGGTCCGAGGAGAATCTTAATTCATCATTTTGTGTTGAAATGAAACCCTCTTTCCTCCGTGTGAAGTTTATCTCTGTTGGCTAGTATGGAATTTCATTCGTAGGATGTCCATGTTGACCTTTCTTGTTCACCCACTCTCAAGGGAGAGGTAAACAAAATCTCAAACACAAGCACTGATTTCCACTCTATGCCACGTATCATTTACACTAGTTGCCACGCAGGCACACAACATGCATCTAGATTTCTTTCTACTCAAGCCTTGATGGACAATTCCTGACCGTTGATCTAAATTCAACTAAAACCAAAACACTTAAATCGGCCAAACAAGTGATTTAACTCGGCCTTTATGACAAAACAACGAGTAACGCACACCGGATTTATCAAAACCAGACAAGTATTAGGGTTAGGTAAGTTAACCAACACCTGGAGTACCAGACTTAAACTCAATAAGACAAAACTTTTTATGCACTTGAATGTAATTAAAGAGTATAGTTAAGGGTAGTATAGGAAAGAGAAATAAATGACAAAAATAAGACAAGTAAGAGTTGGGTAAAACGGGAGTCGGGTAAAATGATGACTCAGTGAGTAATTGACACGTAAGCTTGATACTTTGAAACGTTAATACGACGAATCATGAGAAACAAACAAACCCCTAAAATTGAAACGGTGGGAGGAGGGAGTTTTAGTTGTTGTTTCCCACTCACACTCACCACCATAAGATTCTTTTAACGTTTTTCTTTTTATTACAGTACCAAGTTTCTCTCATATAAGATTGTATTGATACATCACTGTTACACCCATATATTTTGTTTTGATCCACCTACTTTTACACATTTTACTATTCAAATGTACACTTGTGTATTTGGAACAAGATTTAAGCTTGTCTAGATAAAGGTGATCGAGTTCACTGTTGGGGCGATGGCTGATGCGGTCGTCTCAAACTGATCAAACATGTTAGAGATAGAAGATTTTAACAATCTAGACCAAATACATTGGTGTACTTTTTCTTACTAGACACTTTTGAATCTCGAAACAAATTAAATATGTCTTAGATAATCCTACATTGGTTGGGGAAGAGACAAGGATGAATTTATAAGTGTGAGAAAAAGCTTACCTCACGAGTTAGCTTTTGGGGTGAGAGAAGCTCAAAGGCACCCTGACATTGGTATCTGAGTCTAGGTATAACAAGTCTCGCGCCCTATAACTATTGAAGGTAAGAGCGCCAATGTAGGAGGACGAGATTGTTGAGATCATCCCACATTGGTGGAAGAGGCAGGAAGTGAGTTTATAAGTGTGAGAAAAACCTTACCTCAGAGCTAGTTTTTGAGGTGAGAGAAGCTCAAAACCACCTAACACGAACCCTAAAATTTTGCATAACCACCATTTTTTTCAAAATTGGCCTAGATGACATTTTGGGCCATGAAGGTGGAGTCCATGACAACGTTGGCGTTTTTTTTGAGAATTGACTACGATCTACGTTACTCGTTATAATGCATTGATACGTGATGAAGATGTGATGAGCACGCTAATCGCCTAATTTAAACTATAATGAAAGAGGCTTAACGAACGACAAATTTATTATATTAGTTACTTTAATATTGTCTAAATTGCATAAGAAAATTTTGATGGTAAACTGCTTTCATCGAGACTCGATCTCACAATCTCATGACCTTAAGCTGGGTATCCAACCGCTATAACAAAGTGATAGAGTACAAAATTAGCATTTTATTTAGGTCTATTTTGTTGGGTTGTAAAAATACAACCCCAAGTAAAGTCTCCTAGTTAGAAACGCAATTCAGACCAAATAGCCAATGAAAGAGAAGTAATAAGTTTATACACAAAGGGTATACGATTCTTTTGGTTTTATATACGGTATAGAAATATCTATTTGTTATTCTCATATACGATATATAGGAATCTGGTGCACCGTTTAATTCAACCATTGGGGTTTTAACGAATGGCGGATGGCGCACTATACGGAGATTGGCCGAGAAAACAGCACCCACGAGCCCTCATTTTCTCCTCTTTCACTTTTCTTACCTTTTTTGTGTTAATTTCGTTTTTGGTCCTCATTTGTGACCAACTTCTACAATTTGGACCTTCTAAATTGTTTGATTGATCATTTTGATCCTCCAAACTAACCAATCTTGTGCATGTGAGAAGAATCAAAACCTTTCACTTGTTCCAACTTTATGCTTCATCTATTGTGGATTTCTTAACTGACATGGTCCACCCTCATTGTCCGGACTATTTAGAGAGAGAGAAATTCTCTAAGTGGTTTGACGACCGAAGAGGGTTAACCATATAAGCTTTGTCCTGTGGTCGATTTTTCTTTTAATTACGTTTTTTTTTTAATTACGTTTTTTTTTTTTTCTTTCTATGTCATTTTTTTTCGTCTGCGAAAGACCTCCACAAACAAAGTTCTTTTGAAAAATCTAGATTCGACAAAAAAATCTCTCTTATAAGACCACTTGTATATTTTTTCAGAGGAGACCTTCTAATGATGGAGGATTTATACCAAAGAGAAAAGATCATAAAGAAAAAGAAAAGTCTAGAGAAGAAAAAAAATGGAGAAGAAGAGAGGAAAGAACCCAAACAAGCTCGATTAGAAGTTGGCAAAATGAAAAAAATGAACTTTCGTCTCACAAAACTAGGCGAGCCAAAACTATCTGTCCGACAGATCGACTGGATGACCACAATAATAAGTTGGTCACATACGAGGACCAAACTAAAAGTAACCCTTTACTTTCTACTCTTATTTTCTCTCTCTCGAAACATAGTGGTTTATAGATTTTTTTTACTCAAAAAGAGTAAAATAATCATCACACCAAACCGAATTTGAACTTATCCACTAGAAAGCAACAAGAACAAAGACGCAAGAGAGAGAAAGTTTGTATGAAATTATAGACAAGAGAAAGTTAGTGAGAGAAATTTGTAAGAATAGAGAGAGAGAGAGAGTAGTTTAAGGGGAAGAAGATCTTAGTAAAGATTTGTTCTTCATTTAGATCTATTTTTTCTCTCTGGGTTTTGATTAAAATCTTTCAACATTTCTTTTGAATCTGTTTTTGTTTATAAATTCTCATCCCCAAGTTGTTGTTTTTTTATTATTTTTATTATTATTATCTACAAGAATCTAGTGAGAGAAAGAAGTCACTTTCTCTCTAGTATTGTTGTTGTTGTTGTTGGTATTGATAGACCAGATGCTTTATGTTGCTTCTTTTCTCTTGCTTCCTTAATCAGATACAAACCCCATATCCATATTATCTCTTTGTAGATTTTTTCTTTCAGAGATCCATCCGTACACACAGACCAGTACTACTCTCTATCTCTCTCTAGGGTTTGTAAAAAAAATATTGGACCCACAACCCACTTGAGAACTTCCATCAATAAATCTTGATTTAGACCTACCCATAAGTTCATATTGAATTTTAATGAAGATGAAAGACATGCATGAAGTTGAGAGTGAAGAAAATCATCAACCAAACCCTAATGAAGCTTATGAGAGAGGAGATGATAATGGGTTGGTGTTTGTAAATGATGTTGAGTCTGATGATATTAATATTCTAAACCCTAATTTTGAGGGTATTCATTGGGAAGATGAAGGGTTATTGCATGTTGATGATGTTTTAATGTCTTGTGGTGATTTCCCAATTCTTGCTGATTTCCCATGTATATCTTCAGCTTCATCTTCTTCTTCATCTTCTTGTTCTTCTTCTGCTCCTCCTCCTCCTCCTAATCATCATGATGATACTACTGTAAATAAAGACCACCACCACAACCACCATGAAGTTACATGCAGTAACAATAATAAGAAGGTTTTTTCTCCATCAACAGCTTCTTCTTCTGCATCTTCATCTGCTTCTTGGGCTGTTAAAAAACAAGATCATTTTATTGGTGAAGAAAATCAAGGTTATGCTCTCTTGTCTAAAGATTCCATGGAGTTTGATATCAATAGAATGGATTCAGCTGATTGCATGAATGTTATGGAAGATCTTGGAGACATGGGTTTATTAGATACTGATGATATATGGGATCCATCTTCTCTTTTTCCTTATGAAGAAGAAGATCTAGGTCAAAACCAGTCTCATCAAGAACAACAAGAACATAAAGATCAGAATAAACAACAAGAGCAAGAACATGAGTTTCTTGTAGATGACAATGATAAAGAGAAACATGATAATAATCCTTCTGAAGATCTTGCTATTGTGTTCTTAGAATGGCTTAAATCAAATAAAGAAGCAATTTCTGCAGATGATTTGAGAAATATTAAACTCAAGAGATCTACAATTGAAGCTGCTGCTAAAAAACTTGGTGGCGGTAAAGAAGCAATGAGAAGATTGTTAAAACTCATACTTGAATGGATTCAACATCATCATCTTCAAAAGAAAAGATCTAGAGAAGGAGAAGCTTCATTACTTCAAAACCCTAATAACTCATCATCTGATCTGAACTATGTCAATTCATATACTACTACTACTGATCAATCAAACCCTTGTTTTAATCCTTCATGGAATGTAAATACTCACTCACCACATCTACCACCACCTTATGTTTCTGATCCAATAATGGCTACTTATCCACCACCACCACCAACCTCCATGCATGGATTCATGGGAGATCCTTCTTTGTTTACAGTCTCACATTATAATCAAAACCACCAATACCCTTCGCCTTCAACAGATTACATGCTTGGTTCTTCTCCTTCAAGTTGGCCACCACAACCACCACCTCAATTTTCTCTTTCTTCTCACTACCCTTCCTACCCTGATTCCCATCACCTTACTCATCCACCACAACTCTCTGGATCTTTCACAAACTATCAAAACCAACAATACCCACCATGTCAAATGTTTCAAGGTCATGGTGGTGATGGATCATTGATTAGGTTAGGTTCATCTGCAACAAAAGAAGCTAGGAAGAAGAGGATGGCTAGACAAAGGAGGTTCTTTTCTCATCACCAAAGACACAATCAAAACCAAAGCCAAAACCATCATCACCACCACCACCACCAAAATACAGAACAACAAACTAGGGTTTATACTGATATTAACTGTACACCAAGCACAATTCAAGGTGTTAATAATAATCAAGGAAACTGGGTGTTTTGGCCTTCTTCTGCTTCTCCTCCTCCACCAATGACTAGTTCTGTGTCACCTATGGTGGTTTCCGATGGACTACCTCCTCAATCAGATCCACCACAACCCATGCAACCACAAAACTATCAACGGCAAGCCAGTATCGAAAAGCGTCATGTATGGGTTCTTTTCCATTCATCTCTATGTTCTTAATTTATTAGGGTTTCTTTGTTCTTGATTGTTATTATCTTTCATGCATGTTATATAGGGTTCTAAACCTGAGAAGAACTTGAAGTTTCTTCTTCAGAAGGTATTGAAACAAAGCGACGTCGGTAACCTAGGAAGGATTGTTCTTCCAAAGGTAACCTTTCAATCTCTTTAGGGTTTTTGTGTGTTTTTGTTTGATGGGTTTTAGTTTTTGATTATATCTGTAATGAAACAGAAAGAGGCAGAGACTTATCTACCAGAACTTGAAGCAAGAGATGGGATTACTATTGCCATGGAAGATATTGGAACTTCTAGAGTTTGGAACATGCGTTATAGGTAATAAATTATTAATTAATGTAACTCTAACCTAATTTTTAATTACCTATTAATTACTCATTAAACCCTTCTCTTTATTCCTCTTGTCAATTACTCTCTCTCTCTCTAACATAAATTTGTTTACTTTCTATGTGCAATTGCAGATTCTGGCCAAACAATAAGAGCAGGATGTATCTTCTTGAAAACACAGGTAAGGGCATTTTGGTAAATTTCGCTTGTGGTTTGTGAATGGCATTTTGGTAAATTTCACCAGTGGTGTTCACCTCTCTCATAAAGTGATTTATTTCCAAGGGAGATGCTATAGTGCCCACAAATTCTTACAACATTTTTGACATCATTCAAAATGAATTATCTAGATCTAGACGTCGACAATTATGTGACATTTTTAAACATTCAAAGATTGACCGCTCATTTCCCGTGTTGTCAAAGTTGTTGTCAGTTTTGTGGGGAAGTAGCAATTTGCTATTGAATGCCTCCATGGACCCCTAAAGAGGAACCATAGTAACCTCCACTTGACTCTTTCCTAGATTCCTCCTATTTATAGGAAAATGATGTCACCTCCAACAAAGTAAATAGAGCAAATTAAAACTCTCTTTGAACAAACTATATCTCTTACATAATGTGAGAGGTCTGATTGGTGGGTTGGCCACGGGTTGACTCTACCACGAGCTGTGATATCGAATCACTCATATGAGAGGTTTGATTGGCGGGTTCACCTAGGTCTACTCCAGCACAAATTATGGTTGAATGGTTTTGTTATAGATGTAAAGACGTAAGGTAACTAAGAGTCAATCCTCCGTTAGATCTTTCTAAACTCTAGAACCGGTTCCATGTTGTATCGATGTAACATGATATATATGATGTGTTTGTGTACATGAATGTAAGGTTGCAGTGTTGTCGCACAAAGAACAAAACTAACTATTATTTCGGCGGTGCTCAACTCATTTGCAGACAATTTTATTTTACGGGTTAACAGTCTACTATACCCGTCTTCCTTAGCCCCTCAAGATTCTGTGTCGTCAACACCAAAACTATAACATAAACCTAGGAGAAAAATTCATAAAAGCGATATGTAGTATAGAAGTAGCAAAAAATGAACTCATTACGACCTTGTTAGATAAAAACCTTTTACTTTGAATTGTTTCTTACTTGTTTTTCTCTGTTTCATCAGGAGATTTCGTGCGCTCCAATGGCCTACAAGAAGGAGACTTCATTGTTATCTATTCTGACGTCAAGTGCGGCAAATATGTATGTTTTCACGCAGTCACTCATATTTATTCTCTATTTGTTATGTAGTTTGATTAATTCTAAGAGAGAAAACTAACCAGAGTAATCTAAATTGAATAGATGATTCGAGGAGTAAAAGTAAGACAACCAGGATCGAAAACTGAAGTGAAGAAATCAACTAAAGCTCACAGGAATGTCCATTCCTTCAACTCCTCTGACGGGTCATCGTCATCTTCCATGATGAAACAAGCAGTAATGACATAAGATCGGTAACGGGGAAACCTTCCTGCTCATGTCATAGAAATCTTCCTAGGGCAATCTCAATATTTAATTTGATTAGTACCATAACGGCGGATTAGCTAAGGTAAATGTTTACCTTGTCAAGTGATTTCTACATGAATGCATCATAAGCTTTTGGAGTTGAGTTTCTATGAGAAGTTGGCAGATTGAAGAGTTCCTAGCTAGGGTTCGATCTTTTTTATTATCAAGTGGATAATAATATATTGCAGTAAGTTATGTACTTAATTAGTATACCATTGGCACAGTTTGTATCAGCTTATGGTTTGTGTGGTTTGTTGAGAACATGTCATTATGTTTATTCGCATCTACATTATGTTCAATATGTGTTATGTATATATATTCGTTCACATATTCGTTGTGTTTTATGTATATGCATCTAAATTTTTTCAATTTTTTCGTTGTGTTAAGTATGTGTTATCTATACACTCCTAACTCGTGTTTAGTCTCGGTATACTAATCACTTAAGAGTCAAAGTTGTGACTATTATTTCTTAGTGTTCTCATTTTCAGTCATGATAAACACAAAAAATAAAAAATCTAATGGAACAGAATTACCAAATATTAATTAGAATGAAGGGTGTACTGTATTTTAAGCAACAATAATTGGATTTGCCTCTTAAGGATACAAGATACAACGCTTCTGAAGTGCCCTAACTGTTCACGCGTGTGTGCGGATACACACACCACGCAGAGCACTATAATAAGTCTTAGTTAATACCCTGGTATAATTAATTGCTTACAAGTCTTCGTAGTTTTGTTTTAGAACTAGATGACGGACTAACTTTAACTAGCTCTCGACGAGACGAGACGAGATGCAAAACTAGTGGACCCCACTCAAACGCAACGTTTTTGGATCAGATTCCAACAACTTGTGCCCGTTGGCCCCTTGGGTTAGCTTTTATTCAGGTCAAATAAGTTTACGTTTGTGCGTGTGGGCACATATTGGGAGCGTGCAACTGTTTTGGTCTGGTGGAACGCTCAAAGGAAACAAACTGATCGATTTTTAGGAAAAGGTTGAATAATTTCGTAGATGAGAAAAAAAAAAGTTACAATTTCATAGATGAAAACAAAAGGTTGAAGCGACCTGTGCAACATTACATACAAAATGCTTAAAGCCTAATCATGACATCCTAATCTCGAATGAGTTGAGGTCAGTAGTGCGGGAGTTTGCCACTACTTCGATACGACTCTTAAGGGAAACGAACTACTACTTTTAAAGAGGTTTAGTGATTTTGTAGATGGAAGAAGAAAAAAGAGGCGGAAGCAAAGTTGACTAGCCCTCTCATCTGCAGCTGAGTAAGATCAACAAGGGCAAAGACCTGAAAGACTGATCCTAAGATCCCAATCTGGAGCGAGTTGAATAATAGGTGTTCTTTTAGGCCATGGCTGGATAATGGAGAATGATAGACAAAACTAGGGTCTAGGTAGCATCAATCTTTTGACGACTATTTTTTGGTCAGCCCAAGCCAAATTATTTAAGGCTTTGTGAAAAATTAAGTTCGAATAGTACAAAAGTTTTTATCAACTTGTAAAAAATTACAAATTCGATCTTTTATTAACTTGTTAAATTGGAAATTTTATGGAGAAATGATGTGAGTAGGTGTATCTATTATAAATGCATCATAAAGAGTATATATGTATATATTGTCTAGGAAAATAATCCAAAACGTACGGAAATTGAAAATGGCACATCGAAGAAGTATACCTTTAGCATACCCGATACTCCCATGGTAGTGTATCGCGTACTGGTACCCGTACCATACCACGTATTGGAGCGATCTTCGTACGAGGTAATAATGCTAGTGCTACCACCATTTTTTTCAATAATCACGTGTGTGAGAGTGACTGGGCGAGAGATATGACATACGGGCTTCGAGAGGGAAAAATTCAATTTTCTATGGAGAGACCTTAAAGAGCGATAAAAGACAGACTGGTAGAGAGAAAGGTTCGATTTTTTGGTGATGCTCGATTTTCTGATGAATTTTTATTTTGCGACGAAATCAACAATAAGTGTGACTAATATGTGAGTGTATAAGAGTATAGTTAATGTAAGTAAGAGTAGAAATAACACTATAGAGGCCCGAGAAGTGTATGAAGGTGCCAAGGGAGATACGACAACTTAAGTGTGAAAAGAGTAATGCTATTGAATAAGGAAAACCATACTGACTCTAAGCAGAAATAATATGTGGCTCGCCATGATTCGCTCTTTCGATGATTCTAATTCACTGAAGCTCGTATCACAACGCCACATATAATTTTTGTGTAGAATCTATTTAGTTTTTCTTATTCTCTACATCATTTTTCGTTTGAAAACGAAGTCTCCTAAATTGGTGTGAAATCTATGCAATTTCTTGTGAATATCTAAATAGAAGTCTACACCAACAGGGGATCTAATTTCCTGTTCTTTTCTTATCATGAACTTTGACCCTTAATATAATAAACTTTAGTGGAAGACTGGAGTCTTGACCTTGACTTGGAATTTTGGTGGTTCAAATTCTTGTATTTTGGTCTTGCACGAAAAAAGAAAGAAGGTCTTGTAATTTGGAACTGAATAGGTTGGTATAACAATCAGACATACAAAGAAACAAATCAGAACATTTATGCCCTAATTTTCTAATTTTTTTTTTGAGAAATCAACTACGATATATTCCCTAATTTTAAACTAAGGAAACTATACTTATCTAGTAAGTACGATTAGCAGTTCAGTCTAAAAAGCAAATCGGAAACATACTAAGCATGTTAATCCTAAACAAAGAAGCAACGCACGAATTGACAGAAATCAATTTTAATCAAACTATCCTACAAAGTTAATGTCACAACTAAATGTACCTCAACTTGCATATTAAAAGAGTTAATTCCTATATGGCCCCCTACTTTGTGACCAGCTTCCTTTATGGCCCCTTTTTTTTCGTAAATTCAAATATGACCCCCTATTTTCAGGTAAATGTCATTACTACCCTTCCTAATTCTAAATTT
>BEHA01050422.1:456069-466351 GCA_002897215.1 Eschscholzia californica subsp. californica
TTAAATTTAGAATTAGGAAGGGTAGTAATGACATTTACCTGAAAATAGGGGGTCATATTTGAATTTACAAAAAAAAGGGGGCCATAAAGGAAGCTGGTCACAAAGTAGGGGGCCATATAGGAATTAACTCATATTAAAATTGTTCAGATATTATTCATATAGAAAAGAACAAAATGAAAGGGAAAAGAAAGAGACAAACTTATGTCGTACCTTTGTACGCGCACGCAATAGTAAGAAGAAACTCCAAGAAAGAGAAAAAAAGATAACAAAGTAATAGAAAAGATTCTTTCGATAATGAGACAAGAAGTTTGAAGTTTGGAAGGAAGAGTTAATCTTTTCATACCTTATAAACTGGGCTTTAAACCGCCTTTACTTCTTTGGGCCAAATCTCTTGTCCTATTGTACTCAACATCAACCCCTTTCGTAATCAATTACTTTGGACCAAGCTTCACTTTAGTCATAGGTAGATCACTTATGATTGGGTCCATAAATCATCAAAAACCCTTAAATAGTTCCGTCACAAAGTGGGAACTCCATTCGATTAGAAGATAGTGCAACCGTGACTATCTACCTAAAATGACAATTGAAATTAACTGAAAGCACGGTTCCGCCCAAATCATGAAGATATAGGGGTGATATTCAGTCATCTGACGTTGTATTCTAATCAAATTTCAACATAATTTTTCGGACATAGTAACATTTGTGTGTACCATTTTACCACAATGGAAATAAATATTTTCCTTGCCTAAACAAAAGGTCATTCATTGTCTTCTCTAGAGTTTCTTTAAAAAGAGAAGGCACATTTTTCAGAATTATAATGTGACTCTCAACCGTTGGATTTCTTAGAGTGTAGTATAAACGTCTTGATGAGATCTCTTACCAAACTATAAAGAAGAAGCGTCGTGGAAGATAAGTTTTGCTGACTAATAGTATAAATTAAATTTGTACTACTAATTTCGTCTTCTCGTCTACCGCCATTTTAGAGAGAGAAAGAATTTTAGAGAGAGAAAGAGATGGAGAAAGTATTGAACAGACAGAGAGTAATTCTTGAACATCTTCGTGCATCATCATCATCATCATCATCTGAAGCAAATGATTCTGTTATTTCTGTAAGTCTATTCGATTATTAGGTTTCATTTTTAGTATGAGATTGTAATTCGATCTGGAGTTTGATTTCATTGAATTTGTTGGATTCGTCAAAATTTTCTAGATTTTTTGTGATTTTCTATTTCAATTAGTTGTCTAAATAGTTTATAGATCTTTGTAGTTTGTGATCATCTTTTCTGATGAAAATTAAGCTTTAGGATTTCAATTCTTGATCGTAAATTTTGAATTAGGAAGGTGCTGAAATTGAGTATTTGATCAAATTATAAGTTACTTCATGAAACTTAAAAGTATTTTTGTTAGGCCTCTGCCTGTGCAGCTGGGGATAGTGCTGCATATAAGAGGTCTGCTTCTTTTGGTGATGATATTGTGATTGTCGCGTAAGTTTTTTTGCCTACGTATTTCCTCTGATTAGGGATGTTAATTTGACACCATTAACTGTTTAATAGTCCCATATGGGAAAAAGGCCGGTACTCTAGTAACCGAGAATGTAATATCTAGATCCTCTCCACTCATTGCCAATTGCTTTTGAGCTAGATGACCGCAAACTTAACATGGTATCAGAGCTAGGCCGACACGTGATAGACCTAACCGTCTCACATGCTCCACGTAAACAACACACATGAGTTAGGCTAAAAAACACTGCCACATGTGTGAGAACAGTCCCACATGGGAAGAGGTGTTACTCTGTTAACCAAGAATATAATGTCTAAACCATCTCTCCTCATTGCCAATTGGGGTCGAGTTGGATGACCACATACTTAACATAGTAGGCCTAAGTTTATGATTATGCATAATTTTAGTCTTCTCTCATGTTCTACAGGGCGTATCGAACTGCACTTTGCAAGTCTAAGCGTGGAGGTTTCAAAGATACCTTCCCTGATGACCTACTTGCACCTGTTCTTAAGGTTTGTTATCAGAATTTTGCAGAGTGGGTTCTAAATTTAATCTGGGATGTCAAAATTTAATAGTGATTATCAGTTTTTCCCCCTCTGTTTGGGTTAATCGTCTCGTTTGAGTTCTTTCTGCAGGCTGTGATCGAAAAAACAAATGTTCACCCATCTGAAGTTGGAGATATTGTTGTGGGGACGGTCTTGGCACCAGGCTCCCAGAGAGCAAGTGAATGCAGGATGGCAGCATTCTATGCTGGTTTTCCCGGTAAGTTATTGGGATACACATTTTGGTCTCATGATTCATGATCATATTTCTTAGTTCTTTCATATTTATCTTACATGATACATTTGTCTTGTCCAGAAACTGTTCCTATTAGAACTGTGAATAGACAATGTTCCTCTGGTCTTCAAGCAGTTGCAGACGTAGCTGCCGCCATAAAAGCTGGGTTTTATGACATCGGTAAGAGGGCGGTAATCCATTGGTATCTGTTTCTGTTATGTGATTTTCGATTTCGGTTATTTATCATCTTAGTCTTTGTAAAATAGGTATAGGAGCTGGTTTGGAGTCAATGACAGTAAATCCTATGGGCTGGGAAGGATCTATCAATCCAAAAGTGCTCTCTCTTCCCCCTACCTACTAAACCATAATCTTCTAGATGTTTGCTGTAGTTTGATTCCCTTATCATTTTGCTTCATAAATGATCCAGGCTAGCAGCATTGAGAAGGCCCAAAATTGTCTACTACCAATGGGTGTAACTTCTGAAAATGTCGCCCATCGTTTTGGTGTAACAAGACTGGAGCAAGACCAAGCCGCTGTGAGTTCTATAAATTTAATACTGTTTTGTTATCTTTTGCGACTATTATGTAGTGAAGTAATATATCACCGTAATGTATACGGTCAGGTTGAATCTCATAGGCGTGCTGCTGCAGCAACTGCCGCTGGAAAATTCAGAGATGAAATTGTGCCAGTAGCCACAAAGGTACGAGTTTTTCTATTATGTTTTTTTTTTTTGTCTGAAAGAGTGCGTTTCTAGTTGAAAGTGAGAAATTGGTTTTTGAACTTGAAGATTGTGGACCCAAAAACTGGAGAGGAAAAACATGTGACAATTGCTGTAGATGATGGGATTCGTCCAAACACAACAGTGTCAGATTTGGCAAAGCTAAGGACTGTTTTTAAAAAGGATGGAACCACCACGGCAGGTACATAAAATACCTTTACGATTTTCTCGAGAAAACTTTACCCGTTGATCCTCTGGATACGAATTCTAAAGATGTGAGCAAATAGGGAATGCGAGCCAAGTGAGTGATGGGGCTGGAGCGGTCCTTCTTATGAAGAGAAGCCTTGCTGTGCAGAAAGGACTTCCAATCCTCGGTGTATTCAGGTCCATAGATACCTTCTCAAAATATATGCATGCCTTGTCTAAAAGATTCAACTATGTCAAAGGAAGCTGAACTTGCTCAGGCATTTAACAAATGCATGATTCTTTAGTCTTTATTCCTTATGTTGTTTGGACCAACTGTGCTTATTCTTTTTCACAGGTCCATGTCATAAAATCTCGCCTTATCTTATTTTCTTTAACCAATAGAATGAAACTATAGCAATTTATTTGCCCAAGTTCTGGTTGGATATAATGCGTAAAACTTATGTGTCTCACAAGCTCGTGGTTAGCCATGTATTCATGCTCTTTGTGATAACTGATAACCATAGTGAAAGTCTATAAATAATTGTTGTTTACCCTCCAAATAATCAAAAGGATTTGTTCATCCAGTATCTTTAGGACTCAATTTATGTCACTTGTGCAGGAGTTTTGTTGCTGTTGGAGTGGATCCTGCTGTCATGGGAGTCGGCCCAGCTGTTGCAATTCCAGCTGCAGTGAAGGCTGCCGGTCTTGAAATTGAGGATATTGATCTTTTCGAAATAAATGAGGTAACTAATAAGATCATAATATCTTAAATCACCACTATGTTAGAACGAAACACCTAAATGTCTAAACAACTCTTTTATTCTTGTGAAGGCTTTTGCTTCCCAATTTGTGTATTGCCGTAACAAACTCGGCCTTGACCCAGCAAAAGTCAATGTCAATGGAGGTGCTATGGCCATTGGGCATCCTCTAGGTGCCACAGGTATTTTATTACAAAACTCCAAATCCGATGGACCCATTACTTATCGAAAAAAACACAATGTTAGGTATAGCACACTACCAATGGTAGATTAGGTTTTTACTTTCAGTTTCCAATTGCAGATAGGGTCTGAGGTTGCTTTTAGAGAGAGAGAGAGAGAACTTTTTCCGTCGGGTTGGATAGTTGTAACTTGACAGTATTTTTCGTTACAGGAGCACGTTGTGTTGCAACTCTTCTACATGAGATGAAGCGCCGAGGGAAAGACAGCCGATTTGGAGTAATATCCATGTGCATTGGTACTACCCTTAGATTTTTTTTTTTTGTCGTCACTGGTTCATTGCATTTTATCATATCTTTTTCCAGTGTCTAGTATATGACATAATGAAATGGTCATCTCAACTTTATCTGTTACTATCTGCAGGCACTGGAATGGGAGCTGCGGCTGTTTTTGAGAGAGGTGATTGTGTTGATGACCTCCGAAATGCTCGTCAGATCAAAAGCAACAATTTCTTATCCAAGGACGCTCGATAGAATACACGTAAAACCCGCTCATCTCAGCCACAAGTACCGGCAATGGGGTATTATAATAAAGATTGTCAGATTGAAATAATTATGCATATGGGACTGCTTGAAAATCAAATGGAGCTTATAGGTTGGGTTCCAGTTGTGGTCTTTTGATTTCAATCTGTATTGCCCTGATTGAAGTGGACACATTTTCTTTTGTACTTCTATAATATTGTTGAGTTCACCCCTTCGTTGTTATCTTCGCAATATAATCTGAGGGACGGACAAATCGTGGAAGAGGATGGAAGTCTAATTGAATGAAGGCATAGATGGTGGTTGTTTTCATTTATTGTTGGGCTCCAAATCCAACTATCCTTGGACTTCAACTCTTTCCAATCTGAATCGTCTGATTTGTTTTTTGTCCTAGATTTCTTTGGCTCGGACTCAACGTGCCATCCTAGCATCTACAAGAATATGGTCGTGACAGGCTCTGATACCAATTGTCACGGACCGTTAGGTTGACCCGGCATAATACTCTCTCTAAACACAAGGGTTCCTTGAGGAGCACGAATCAGCACCCCGAGATCATATTGGGTGGTGGGTTTCTAATATTGAACTTAATTTTAAACCTGATTATTTAATCTAAAATCAATTAAATCAAATATTGTCTCAACTATTTTTCTTTACAACTTCTACCCCAAGCCAGATAAGTGAAATAGAATTTTGTCTCAACCACCAAACAAAAAGCATAGATTCAGAACTATTTGTTACGGATCCACTTAGTATCGAACCCAAACCGCTAAAAAATTCAGTTGAAGCTTGGAACATGACAGTTTTTCAGTGCAATATTCACTTCAAGAGGATAGAAAAACTGAGGTAAACAGTAACGTATCATATTCATTGTAACAAACTGATAATGAGTTCTGTCAGGTTTTAGAGTCTCATAAAAATTACAAAGATCAACATCAGGTTTCCCCGAAAGAAAAAGCTAAATACTGGCCAAATCATCTCTCATTCTGAATCAGGCGAACCACCAGGGACCAGCTGCATTTGAAAACCAAAAGTATCAGTCGATTATGTCATTCTTCAGTGGGTGTTGCTATTAGCAAGAACCCGGCTGAATGGCTCTTAGTGGGGGGGTGGGTGGTAAGTTTGACTCGGACCAATGTTCTGTTAGCACCCAGATTTGACGGGAGAAGGGTCGCCGGAAGACTACTATTGCCGGCGAACCTTCAAAAAGAAAAATATTGCAACTCAAAAAAACTCCACAACCTGCAGCCCCACCATTATCTTCCTTCTCCTCCTTCCTCAGTCGGGGTTTCAGTCGTTTCTAGAGAGACAGAGAGAGAGAGATAGTGGTGGTCGGCCAATGGTTGTGATGGTGGGAGAATAGGAAGAAGTGCTTGAAGCGGGTGCTCACAGAGAAACTGGAAATGGGTTGGGTGCTAATAGAGTCGCCCACTAAGAGCCATTTAGCTGGGTGACTTTAGTCAGCACCCTTCTTCTATAGTTCGGAAGACAGGAAAGAGAAAGAAGAAGAAAAGAACAAAGCTTGAGAGTTGGGATAAATGTCCTACAATTTACACCATCAGTGCCAAATAAACAAGAAGACACAACTGAAAATGAAATACTGTAGAGAGAAGATGTACTTACAATGGCAATGTTGTTCCCATTTAGTAGTATTTGATCAAGCTTTGTTATCCTTCGGCCTTCGGCAGTGATTTCACTACAACACAAAATATTGATTACCAAGATTATACCCAATCGTTAATATACAACAAAAAACTAATAAGTTTCACCGAAGAAGAGGTTGTCTATGCCTTTAGTCAATAAGCAAAGTAACTATAAGCCCATGTGCCAAAGATCCTAAATGAAGTTATCGAAGAAAATATGAAGCCCAGAAAACTCCAGTATTGTCATCTTCTATAAGTGGTTTCAGGTTTACAAATTTAACATATGAACTAATTAATAGGCAAAAAAGTACTAACACAATAGAGAAAAGAGTGGAAAAACTCACTATTCAGTGACATCCTCGAGAACCATGTTCACGTAGACATCAAAACCCCTTAATGTACCAACAAGCTCCTTGTCACCCTTCATTATCACCCATATCTTTGATCCAATGCACCTATCAATCAACTCTGATACCAACCCATAATCAATTCTTTACACTTCAGTGGTCGAATATTCATTTTTACGTCTAACAAAATTAACACATACAACTTTTCTTCCACAATATTTTGAAAGCTAGATGAGTACTAGTTCTTAACTTAGGATATGATAAAACATGACAGTAACATATGAAGTTAGAGGAGCTAAGCACCTAGGGTGGGATATGCTCAGAACCTAACACGGGCCGACAATGTTTTAAAGTACATTTTTACGCCTCAAGGTGGTTCCTCTCATTAGGATAGGCGGCGCCTGGCTTAATGCTTAAAAGGCGTAAAATACTACTTTTGCAATGAAAATGACATAAACAATGCAAAAAAGTACATAGTTTTTCAACTTTACTACGATAATATAAAGTCTTACATGTTTAATAAACAAAAATAATAATGTTTTTATGTTATCAAGCAACTCAAAAATAACAAATGACTTAAGATGCACACATTTTATTCTCGGGTTCAAAATATGTACTCCTCGAGGCATAAGGTGACTATCTCGCCTCGAGGTGTACGCCTTTAACGTTTTTCAAAACATTGCAAGCCGATCCCTGATCACCGAGCCGAGTCATGTAAATCACCCAAGTCGTCACGACGCCTTATACATATATTGTGTATGTGTATGAGAGAGAGAGAGAGAGGGGGAGAGTACCTGATGGGAGGAGTTGGGATGGGTTATTACTAGACATCTTTTGTTTCCCTTCCAAATCTCACTTGTTAGTTCTGATACAAAAAACAGAAATTGAAATATCAACCAGGACAAAATCATAAAGTTGGCATCTTTCTGCACTAATGAAATTTCTTAATCAAAACCGCTTCAAATTAAACAAAATATAAAACTAGATAGGCCAACTTTTAAGGTCATTTGATAAAGTTGGCATCTTTCTGCACTAATGAAATTTCCTTATGATTAAGAAATCACATAGCTGACTATGATGTCTGAAACAAGTTGGTGTTATTCAAGAAACCCGGCCAGGACAGTCATTTAAGATCTGTTTCAGATCTTCTTTCTCTTCCTTGTAAAATACTTGCAATCTATTTCTAAGGGTACCACAAGAGAACCTCGCATATGTTGGACAAAAACTATCATTGATAGTGTACTCAACAAATTTATCTTCAACAAATGAGAATGCAAGTTCATTCATTACAGTCATCTTTATCATATTGTCTCGAGCTCGAGACTGGCTATACTTAAAAGTAGTCATTTGGCCCGATTGGCCAGAGGACAAGGTTGACTGATTTAAATCAACCTTAAGCAAAGCACACCTATCATTGTGCCTGCGAAAGTGAGTTGTTCCATTGTCAGTTTTGGCATCTTTAATGTCTCCGCAATATTTGCATTTAGCCATTCTCTTTTTTTTGTTCTCAGGGTCATTTGGGATCGGAACATAAAAAAGATCCCAATGAACCCATACATTAGATGTTCTCGTTTTCTTTTTTCCTTTCTTTGAGCCATCTTGAACTGTAGTATCAACAGTAGAAGAAGGCACAATAACTGGAACAGCAGTATCTGCTGAGGTACTTGTACCAACACCCGGTCCAGATGAAACCAGATTTACAGTACTCGGACCAGAAGCTGATGAAGCTCTAAGGTCCATGACCTACAACAATTACTACTATTTCAGTTGTAGTAATACAACAACCAAAATAAGCAATCAACATACACATCAAACCAAGTTGCTAACTCTAGATCAGCCATCATAAACAGGAAGCGACTCAACTTGACCAATAAATTGGCCTAAGGAATCATATCGAGTTATTAGGCTAATCCAAGAGTTTACCTTCATGGCTTCATAAGTTATACAATCTTTCATTGAAAACTCAAAAGCCATCAGATAAAATCATGAAACATCAAACCATTCGACATACATATCAATAAAGCTACAACATTTGTCATCATTTGGCCTAAAAAATAAATCAGACATGTTGCTAAACTCAACTTGACCAAGAAATAGCCAGAATCAGAGTTAACCTTCATTATTCTGATTTAACTCTAACCATCAGATTCTACTAACCATCACACATATATCATATAAAATCATGAAACATCAAACCATTCGACATACATATCAATAAAGCTACAACATTTGTCATCATTTGGTCTAAAAAATAAATCAGACATGTTGCTAAACTCAACTTGACCAAGAAATAGCCAGAATCAGAGTTAACCTTCATTATTCTAATTTAACTCTAACCATCAGAATCTACTGACCATCACACAGATATCATATAAACTGCAAGAAATAGACATACTTACAGAGCTTGCAATTCTTACATGAAAGTTAAAGCAGAACTAAGCCAAGAAATACAGAAACCAAGTGGATAATATGGTTGTCTCTTAGACTCTTCACCTGCAAAATATGAAATTAGTTAGAAACCTAACACAAAACAAATATTATACAGTAACTAATACAAGTACCAAATAGATCACAAAAACAAAACCCTTATTAAGAACACACCAAAAACATGTAAAATTTCAATTCCAGATTCTACTAATAAATGTACCAAACAAAATCAGAAGAAAAAAATGACAACCCAAGTCAAAAGCTATTTAAACCCTAATCTGTTCACAACCCAGAACTCAAATCAAACCTTTAACCTAATAATAAGCTTAAAGGAGTTTTACCCTAAGAGATTGATTCGGAGACGAAGGCTTAATTCGAGGAATAGCTCAAACATTTGACCAACAGAAATCAACAGATACAAATAATTAGGGTTCTTCTAGATCTGAAGCACGAGAATGAAATTAAACCCTAAGTTTAAGTTGCAGCTTGTAAACAAATAATTACCCAAATATTAAAGAGAAAACCTTAGCAGCTTCTACTACTCAAGTATAGAACTGAGACGTATAATAAACCCTAAAATTTCAGTTATGGGTAGTCAAAGTTAGGGTTTTGCTTAAGCTTAGTAAACAATACTGGAATCATATTGAATGAAGAATATAATGGGTAAAAAATGATAATTTGGGTAGCTTAAAAAAAAGAGAAATTAGGGTTTGAGAGAGGATGTGAAATCCTTATTCACCTGATGAAGATCTGCTGGATAAATTTCAGGACTGTGTCTGCGTTATATTATCTTCTATTTCAGAGGTTACTGATTCTAGGTTTTTCAGATTCTAGGGTTTCAACTTTCAATACTAAGGAGAGGGACGAGATTCTCAACCAAAAAAAAAAAAAAAAAAGGAGAGGGACGAGAGAGAGTTTAGTGAGGTTGGCTGAGATTGAGAGAGGGAAAGGCAAAGAAAATAGTTGAATTTCTAGGTTAAATATTTCTGCCTTCAAATCTAAAGGTTGTAATTAACCCTACATATCTAACGGCTTAAACTCAATTATGTCACCGGGCGGGTATAACGGGTAAGGTAATTGGGTGGGTATGATCGGGCGGACAAAACAAACGGGCAGACTCGGTCGGACCACCGGGCAGGGACTTTTGCCCGCGTCCGTCCGGTTAGGATCTTTCGGTCGGGCGGGTACGGTCTGCTTCGGTCATCGGACGGTC
>BEHA01050422.1:485374-517617 GCA_002897215.1 Eschscholzia californica subsp. californica
CCTGTTAGCCGAGGAAGAAGCCAATCACTTGCTAGAGGAGTCCAATGTCATGTACCAAAGCCTTGACATCATCACTGCTCATGGAGAGGAGGGTGCCTCTAGACCACCAGCCTAGTCTACTGTGTCTGTTTGGTTCTTTGTCTTGTTGCTTTTTCTGTTGTTTCTCTTGTGGTTGTTTAGTTGTTTTGTCTTGTTGTTAGTTCTGGTACACCTGCAAGAGAAAGGAACCCTCAGGTGGTTCGTGTGGTGGCGTGATCCCCACCTTTTGTTTTCTCTGGCATAGTGTACCGGAGCCTTGTCTGTCCTCGGAGGTGCCATTATACAGTGGGGGCGCCTCCAGCTTAGTCAGGGTCCTGTGTTTTGCTGTTCTGTGGGCGCCTCTTTTTAGGGGCGGGCCTTGTATTGCTTTTGCTTGATTGTAGTTTTTCGGTTTATCGGTTTTAGTTGGTTCTTGGTTCTCTTTCTTTCTTTCCTCTCTTTATGGATCTCTCTAGGTCTGACTCGATGAACCCTCACCCCACTAACCATAGGTCTGAACCCACTTATACTTCTACTTACCCAACACACACAGACCCTCTCTCTCTGCTGTCCTGGAACGTTAGAGGTTGCGGAAACTTTCTCAACAGAAAACATCTCTGGACCATGATCAAAGAACACTCCCCAGATCTTGTCTTCCTTTCTGAGACGAAATGTATGAATATGAATATAGATAGACTTCTCAACCTACATAAAAGTTACAAGAAGTTCACGGTGGAACCTATCAACAAATGTGGAGGCCTGGCCCTTTTTTGGAACCCAAACATTGACCTAACCGTGCTCCATGCATCCCAGAACATTATCCACGCGTCCTTGAACCTTACTGAGTCTTCGGATAAAGTTCTGATAACCTGCTTCTATGGGTGCCCGTATAACAAGGATAAAATTAAGTTTTGGGAAACTCTTCAGATCTGTTTCCCGACATCCCCTACCCCGTGGCTAGTTATCGGAGACCTTAACACCATCATGCATCCGTCCGAGAAAAGCGGCCCTCCCAAACCCCTATCTTCTAAGGCCAAACACATTTCATCTATTATCCACGAGCTCGGCCTTCATGACTTAGGCTTCAGTGGATCCCCTTACACCTGGTCCAACCGTCAATTTCATGGCAATCTGATTCAAGAGCGCCTTGACAGAGCTCTTGGTAACTTGCAGTGGCTCTACTCCTTCCCTTACTCCAAAATTAATCACCTACAAGGGGTGGGATCGGACCATTTGCCTATTTTACTCTCCACCAACCCCCCTTCTTCTGTGGGCAGAAAACCTTTCAAATTTATCAGAACCTGGATGTCCCACCCAGATTGCAAAAGCTTTATTCGTGAAAACTGGAGTGAGAACCATTACATGATCCAACAAAAACTCAATCACCTAGCCATTAAGCTGTCTCAGTGGAATAAGCACGTCTTTGGTCATGTCGAGCAAAAAATCAAAAGCCTGACATTTCTTATTCAGTCCACGTACAACCATGAAACCCTCCAACTTCTGATGTCCCAGCTGGAAGAGGTGTACCATTTTCAAGAGAGCATGTGGAAGGAAAAGTCCAGAGTGGCTCATGTCCAGCTGGGAGACAGAAATACCAAATTTTTCCATGCCAAAGCCATCACCAGAAACCGAAAAACAACATCACCACCATAAAGAGAGAAGATAACTCGTGGTGTTCTGATACTCAAGAGATTTACAACATCTTCACCTTCAACCTGGGGAAAATCTCCACATCCACATCCCAAGCTGCCCCTAGTTCCATTAAACTCTTGTTCACTAAACAAATCTCTACTTCACAGAATTCAATCCTAGTTGCGGCTCCTAATGATGATGAAATTCGAAAAGCTACTTTCTCCCTTAAACCCGAAGCGGCCCCCGGGCCGGACGGCTACCCCCCTTTCTTCTACCAATCCAACTGGGACACGGTGAAAGATGATGTTGTCCAGTTGGTGAAAGCCTTTTTTCAGTCTTCCTCTCTTCCGCCTTCCACCAAGCACACTCATATCTGTCTCATCCCCAAAACCAAATCCCCACAATCCACTGCAGATTTCAGGCCCATTAGTCTGCTCAACACCACATATAAAATTATCACCAAAATTTTGGCTAACCGTTTGAAGATTACTCTGCCAGACATCATCTCTCCCTTTCAAGCTACTTATGTGCCGGGTCGTCAAATCACTGACAACATAATCATGAGCCAAGAAATTGCCCACTCATTCAAAAATAAGCGAGGATCGAAAGGCTTCTTTGGTCTTAAGCTAGATATGTCTAAAGCCTTCGATCGAGTTGAATGGAACTATCTTGAGGACCTCATGATTAATCTTGGCTATGATAAACACTGGATCAAGCTGATTCATTCCTGTATCTCCTCTTCTACTATGGCGGTGCTCATCAATGGTAGACCGGGTCCGTCTTTCAACGTGTCTCGAGGTTTAAGACAAGGTGATCCACTATCCCCCTTCCTGTTCGCCTTGGCCATGGAAGGTCTCAGCCGGTTGCTGGACTCCCCGGAGAGCCCTCATAAATTCATCGGTTTCTCTATCCCTCGTTCATCCTTCACTATCAACCATTTACTGTTCGCAGATGACTGCATTATTTTTGGACGAAACACCCTTGATAATATCAACAACCTTATCAAGATCCTTACCTTATTTGGATCGGAATCTGGACAAATCATTAACTACAACAAATCCACTATCTTCTTTTCAAAAAACACCCATCCCAAATTCAAACGCTTGATCACCAAATCACTCAAGGTGCACCAGGCCTCCTCCCTTGATAAATATTTGGGCACAAAACTGTTCATCGGTGCTAAGAAATGCCAAGCTTTTGAGACTCTCATTGATCAGATTCAGCATAAACTCTCGATGTGGCAAACTAACCTCCTCTCGCAAGCTGGCCGCACGGTAGTCATTTCGACTATCACTGCAGCGGTTCCCCGATATCAGATGCAATGCTTCGCCATTCCGAAAGGCGTCAGCAATCGCATAGAGACCATTCAACGGTCGTTCTGGTGGGGAAAAAAGAAATCCATTCACACAATCAATTGGGATGCCATCTGTCGCCCTCGAAAATCTAGAGGTCTCGGCCTTCGGAAGCCTCTTCTTGATAATGAAGCTTTCCTTTGCAAACTAGGGTGGCGACTACTCAAATGTCCCAATGCTCCTTGGGCCCGTCTTCTTCAAGCTAAATATTACCCGAAAGCACCCAAACCCTCTGCACCTAAACAAAACCACTCATGGTTTTGGAAATCGTTGGCAGACCCTCTCAGTAAAACCTTCACTCTCACCTTTTGGGATGTCAACAAAGGAACCAACGTTAACATCTGGGATGACTACTGGATTCCTAACCATAAACCTCCTAATCCTAACCTCTATAACTGCCCCTTCATTACGGTGAATCAATTGATATCTGATAATGCATGGAATGAGACTTTGATTCAGCGATTTTTCAATGAGGAAACTTGCAAAGCTATTTTAAGTATTAACCTTCATCAGTCCACGGATGACAATATGATATGGACGCTGACCAACTCAGGTAAATTCACTACTAAATCTATGTACAATTACCTCTTTTCTGACGATAGGGAAGTTGCTCCTATCGACTGGTCATTTATTTGGAACATAAGAACCATCCCTAGAATTAAACTCTTCCTTTGGAAGTGCTGCACTACTAGTCTTCCAGTTAAAGACAAAATCGGAAAATATATCGGAAGCAACTACAAATGCGTGTTTTGTGAGGAACGAGAAACACTGGCACATGTCCTGCTGCACTGCAATTTCGCGAGAGCAGTTTGGTTCCATTTCCATGTAAGAACTGACGGTCTAGTTTCGGTGCTAGATTGGATAAAGAGTTGGTCTTCCCTTGACGATCAAACCATGACGCTGCTCGGCAAAATTATGTGGTTCCTCTGGAAAGCAAGATGCGACAAATGTTTTGGTAAAAATGACAGCACGCCCTCACAAGTGATAAGGAAGATTCAATGCTATTCTACCAGTATCCAAGATGTTCATATACCTAAACAGATGGCCGCTCACCCGACATGGCAACCACCACCACAACCCTTCCTCAAAATGAATGTAGATGCATCCTTCATAAAATACACAGACCCGGCGGGTATAGGCTGTATTATTCACGATCCGAAGGGAGACTTCATCATTGCTAAGGCGGAAACCATTAGAGGTCAGACGGCAGAAGAATGCGAAAGTTTGGCGATACTGAAGGCAGTGCAATGGGCCCAGGAGCTTTCCATAGCTCACCTCATCGTCGAAAGTGACAATAACAATCTGATCAACCACATCCACGATAGCACCAAGACCATCAACTGGCAATCTCTGCAGCATATGGCACAAATCAAAGCTCTCTGTAATAACTTCGAGCTAATCCAATTCCACTATAGTCCGAGAAAGACTAATATTTCAGCCGATGCATTAGCTAAGTGGGGGAGAAAACAAGGGGTCAAACGAACGTGGAACTCGAAGGCTAGCATGAATCGTGATTTGAAGTTGTAACTAGGTTTCTTTCTTGTAGTTTGTTAGTTCCCTCAAAAAAAAAAAAAAAAAAAAAAAAAAACCAAACAAAAAAATCTAATTTATTTATATAAAAATTGTCCCTTAAATTGAGGAGACATATAGGTATAGTTTATACCCATTACCTATCTTTCTATTCCACTGGGCTTTATATCTATCTTCCCTAAAAGCAGCATATTGTTCTTTGTGCCTCTAATATGATTTTGCATGCTGATTCAGATAACCATCTTCAACCAAATGTTTGAAAATCGTTAGAGGGCAAAAATATTTTTTGTGGCAAGATTTTAAGTGTGAGATAATGAAAGTGATTGGATGAACCAAAATGACAGTTTTGTCCAGCGTTTTTCCAGTCTTTGCATTAAATTGAAGCGTTTGATATTCTTCCATTTCTTGTATAGTCGGGTCTAATGCTTCATTGGAAAAATCTTAGCTACTTCAACATACTATTGGTACCTTCCCTCAACCCATACTATTGGTACCTTCCCTTAATGTATGTCAATTTTATTTTTCTCATTTATCACTTAAACTCAAAGCATAAAATGCATGTTGAGTTTGATTTTAAAGTTTGGGTGAGATCAAAGCCCTCAGAATTTTGGGTTCATTTTAAGTGTCTTTGTGTTAATCAAAGTGATTGAAGGAACCAAAATGGTGGTTTTGTTCCTGAATCAGTCAAGCGTCTTCTAATCCGATTTTGACAACTCTGGGTTTTCTTCTTCTTCTTCAGAAAAGTTTTGTTTCTAATTATCAATTTTGGTTCAATTTTGGTTTAAACTCGACCATAACTAAATAAATCATGAGCATAAAATTATGGATTTCCCTTATTATTGGTGTACTCTCTACATTTTTTGTCTTTGCTTAGGTCGATGAAAAACATAATGTTGACGGGAATGACATAGTCTATAGACCACGGTTTCATCCACCTACTTCCTTAGTCTATGATTCTTTAATCTAGGCAGTGATGGCATTACCTTTGAATCAACACTTGATATCTAATACTCGCACTAGAACACTGCAGCTCTTCCATAGTAGACACTTAAATTAATCTCATAGATAGAGCGAAAAGGATTTTGGGTTTATGCAGAGGTAATGGATTTCAAAAGATGTCTAACTACTACGGACACTGTTGAGGGATCATCAATTTTGACCCTGGTCTTCGTCGCACATATATTTCACATTTTATTGGTATTTCATATTATTTGTCATTTCAATAAAGTTCTATTCAAATTAAGGTACATAAAATTTTTCATTCATGCTATAATAATCTGTGGACTTCGTGAAATTCATCACAAGTTATCCGTGAAATTGATTCTTGTGCAACCTCTTTACTTATTCTTGAAATTGACTTTTAACTTTAAGTAATTTTAATTTACATGTATTTAAATTTCATAAATTACTCTTTGATGGTTTTATTTATAAATATGTACAACTTGACTTTAAGTTTTGTTGGAATACCATCAATCCAGAAAAATGGTATAATTCTTATAAGTTAGTCGGCGGAAAATGCTCCAAGAAAATCCTCCCGGCCTGGGCCATGCCCTAGTTACCTTAAAGGCGTCTCTGTTAAGTGTTATTGGAGCCTCCGGTTATTGGCGTCCCTCAGAACCAAAAGATGGTTGAACACGCCCGTCTAAAAATAGACAATCCCACATTTTTTTATCTAACTTATAGTCGGTGGAGTCAAAATAATTTAGTTACAAAATTAGCTCAAGTCCACAGATCCTCGAAGAGTCTGAGAATTTTTAAATAGAATTTAAATCGACATGTTTGAACTGAATTTTATTACAAATTGCGTCTCAAGTCCACCGAACTTGACACCAATTTAAACTAAAAATATTTTGTATCAAATTTGGTCTAAACGTACTGGTTTCAACTCAAAACATTTCGGTTAAATTCGATGAACTTTGAGCCAAATTTCATAACAAAAATCTTTCTGAACCCACCTATATTTGGAACTACCTATAACCAAATACTGTCAAACTAGATTTACCAAGTAAAAGGACGTGCAGGGGCGTCGACACTACTTATGTGAGGGGCCTTTACAACTTCCATATAATAGTAAAGCGATTAAGAAAAGATCAACGACTACAACGTTACACTATAAACAAGAAAAGAGGCGCTAAAACCCCTTCTCTCTCTCTCTCTACTGCAGATTCTTAGGGGTTGATAATGGAGGACGGTGACGAAACTCCACTTCTAGCTATTCAAACTGAAGAAACCAAAGTTTCGAATCCTTTATCGCATCAAGAAGAATCTGAAGTAAATCGGCGAAGATTTTGTCGGTGTCACCGCCATTACTGTTTATCTTGGTGCTGGAAAAATTTGCATAACTTATTCATAATTTGGTTAATGATATCAAATCGAAGTGTGTTATAATTAGAACTTAAAACACACACTGGATGATCACGAATCTTATTCCAGATATGTACGCGCTTACTTGGCTCAAACGACCCCCAAATTGACTTGTCCAGTTTGACGCTTTAGTCCACATTTTAACTGATCTCCGTCCAAATTTTAAATTATAATTTCTCATTCATCTGGAATCGGATTCGAGTGAGTTGTGGCTCTGAGGTTAAGAGCTTTACGAGAAGAATGCACTTGCGCATTCCGTTCCTGAGTTTGACGAGTCGGGTCGAACCAAAATCAGCTCTGATTCTAGCAACTTTGTCCCCAATGCGATGCCGCTAGGCCTTAGTCTACAGTATAATTGTAGGAAGTATAGTCTTCATCTCTAACCGCCTCTTTCTTTACAAAATACCTACTGTCTCGAATATTACATGGTCGTGAATGGCCCAGTAATATTTTTTAGATTAGGCCAATTTGAGGGAACAACTGCATCCGGACTCCAAAGAGCCAACAAGGGCAACAACAACAATAAATTAACAAGCCAAACAAAAGAAACACATAAACAATAAGAAATAAGAAGGCATGAAAGTTGAAACGAATACAAAAGAAACAATATAAGAAAACAGTATCTCACATAAACAAATTAAGCACTTAAACATGTCAAACAATAATCAATACAAAAAAGAAGTATATTACCTTATTCAAGTAGTCAAGCTCAAGTTATAGCAATAGGAGTAGAAGGCTGAGCTTCATCGCTGCTGTTCTCATACTTAGCTTCATCGCCGCTGTTCTCATACTTAGACATGTTGCTGAACTCAACTTGACCAAGAAATAGCCAAAATCAGAGTTAACCTTCATTATTCTGATTTAACTCTAACCATCAGATTCTACTGACCATCACACAGATATCATATAAACTGCAAGAAATATAGACATACTTACAGAGCTTGCAATTCTTAGATGAAAGATAAAGAAGAACTAAGCCAAGAAAGACAACCAAGTGGATAATATGAAATAGTGGGTCCACCACTTCACCTGCAAAATATGAAATTAGTTAGAAACCTAACACAAAACAAATATCATACAGTAACTAATACAAGTACCAAATAGATCCCAAAAACAAAACCCTTATTAAGAACACACCAAAAACATGTAAAATTTCAATTCCAGATTCTACTAATAAATATACCAAACAAAATTAGAAAAAAAAAACCCAAGTCAAAAGCTATCTAAACCCTAATCTGTTCACAACCCAGAACTCAAATCAATTCTTTAACCTAATAATAAGCTTGAAGGAGTATTACCCTAAGAGATTGATTCGGAGACGAAGGTTTAATTTGAGGAATAGCTCAAACATTTGACCAACAGAAATCAGATTTAGGCGGCGAGCAACAAACAACCAAACTTTGTGAAATGTCCGCCCGATTTGTCCGGATGTCCGGCCCATTTCCCACCCCTACTTTGGACCGGCCTTGTGGAAATAGATGACTAGAAAAAGGTACATCGAGTAACTTTTGATTCTGGTTTGGAGATGAGTAAAGATCATTTAGAGACGAAGAATCCAATTTTGAGTTGGATGATGAATTTGCCTCGTCTTCTTCCATGATTCAATTAGTCTCTCTTTTCTCTATTTTGTCTTTCTTCTCTCTTTATTCTCTCTCCGTCTACTCATGGCCGACCCTGGCCAAAATCCACCAAAGTTCTGGTTTTGGCCTTCTAATTTTGAAGGTCCCTGATTGGATTTTTGTTAATTCTATTACTTTTTTGCGATTCTTAGCATGAAAGATTAAGGGTTATTTCCCAAATAGCCTCCAACTTTGTGATCGGTTTCATGCCTAGCCCCCATACTTTATCAAAAATACTCAGATGACCCCCTTTTTAAGATTCCGTTAAAATACCGTTAGCTAGTCATCATTTCTCTCTCCTCCATCTCATCACCTTTCTTTGGCACCTCATCGTCTTCACCGACAAAGGTCGCCGACCGGCCAAATTTCCAGCCGGCGTCCTTCAAACCTAAAAAAAAATAAAAAATTTCCTCTCTCCTCTCTCTCTAAATCTGTTCTAGAGAGAGAGAGAGAGAGAGGAGGTATGTTCTTGAACAGACCATTAAAGGTCTGTACAGGAACATACCTCCTCTCTATAGAACAGATCTAGAGAGAGAAGAAAAGAAAAAAAATTTAGAGAAAGAGAGGAAAGCGAAAAAAAACTATTTATGTTTGAAGGTCCGGCGACCTTTGTCGGTGAAGAGGATGAGGTGGCAGAGAGAGGTGATGGATTGGAAGAGAGAGAAATGATGACTAGTTAACGGTGTTATAACGGAATCTTAAAAAGGAGCCATTTGAGTAGTTTTGATAAAGTAGGGGGCTGGCTAGGCAGGAAACTGGTCACATAATTGGGAGCTATTTGGAATTAATTAGTATATTAGTCGTGTTAAACAACGACCATGCCTAACAAACTAATATTTCATAACAGAAGCATGCTAACAATGGCGGGAACGCAGAAGCAATTGTCATTAATATTTCATAACTGAGTCGTGGTGACCTAAGAAACTAATGATTACTTTTATAGTTAATGGTTGTTTGGGTTCAAAAAAATATCATAATAACCAAAAAAACCTAAATCTTTTCATATTAGGGGGAAGCTACCAAAATATTATGCGTAATAACTTGCAAAGTTTAAAATAATATTAGTAATTACTATTAAGGTCATTTTTTATTTTTTCTATTTCCAAAATACCCTTACCAACTAAAACTTTCTCTTTCTAAAATTCAGAATTTTTTTGGGGTTATTTACATTCTTCTTCCTCCCGATTCTTCATCTTTTTGATTCTTCTTCGAATCCAATCTTCTTCTTACCCCATTCGTCATCTTCACGAGTTCTTCATCTTCAGGAGATCTTCATATTTATTCAACCCTAAAGTTCAGAATCAGCTGCTTCAAGTATAGATCTAGGTTTAGAATGGATGAAAGTTGCTGTTGTAAACCTAAAACCAGGTCATGTTCCAATTTCTATAGCCATTAATTAATGAAATGTCAAAGAGGAAATCACCAGCGTTAATCGCATTTCAAAATGGTGATCGCCTTGTTGGTGAAGAAGCTTATGGTATTAGCGCTAGTTATCCTGATAAATTTATTCACAAGTTCCCGGTATGATTAGAAAACCTTTTAATTATGTTAAAAATCTTGTTGATTCATTATATTTACCATTTAATTTAGTTGAAGATTCAAAAGGAACTGTTGGAATTAAAATTGATGATGGTGTTACTGTTTATTCCACTGAAGAATTAGTAGCTATGATTCTTAGTTATGCTTCAAGTTTAGCACAATTACAAACAAAATTGAGGGTTAAAGATGCAGTTATTAGTGTTCCACCATATTATGGTTAGTTTATATTCAAAAAAAATCTATGGATTCAATTCGAAGTTAGGGTTTCAAATTGATCTCTATGTTCAAAGTATCATGGTTAGTTTATATTCAAAATGCAATGGTATTCTTTCGCTAGAAAAGTTTTTGATAGAATGAAAGATGAGGGATTAGTTTCTTGGATTTCTTTGATTGATGAGTATGTGAAATGTGGGGAAATTGAACATGCCCAGAAACTGTTTGATGAATTGTCTGATAAGGATTCTTTTTCTTGGGTTTTGTTGTTTGTGGTTCAGTTGGGAGATTTTCAGTCGATGCCATGATTGTACTTACCCAAACTGGATTAAATTCAATTCCAACTCTTACCCATCTTGCTCCTTTGAGTATACTTGCTGATGTTGTTGATATGGGAGTTATGGGTGTTGTTATGGTTGAATATACCATGACTTTTATGTAAACAAAACCAGTTTTAGAAGCTTTTGGTGGTCTATCTGTTGTGTTTATGGTTTGGGTGTTGCAGTTTATGCATTTGACGGGATTGGAATAGTATTACCCTTAGAATCAGAGACAAGAGATAAAAAGAAATGTTGGAAGAAATTTAGGTATTTCAATGGGTTTTATAGATGTATGCAAGTTTTGGAGCTTTGGATTACTTTACTTTTGGACAAGAAACAAAAGTTATGATACGCTCATGGTAGTACTTTCTATATTAACATTATAAAACACACCATGAACTTTCATCATTCTCTAATCCGCACAATATAAATTTATACCACCGCGATTTTTTTTTTTAACATCTTGAATCATGTTAACAAAATTAGTTTGGGGAAGATAAGCTTTTGAGTTTGTAATATTACAAATGTATGGGAAATGTAAATTTATTCAAGGTGGACAGAAGGTGTTTGATGAATTTTCTATTAGAGGTGTTTGATGTAAGTTTACATTATGCAAACACATGTTTGCGGATCAGATTGTTGCAAACACGTTTACAGAACAGATTGTTGCAAACACGTTTGCATAACAGATTGTTGCAAACACGTTTGCATAACAGATTTTTGCAAACACGTTTGCATAACAGATTTTTGCAAACACGTTTGCATAACAGATTGTTGCAAACAAGTTTGCAGAAAAACGTAAAGGAAAAAAACGCCATTTTTTTCTGAGTTTTTTTTTTTTGAAAAAAAGTATTAAAAGTGGATCTTGTTAGAAAGCTAATGAAAAATCATTTCTAAATATATAAATTTTATAGAAATCCGATATCTCAAACAAAAGTTATATCGATTTAAAGTTTAAAGAAAAATAAAAAAATTTAGTTACACAAAATGACAAAAAGGGGTATTTTAGTATTTGCACACTTTTTGACCTGAATAATAATTTTCAAATGTTTTGTGCTTTTCTACTCATTTTCAATATTATTTTGACCTTTCTAGAAATTACCCCTTTTATACAACCACGATCAAAAATGATCATTTCATCCTACTATAAAAAATGAACCTAAGTTGTTGTTTTGAGGCTCCCAAATATTTTAGGGGGTAGAAAACTTGGTAGATTATAATAGGACTTTAATTTGAATCCAAAAACTAATGCGATTCACTTTGATTAAGGTTATACATTTTAAAGCTATTACATTCTTCCATGTTTTCTTTAGACTTTTATTATAATTTCCTTGGTATCTATTTACTATTTTTCTCTTTTTTATATTCTTAAGACTTTATTACCATCCATTCGCATTTTTATTTTATTTTCAACTTAAGACGACTTTTTCTCTCTTAACTTTTACCTTTTCTGTTTCGAGTATCAATTGTCTTTATAAATTATACTTTTTTCTTGTTATCATTAGATAAATAAATAAAATTAAAGGTAATCAAGTCTTAGAAAAATAATGAATAACTTAAAAACAAAGTGACAATTAAAACATAAAAGCATAAAGGTAATCAAAGTTGAAAGAAAATAAAAAATAAAAAATAAAATCTAATCAATTAAAAAAAACTTAAAAATAAACTACACCTAAATTAAAAAGAGACTAAAATTGATTAAAACAAAACTGATACCTAAGAGGTAAAATGTAAACAAAGTCTAATAGAATTTTTAAAGGATAAAATAATCTTTAATTTTTAAAGAAAAACTTAAAACGCCTCAACCTTTAATTTGGGACCTGTACTCTAAAAGAGTAAAACTAATTAAGTTTTATCTAGTTTCTTCTTTAATGTCGTTACAAATATTAAAATCTATTCGATTAATTTTACGCTAAAAAAATAATATATAATTTTGAAAAAGAAATATTTATTTAGGGATATAATAGGTTGCTTATGGAGTGAGAATCCTTGTTCTACTATCGACCATAAAAATGCCAAAGGGGATTTAAGTGCAAGGCGAGCAGTTGATGCACCATAAAACTATCAAAAGGAGATTTAGGTGTAACAACAGTAGTGTTCGTATTAAGATGAATCGAGTGTGTAGTGAGTGTATGTGTATTTGAGAGTGATGTTGAGGTTATAATTGTAATTGAGTCTAACTTTGATTTATTATAAATACAACACAATCCCTACATTGTAGGGTATCTTGACTCAACTCTTCTCATGGTATCAAGAGCCACCAATCCTTAAAATTTTTTTTTGGTTTTCAGTGCCTTCTTCTTCTTCCTCCTCCTCAACCTACAATCTTCTTCTTCTTCTTTGAATATCAATCATGGCCGATATTCCTATCCAAGCAACCTCTCCACCTACTTTCTCTTCTCCCTCTCAATCTTCTTCTTCTTCATTGACAACCTTTCCCTCCCTCACCAACATCTCTCATCTTGTCTCCATTAGACTTGATAATACCAACTACCTTCTTTGGAGGAGCCAACTTCTACCTATTCTTCACTCACAGGATTTGTTTAAGTTTGTTAATGGCACTTTTCCACCACCACCTGAAACCATTCCTTCTCCTGAATCTTCAACCCCTCTTCCTAACCCAGACTTTGTTTATTGGTATAGGGTGGATCAAATGTTATTATCTTGGCTGAATGCCACACTTACAGAACCAGTTCTCTCTCAGGTTCTTGGTCTCACTTCATCTAGAGCTGTGTGGGATGCTCTTGAAAGGTCCTTCTCCTCTCTTAACTCAGCTAGGCTGATGAATCTTAAACTGCAGCTTCAAACAACAAAGAAAGGAAACCTCTCTGTCTCTGATTATCTCCTTCGAATCAAAACCATATCTGATTCATTAGCTGTTATTGGACATCCTGTTTCCAATGATGAACTTGTGCTTCTTGTTCTAGCTGGTCTAGGACCAGACTTTGAAGGCCTAATTACTTCTATCACAACTCGTACCATTCCCCCATCTTACTCTGAGCTAAACTCTCTCCTTCTTACTCATGAATGTCGCCTCCAAATGCTTAGCTCCAACACCGCACAACCCACAGCTCTTTACTCCTCTGTTCAACCACCTGTTCAACCCTCTGTTCGTTCTTATAATTCTTCTTACTCTCGAAACAATAGAGGCAGAGGCTCAAATAGGTCTGGGGGTCGTGGAAGACACTCGAACAGAGGAGGTTACTCTCGTACCTCTGTTCTTGGTCCTCCTCCAGATCGATTTCCATTAACTTGCCAATACTGTGGTCGTATTGGACACTCTGCTCGCCAATGCTATCATCTGCTTCGACCTCAAGAACTAAATCAATCATTTGCTGCTCTTGGAATCGACTCCATTAATGCTGATCCTCACTGGTATGTGGACTCAGGTGCAACCTCTCACATTGCTGCAGATACTGTTTCATTGGCCTCTCGATCGGACTCGATTCCTCCAGAGAGTGTTATGGTGGGAAATGGTCAATCAGCCTCTGTTAGTGGAGTTGGTAACATTCTTCTTCCCTTTACTAATGTTGTTCTTAAGAATACTCTGTTTGTTCCAACATTTAAGAAAAATCTCATTTCCATATCTCGTCTTCTTCATGATCTGAACTGTCTCGTGGTGTTTCATAAACATGGTTTCTTTGTTCAGGATCTTCTCACAAAGAAGATACTTCTCGCCGGCACGATTAGTGATGGCCTTTTTCGTCTCTCTCCTGCCTCAGCTTCAAAGTCTCCCCAATCCTTCTTTGCTCAATCACTAACTCCTGGTTCCAAAGCTTCTCCAGAGATTTGGCATCGTCGTTTAGCTCATGTTAATCTTCAAAGTTTCAAGAATCTAGTTAATAAAAAACTTTTACCATTAAGTAATACTGTAATCAAGGATTTTAAATGTGTTAACTGTATTTCAGGGAAACATCATCGTTTTCCCTTTTATCCTGTAACTCATTTATCATCTAATCCTAATGAACTTATACATTCTGATCTATGGGGGCCTTCACCTGAAATTTCTAACAGTGGGTTTCGATTTGTTCTCTTGTTTATTGATGATTTTACTCGTTATACTTGGCTTTTCTTCCTCCATCACAAGTCAGAGGTTTCCAATGTTTTTAAACATTTCAAAACCATGGTGGAAAAACAATTCTCCCATCCCATTAAAATTCTCCAAACCGATGGTGGAGGGGAATATATAAATAATTTGTCCAATTTCCTCTCTCAACATGGAATTATTCATCGTTGCACTTGTCCTCACACCCCTCAACAGAATGGGGTGGCAGAGAGAAAGATTCGTCATCTTGTTGAGACTGGGATTTGTCTCCTACATCAAGCCTCTGTTCCTCTCAAATTCTGGCCTGATGCTTTTCAAACAGCCATCTTTACTATAAATCGATTACCATCCTCTGTCCTTAATGGTCTGTCACCCTTTCAAAAGCTATTTCATTCAAAACCAGACTACACATTACTTCGTTCCTTCGGATGTCGTTGTTACCCACTTCTTTCTCCATATCGATCGAATAAACTTGATTCGAAGTCTAAACCTTGTATTTTTATTGGTTACAGTACTCAACACAAGGGGTATCGATGTTTAGATGAGAAATCATCTCGTGTTTACATCTCACGAAATGTAATTTTCGATGAGCTCTGTTTCCCCTTTGCTTCTTCTTCCCCAAATTCAAAATTTGATAAACCCTAATTTTCATTCGCCTGTTTCCCTCTCTTGGTCTATACCCTCTTCTCCTTTTAATCCGTCCGTCCGTTCTTTTACATCTCCACCGTTGGATCCATCTGGACCACGTCTTAATCATTTTAATCGGACCGTTCATCATGTTGCATCTCAACCGTTCCTTGCTTCTGGACCACGCGTCTCTCCTCCACTACCCAACTCAGCTGTGGTCCCAACAAACTGCCAACGTACAGTTGTGATTCCACGCGACCCACCTCTTCTTCATTCTCCTGCTGACTCATTAATATCGTCAGACCCTGTGGTCCCTCATCTGGACCATCGTCCTCCTTTGTCTCCCACCACTTCGCCTGTTCATCCTTCTGTGTCGCATATCTCAGCGAAAACAGAGGATGTTCCCTCTGATCAACCAGTCCAACCACCACCTCCGTTATCCTTGCCCTCCACTACCATTACTTCTAAGCATCCAATGATCACTCGAAGCAGAGATGGCACTCAAAAACCGAAAATATTAATCACCACTACCTCTGATTGTGTAAGCAAAGACGACAGTCTATTTGAACCCTCTACCTTTACTCAGGCCATTAAGTATTCGCACTGGAAACTGGCCATGACTGAAGAAATAAAGCCATACAAAAGAACAATACATGGGTGCTTGTTCCCAGAGATCCCTCTATGAACCTAGTCGACTGTAAATGGATTTATAAAGTAAAGCAGAGAGCAGATGGTTCGATAGAACGCTATAAGGCTAGATTAGTGGCTCGAGGATTTACACAACAACATGGTGTTGATTATGAGGAAACGTACAGTCCAGTTGTTCGTCCTGCTACCATTCGAGCTGTTCTCTCTTTGGCAGTTTCAGGTAATTGGTTCATTCGTCAATTAGACGTAAAGAATGCATTCCTAAATGGTGAGTTAAATGAATTGTTCTTCATGAATCAACCACAAGGGTTTGTTGATTCTCAATTTCCAAATTATGTGTGCAAATTGAATAAGGCCTGATGGGCCTAGAAAGTTTCCTAAATAGGTCACCACCCGCAAGTATACGGGCGTCAAGTAATAATTCCGGTAAGACCGGTTCGTTCCTCAGAGACTAGTTAAACCTATTCTAAAATTAGGAAGTAATAAGATTGTAAAATGATTTGGTTTTGGTTTTTAAAATAAAATAAATAAAATATTAAAATAAAATTATGGAAATGAAAATGAACTCAAATGGGGAGAGGAGTCTAGGGTTTAGGATTCCACCACATAAAATCACTTTTAGAAGCAAATACTTAAAATGGTTAATTCTCTTTTTTATAACTCAGAATTTCGGATAATGAACTATCCTAATTCCGGGAGATGTTTTCGTTAAAACCGAATAAAACATAACAATGTAATCATTTTATTTTAAATAAATAAATCTCTAAACTATTATTTATCAATTAATAAGTATGAACCGTCAAATGATTTAACATAAGCACGATGCATCAAATCGAAAAGTATAAATAGTGAAAAGAAAATCTATTTATCAAACTAAAACGAATTAAACTATGAAGCATTAATCAAGAGTTAATCAATAAAATATATCTCTAAAAGATAAAAAATGGGTTTCATCATAAAATCCTAGATGGAGAGTCTTAGCTAATCATGATCGAGATTTAAATAAATATGAATAATAAAAGAGAATGGAAGAAAACTTAACTTTTTCGCTATTTCCAAATCAAACAGGACCTTAGGGAAATGATTTCCTTTTGTTTTTCCCAAAATTCTGCCAAACGCACCCTCAGGGAAAACGATTTTCTCGTCTTCCCGGAAAGTACTTCTCTGTGGGAAAATTATTTTCCCACAGATTTTCTCGTCTTCTCCAACTCTTTTTCTCTCTCTACTTTCTGAAATCTCTCTTTTATCTCCTTATAAACTGTTCCTGTCTCTCTATATAACACTCTGTTTCTTGATTTCTCTCACAAAAATCAGAAACACAATAGAAAAGAAGAAGACAATGATAATACTTCTGATTTTATTGAATTTTTCTTTCTCTCTTCAACAACTCTTTCTGTTTCTACAATCACTCTACAATCACTCTATTTCTCTCTCACAAAGAAAATAAAACGATTGAATGTTAGTTAAATAATGAGATGATGAAGAAAATTAGATGATAATCTCTCCTCTCTGATGTAATCTATATGTTGAGCTTAGAGATGGTGATGTTCTTGACCCCCAAAACCGAGATGACCCTGAAGACTATCATCCTCTCTGTTTTTAAAGAGAGCAAAACAAAAGTCCCAAATCCCCTCTCTAATTCGAATTTTGATTCTTTCCTTCTTCAGCTCATACCTTCCTGTTCTTGTTCCCTCTCTCTTTAGAATCTTTAATATTGTAAATCTTCTCTTTAAATGGAGCCAGAGAGATACAATATTTTTCTCTCTCTATTGTAAAAGACCAGACAACTCTGTCCTTCTCGGTTTCTCTCTTAATGTGGAAAATCTCCAGCTCTTCAATCTCTCTTTATACAAATCTTCAAATCAATCTTCTTTCCTGTTTGAATTTTTAGAGAGAGAGGGAGAGATATGAATATCCTCTTCTAAAATATATTTTAAACCTCTTTCTCTCTCTACTGTAAACACCAACAGATAGAGATGAAAGAAAGAAAGAATTGGATTTTCCTTCCCTTTCCAGCTATCTCGAATCTCCTTCGATTTTATCTCTTTCCAAATCTCTGGTCCAACTTTCTACTGTTCACGTTAGATATAGAAAGAGAGAGAAGAAAATCCCACTAATTTTGGCCAACCAGCAGTTGTCATGAGAGGAATTCGAATTTTAAATTCAATAAGCTCTCCCACGTAAATGTTAGGTTGCCTGGTATTTATAGAGTACGATCCGGTGTAGCTATCACGTTCAAGTGCATGGCAGTTAGGAAAACCGTCGGATGAAGATAGGAAAGGGAAGAGATTTCATGGGGTCATTGTAGCAACTTGCATCGAGATACACTTGATCCTGCCTTCTTAGTGAATATTGCATTTCCCGTTAGGCTTATGGAGATTGACTCCAAAAATCGTGGGCCCAGTAGCTAGATAATAGCTATCATTATAGTGATGATATGGAGTAGCATGAAACATTGTAACAGGTACAACAAGCTTCCGGATGAAGACACGTGCTCAAGAAGACTTCACGCCGTCAGATTTCAGCCTCTTGTATTTGGACTTCCTGTGCTATATTTTAGTCAACTGATTTTGACACAATGTTTGACCTCAGCTAACTCTCTTGTCCAGACCCCGATTTGACTCCCGTTTTCGCCTACGGGACCGTCTTGGACTCTACTTTCATATGAGAATAAACGTTTACCAAGATTACCCAACTACCCTCATCACAAAATGACCAGAATGCTCCTCTTGTGTGTCTTTATCTCGATATTAGCAATTTTTCGCACCAAACTCCGTAAAAGACACCTGGGAAACAGAAACACATAACTCATCAGAGTAACTGCCCGAAATGGACTAACAAACCCGGGTTAAGAGATTCAGATGGGACATTTTCATGTCTCATCAAGGCCCTCTATGGCCTTAAACAAGCCCCTCGTGCTTGGCATCAAAGATTCAGTTCCTTTTTGCTAAAATTAGGGTTCAAACACTCTATCTCAGATCCCTCAATGTTCTATTTCAAGTCATCAAATGCTCTCATTATTTTGCTCTTATATGTTGATGACATTATTGTCACTAGTTCTTCCTCTTTTACATTGAACTCTGTTATTCAAAAACTCAAGAATGTGTTTGATATGACGGATATGGGTGACCTCAATTTCTTCCTAGGCATGGAAGCCTTTCGAACTTCAGAGTCTTTACTTCTCACACAGAAGAAGTACAATAATGATCTTCTTCAGAAGTTTGGTCTACAGAATTCCAAGCCTACTACCACTCCAGTTCCAACAGGGTCCAAGTTATCCAAGAATGATGGAGATCCATTACCAAATCCACAAATCTTCAGAAGCTTGGTGGGAGCACTCCAATATCTCACCCTCACTCGGCCAGACATTGCCTATGCTGTTAATCAAGTGTCTAAATTCATGAAAACACCAACAACAACCCATCTTTCAGCTGCCAAAAGAATTTTGAGATACTTAAAGGGTTCAATTGATGAAGGTATATGCTTTAGAAGATCTTTAGAATCTCCCATTATTGGATTTTCAGATGCAGACTGGGCTGGTTCTCCAGATGACAGAAGATCAACCTCTGGCTCCTGTGTCTTCCTTGGTCCTAACTTGATTCTTTGGACATCCAAGACTCAACCAACTGTAGCTCGATCATCCACAGAAGCAGAGTATAGAGCCGTCTCTCACACAAGTGCTGATCTCATTTGGTTACAAAACTTCTTGGCTGAACTTGGGGTCCCTGTTTCATCTCCTCCAGTGGTGTTCTGTGACAACATTAGCACCACCTACCTTGCTGCTAATCCAATCCTGCATTCTCGAACTCGCCATGCTGCTATTGACTTCCATTTTGTGAGAGAAAGGGTCAGCCAAGGTAAATTACAAGTGCAATATACACCAAGTAGCTCTCAAATTGCTGATATCTTCACCAAAGGTCTCTCCACATCTCGGTTTAATGAATTGAAGTTCAAGCTCTCACTCACTAATGGACGCTCGGCTTGAGGGGGGTGTTAAGATGAATCGAGTGTGTAGTGAGTGTATGTGTATTTGAGAGTGACGTTGAGGTTATAATTGTAATTGAGTCTAACTTTGATTTATTATAAATACAACACAATCCCTACATTGTAGGGTATCTTGACTCAACTCTTCTCATGGTATCAAGAGCCACCAATCCTTAAAATTTTTTTTTGGTTTTCAGTGCCTTCTTCTTCTTCCTCCTCCTCAACCTACAATCTTCTTCTTCTTCTTTGAATATCAATCCTGGCCGATATTCCTATCCAAGCAACCTCTCCACCTACTTTCTCTTCTCCCTCTCAATCTTCTTCTTCTTCATTGACAACCTTTCCCTCCCTCACCAACATCTCTCATCTTGTCTCCATTAGACTTGATAATACCAACTACCTTCTTTGGAGGAGCCAACTTCTACCTATTCTTCACTCACAGGATTTGTTTAAGTTTGTTAATGGCACTTTTCCACCACCACCTGAAACCATTCCTTCTCCTGAATCTTCAACCCCTCTTCCTAACCCAGACTTTGTTTATTGGTATAGGGTGGATCAAATGTTATTATCTTGGCTGAATGCCACACTTACAGAACCAGTTCTCTCTCAGGTTCTTGGTCTCACTTCATCTAGAGCTGTGTGGGATGCTCTTGAAAGGTCCTTCTCCTCTCTTAACTCAGCTAGGCTGATGAATCTTAAAGAGTCCATGGGTATATAGACCAAAATCATTTTCATAATAGGTATATAGACCAATCTTCCCAAAATATGGACATTTAGTCCTTTTACAATAAGGGCATAAATAACTCATACTTTATTGATAAATACCCTCCATGTCCCTCGTCTAAAAAATCCGGGGTTGTTAAATTTCGGAATGAATCCGGAAAGTTTCCCAAACCTGGGGGCGTGATTTGGGGGAGATATTTAGGTTACAAACTGAAAAGATTTAATAGGAAGTAACGGATCAAGGATATTTTCCAAAACAGATTTTTCAAAACAGATTTGGAAAACAGATATTTTCCAAAACAGATTTTCTCTCTCATCCTTTCAGATTTGGAAACCAAATCTATATATCACTTTCTCTCACTTAATTTTCAGATTTGGAAAAAGTATATTTTCTGAGATCAATTAGCGTGATTTGGGGGTTAATATTCAAAACATATATATCAACTTTCTCTCAATTAACTTTCATTTTTTACTCATACATAAACACACATCGAATACAAATTATGAAACAAGTTCGTAAATTATGTGTTATTTATGACGAGGAAACCATCATTTGTCATGTATACAACGTAATTTATCATATGCGTGTGTGTCATCCATTATGTACCATTGAATACTTAGATTATTTTCTGACATAAATTACTTGTTTTTTATGTCATGTTAGGAAATGTATCATTGAATCCATTATGTACCATTGAATCCATTATGTACCATTGAATCCATTATGTACCATTGAATACTTAGATTATCCATTATGTACCATAAATTATAGTAACTTGTTAGGAAATGTAAATCTGAAATCATGTTTTTTGTTATAAAGTATGTGATTTATCATAAATTATGTATACTGTATAGAAAATAACACAACCTTTGTACGACTGAATGGAAATTTTATTGAACAGTAATCTGTGTTTTATTGTAAATGAAAAGAACATAGTAGACTAGGTAACTTAAAAACAAACTCCGTCAGAATGTTGCCCGATCTCTCGATCCTTACTGTCTTTAGTCTTCCAGGTTTACGGCGAATCAAACATGGTAGTGTTTTTGACTCTTCATTAAATGTACATGGTTCATCGAAGTTAGGGGCAGGGTTTATATGTTCCTTGTAAGTCTTCACGTAAGACTCCGTTGTCCAAACATGATCATAGAAACAATCTTCTTCATCGTAATTTATACTTCTATAGTTTATGTGATGATTCTGTAAGAAATTCCATCAGTGCTGGTTTACTACAAGAAAAAAAAAACATATGTATTAGTTAAAAAAAATTATAATCAAATTTACATACATTAATAATGAAACATTTAATAAAAAACAAATGAGATGGATCATAAATAACAGGTACAGATCAATAAATTATGTATAATGTATGAAAAAGTACAATTGTTTATTAGGTTAAGAGAAGTTTTATATGCTTGTCATGGCCACTGTTCTGGTAAAAAAAGGACGTGTAATGTATGCAGATTGTATCAGAAAGTATGGTAATTTATCGTAACGTAACTGTAATTTTTATTCTGTTACAAGAATCAGAAAGGATAAACATCAAGATATTATTAGCAAATTTTATCAGAAAACATGAAAAGTTATCGTAAAGTACCTGTACTTTATATTCTGTTATAGGAATAAGTGTGGATAATCACAAAGATCAAGAACTGTACGGACAGATGATTCTGATCTGCAAAAAAAACAAAAAAAGAAGAGGATTTAACGTAGATCTGAAGAAATATACAATGAACATTGGAAGGAGAAATAACATACTAACATTGAACAAATCATTAAATAAGAAATAAACATCAAAGATCTTAAAGAGTTATGAAAGTTTTAGAGAGAGAAAATATAAATCTTCCATTCGAAGGTAGTTAAGATTACAGCAAAACAGATTCAAAGTTATTGAAATGGAAAACAAGAAAAGAAAGACCTAAATCAAGATTTGATGTTTTCAACGATTCTATATGAATCTTTAACCTATAAAGCAATAAAGATAAGATTTTAAACCTGAATAACAATGGCTAGAATAAAGAGATAAACAGTATAAAACCTAAATAACAATGGAGGTTTTGATGAAAGCTCTTGATTGAATATTAAACAATGGAATTTTTAACAGCTGGTGGTGAGTTTAATTTATGTTTAATGAAGATTTCGTTTTTAGAGAGAGATATGGAAAGTTACCGGATTTCAGTTACGGAATATTATCAACATAGTAGTTAGTTACAATTCAAACGTGATTGGAGAGAGAAAGTTGAGATAAAAATGGAAAAAATATCTTTAACAGTTTAGAATGTAAATCACGTTTTGATATTAAGGAAGGTTAATATAGGTATTAAATCTTTAATATGTATTATATGGATTTGTGTTTTCTCTTTAGATGAGACCAAAAGGACTAGATATCCATTTAAATTATTATTTAGGTTTTGAAATCCTTTTTAGGATTATAGAGGATTAAATCTCCTATTAGGACCCTATTTTTGGTCTATAGACTCAAAAATTAAATCTTAAACTGCAGCTTCAGTTCGTAGTTACTATATGACATGATTGAATGAGACACAAAACGTATTCATATCCTCCGTGATCTCCTATCAAACCTTAACCAGATTTTCAAGGTAACCCAGATATAGTTTATATTCTTCAATACTTTCGTTAAACTTTTATTATAATTTATTTAATATCTACTTACTAGTCTTTTCTTTTATTTGTTTCATTTCTCATTTTTATTTTACTTTTAACTTTGGCGATCTTCTTTTCTTCAATGTTTTTTTTTCTTTCAAGGTTTAAATTTTTCTTGTGAGTTATTTTTACCTTATTATTCTTTGAAATAAATAAATAAAATTTAAAAGTAATCAAATATTAACAAAAACAATAAATAGTTTAAAAACAAACTTATATTCAAAACAAAAAATAAAAAAAAAAACTTGAAAGTAGAAAGGTAATCAAAGATGAAACAAAATAAAATAATGTAATCAATTTAAGAAAAAGATAGAAAATACTTGAAAACACGACGCCTAAATTAAAAAATGGTTAAAATTAATTAAAACAAGCCAGTTATCAGAAAGATAAAAAATCAAAGTCTAATTGAATTTTTGAAGGATAAAATAATCTTTAAGTCTTAAATAAAAAATTAAAAATTAAAACGCCTCAACCTTTAATTTGAGGCCATACTATATTTAATTTCTTCTTTAATGTTATTATAAAGATAGAAATCTCTTCCATTATTATATGCTAAAAGAGTGTGTATAATTTTAATATGATGTTAAAATAACATGTATAATTTTAAATAAAAATATATTTATTTTGGGATATACCTGCTTTTCATAATGATATATTAAAGAATATATATATATATATATATATATATATCTATTATATTAAAACAGATCAGTCAGTTATCCAGGGGATAAGTCTGACCGTCCATTTTATTTTACAGATTTGGTTGGGAACACATCCGACGGATGATATAATTTTTTTTTTATGTAAATAGACTACAAAAAGAAGGGTATCTATGTAAATAAACTAAAATTAGTTAGAGTAACTACTACCCATATATTTCTCTCTTTTTTTTTTTCTATTAAGGGTCCGTTTGATACGTGAGAAAATCTTGGGTAAGAAAACCAACTTTTTTCGATGGGTAAGAAAACCAACCTATTAAAGTGTTTGATAGGGTTGTAGGAAAATGTTGGGTGCCCTTAAAAAATTATTGACATTTCTTTTATTGACTAATTGATTGAGGGTGCCTTCAAAATTCGTGATGATCTTCTTCCTGTTAAGGAAGAAATCTTTACTTTTCACCAAAAAAATAAAAATCTTCACTTGATCTTCTTCAATTCGTGATGATCTTTGCTGTTAATTTCACATAAGCTTTGTGATTCTCCCAAATTTTTTGTGGTTCTCTGCCCTAGCCCATCTAGATCGACAGAGAGAGAGAGAGAGTGAAGATCGGGAGATAGTACAAATCGGTAGAGAGAGAGAGGGATTTCATATCAGTACAATGAAACTGTGTTTTTTATTCAAGCTAAATCACAAAAATCATACTTGGAGTTAGGTTTATGCAAGATTCACCACAACTTCTTGGAATCAAATTTGGTTTTTGCACTTAGGGTTACAGGAATCATACTTAAATCAAATTGGGGTTTTTACTTCAATCCGAGTTATAAGAGTCATACTTGGAATGGGGATTTGCAAGATTGACCACCACCTCTTGGGATCAGATTGATTTTTCCAATTAGGGTTACACAGAATGATACTTGTTATTGGGTTAATGCAAGATTTCTCCATCCCAAAATCGATAAGAGACGGAGAGATTGAAAACGATCCAATACAGTATGTTGATGAAGCATTAAAGAGGTTAATAAACAGATCCATGAGGTATCATTTCGTTATTAATATTGAGAGCTCATTCAGATGATTTTACTGGTAAACGATTTGGTGAAGCTTCATGGTCGAGAGATGGAGATTTTGCCGCCTACAGCAAGAGAGATGGTGAGGTACAGAGAGGAGCAGTTGAGATAAACTCGGAGAGGAGAGAGAGCGCGTAAAAATGAAGAGGGTGAGAAAACAGCTTTCACACCTTTTTTTGTGCGAAAAAAATTTGGTCCTTTTTCCCACTTTTTTTTCTCATGTGAAAAGCATTTTCACACTTTCAGACTCAATCAAACAGCAGAAAATCGATTTTCTTACAAAAATCGATTTTCCTATCCTATTTTCACGCGTTTCAAACAGACCCTAAGTAGAAAAACGTGGGAGGTTGAGAAATTAGTGGGGACAAAATCTCTCTTCCACATTCTTGATCGATTTTTTTATGAAAAACTTCCCAAAGTAACTACTAATATATAAATAGGACTCTTGCCAGACTATATCTTTTCACTGTAAGAAAAAAAACAATCTCTCACATCTATTATATAGTTCAAACAATCTCTCACATCTATTTTATAGTTCAGGATTCAATGAAATATTATTTTTCTTTTTTAAATGTAATTCTCTTTTTTTAAATATAAAATGAAATATTATTTTTCTTTTCTACATGTAATTCTCTTTTTTTAAATGTAAATAGCTTAGTATTTGATTGCTCCTTTTGGTTGTTTAATGTATAATTATTATTTTCTCTAAATGTAAAATGGCTATTCAATTGTTACAATATTCTTAACACGACGGCGCAGCCAAAAGGGATCTACCGTGTCCGTAGGATGCGGTGGGAACCTAGTATATATATATATGCTAGGCATAACCCGTGTCTTGGACACGTTGAACATCACAACTAAATAGAAAAAGAATCAAACAAATAGAAATTATATTTTGGAGCCACCCCTTAAGTGTTATAGACGCTCTTTTTCCTTGCATTCACTTGTGAACAAAACCTACCCGTATTAGTTTTCCTTTCTAACAAGATCGTCTGTTTCATTACTGGATCCAGGAAATGTACTATAAATACCAATTTCAAGTTATTTCTACTCTTGACGGCATTTATTGCTAAAAGACTCCAATTAATCTTACTGTGTTGCATCCACTTTCGCCATTTTTTAGTACTCAAACTACTACTCTTGAGTCTTGCTTTAGTTTCTTGTAAGATTTTCTCTCATAATAGGTTTAAGTAGGTCTCAGTCCTCACTTTTATCACCTTTCCATAAGCTTCACCAAAATCGTCTTCTCCATCTGGTGGACAACCTTCTCTAAAAATTACAAAAACGACAATCATAGGCGATCTCAAAAACCTAGAAGAAATTTCATTGATTTTCATTTGCAGTTCTTACGTTGAAAACTTAAGAAATGAGTGAAATAAAAAATAATAAAATCTGTTTAGGAGAACTACGAAGCAAGGGTACTCCTCAAATTCAAATATCCAATGTGTCTCTGTAAAGAATTTGATTCAAGAAAGGTTTTGTTTGATCACTGTGTATACCTCATTTCTTTCTTACAATGAACAAGAGGATACAACCCTAAATAGGCAATACAAGATATGCAAAAATGGAAACATAATAAATGGTTGCCAAAATACATAGTTGTAAATATGCATGAATATTTGATTGAGAGAAAATTAGGAAAGAGATATAAATCTCAATATAGGAAAGAGATATATGCAATCTTAAAAAAGGAAAGAGAGATATGAATCTCAATACTCCCCCTCAAGGTGGAGCGTGTAGATTCCGCATGCCCATCTTGACTAGAAGAAACTCGAGTTGTTTAGCCCCCAAAGCCTTTGTAAGAAGATCAGCTATCTGTGTCTTCGTGTCAACGTAAAGCGGCTTTATTTCCTGTGACTCGACTCGTTCCTTGACAAAGTAACAGTCCATTTCCACATGTTTTGTTCGTTCATGGAAGACCGGGTTATTAGCAATATGTCGTGCCGCATTGTTATCACAGAAGAGAGGTGTAGAGCTATGTTGTCTTGTCTCTAGTCCTTCTAACAACCAACGTATCCACAGGATTTCACTAGTGGCGTTGGCCATGGCGCGATATTCCGCTTCAGCCGAGGAGCGAGAAACAACTGATTGCTTCTTTGATTTCCATGAGATAGGAGCCCCCCCACAAAAGAAGAACATATCCTGTCCTAGACCTCCGAGTGAGTGAGCATCCCATCCAGTCCGCATCACAGTATGCTACCAAATCAATTCCTCCTTCTTTCGGGAAAAAATACCTTGTCCCGGAGATGCTTTTAGGTAGCGAAGAACCCTCATGGCTGCGTCCATGTGTTTCTGCCGAGGGTCCGAGACGAACTGGCTTAGGACGTTTACCGAGTAGGCAATATCTGGTCTCGTGGCTTGGAGATAGAGCAATCGCCCAACTAATCTTCGATATTTGCCAGCATCGACACGAACGTCCTCTTCTCCTTTATCCAGCTTCACATTCTGTTCCATTGGGAATTCGCATGGTCTACATCCTAGCATTCCACTATCTTCAAGGATGTCTAGGGTGTATTTTCGTTGACTTAGCACTATCCCGTCTTTGGTTCGGGCGGCTTCTATCCCGAGAAAATACTTCAGTGGCCCGAGATCTTTTATGCTAAACTTGTCATTCAGGAACTCTTTGCTTCTTTGATTTTGTGTTCATCATTTCCTGCCATAATGACGTCATCTACGTATATGAGGGCAGTTACAAAGATGCTTCCTTCCTTGTATATAAAGAGCGAGTGGTCCGCAGCGGATTGCTTGTAATTGAGTTCCAAAAGGGCCGATGTAAATTTTTGATACCAATTTCTTGAGGCCTGCTTCAACCCATATAGTGATTTCCTTAGTCTACACACCTTTGTTCCTCCCCCTTTGTCGTAACCTTGTGGTATTCGCATGTATACCTCTTCATGTAAGTCACCGTGCAAGAACGCATTATTCACGTCAAGTTGATGAATACTCCAGTCCTTTTTTATGGCAACAGCAATGAGGCTTCTTACCGTCACCAACTTTGCCACGGGGGCAAACGTGTCGTGGTAATCGACACCTTCCATCTGTGTGTAACCTTTGGCGACGAGTCTTGCCTTGTACCTTTCGACTTCACCATTCGGTTTAAATTTCGTTTTGTATACCCACTTCGAGTCTATAACTCGTTTGCCATCAGGCAGATCTTCAATAGTCCAAGTACCATTTTCTTCAAGGGCTTTTATCTCACTTTGCATGGCATCCCTCCAATGTTGTTCCTGTATGGCTTGTTTAAAACTTTTTGGCTCATCATTTTCAGTAATGGCCACTAGGAAGGCTTTATGAGATTTCGAAAATTTTTCATTAGAAACAAAGTTAGCAATGGGACATAGCGTTGAGGGTTCTTGATCGGAGGCGGGGGGCGAATGGTCTATAGATGGCGGGAGCTTCACATCATAGTCTTTGAGTCGTGCGGGTCTAGTTCAAGTTCGTCTCTCTCTTCCTTGTGCGACATTTTCACCATTTTCATTTTGGATTCTACCAACAGAAGGCTCATTTGTTGTTCCTGTTTCAGGAGTGATATTGCTCGGTTCATCAAAAATCGGCCCAATTTCACTTGGCCTGATTTGGTTTGGCACTTCTAGTTCTTCTTCATTATGTTGGTCTTCTAAAACCAAATTTTCGGTGCTTGCTTCGTTGGGCCTGCTGGGCCCATCTTCTTCATCTATGAACGTGGTAAAAACATCATCCTCTTCATATTTGACCTGTTCGAATTTTGTGGCAAATGGAAAAGTTTTTTCAACAAATCGAACGTCTCTTGAAGTAATAATTTTCCCACCTTCTGGGTCGTAAATTTTGTATCCTTTCGTTCCATTAGGATACCCTATGAATACACCTGGTCTCCCTCTTATCTCAAATTTGTCTCCGTTCGTTTCAATGCTTCGATAGTACGCCAAACAACCTAGGACCCTCATGTGGTCGTAGTTCGGTTTCTTAATGTGTAGCAACTCGTATGGAGTTTTGTCTTCAATGACTTTTGAGGGTAACCTATTTATGATGTATGTTGCGGTCAAGACGCATTCCCCCCAAAACCTTTTCGGAACACTTGCTTCGAACATGAGGGCACGCGCCGTATCAAGCAAGTGCCTATGTTTTCTTTCTGCGATTCCGTTTTGTTGCGGAGTATGTGGACACGTTGTTTCCAACATGATTCCTCGCTCTTCATAGAAATTCATCATTCGGTTAGAAATGAATTCCCCACCGTTGTCGCACCTTATTCTTTTTATTTTCCTTTCAAATTGTGTTTTGACCATCTCGTAAAAATGCATTATGCACGTGCTTGCTTCATGTTTATGTTTGAGAAGGTAGACCCATACGTTCCTACTATAGTCATCAACTATTGTCAGAAAATAATTGGCCTTTGTAAACGAAGGTGTACGGTACTTACCCCATATATCACAATGAATGAGTTCGAAACAAGCATTTGTTTTGGTCATGCTAGTGGGAAAAGGTAATCTAGTAAATTTAGACTTCATGCAAGAATCACAAACATTGTTACTGTTCTTAAAAGGGAAATTACTAAGAAACTTTATTTGGGATAACTTCTCAACACCCGCATGCCCGAGCCGTTTATGCCATAAATCAGTAGTCACCATCATTGCTTTCCTCCCAGCACCAAGCATCCCCATTTGATATAGACCATCTTCGCACCTACCCGCTCCAATCAATTTCCTCGAATACAGTCCCTGCATAACAAAGAAATTTGGAAAAAAAGTTACGGTACAACTTAGATCCTTTGTGAGTTTGCTTACTGACAGGAGATTAAAAGTAAATTGTGGAACATGCAACACATCTTGCACTTTTGTCCCATTTTGTAAAGTATGGCTGCCCCTTCCTTTGACTGGTATGCTTTCTCCATTTGGTATGATTACAGGTGGTTCGTCGCTCGATTCGATTCGATTTTCGAGAGCATCAGATCTGTGTGTTATATGTTCCGTACATCCGGAATCGACTATCCATCTATCATTGTGTCTAGACTTACCAGCCATATTTGCGGTGCGTGGAGGCTCACTATATGCCGGTTTACCTTCAGCAGCGAAGTGCTTCTGGAACTGCTCGTATTGCTCCTTTGTCAAGTTCATAATCAGGTCTGGTTCCGTTTCCGCGCAGGCTGCCTTTGGCTTCACTTTTTCTCGTTTATTCTTCACGTTCCACCATTCCGGGTAGCCGACTATCTTAAAACAACCATCTCGTGTATGTCCGTCTCTGCCACAATGATCACAGTGGCCTTTGTTTTCTTTCTGACCGACCCGGTACGGTGTCCCGCCGCGTTTTGCGGAGGCTTGGAAAGCCATCGTTTCATTGACAGGTTTCTTCCCGCCGGCTATTGATCTTTGCTGCTCATCCTCGGCAATGAGATGGTATGCATTTCCCAAAGATGGGATTGGTTTAGTGGCAAGTATTTGGTTTCTAATGATGGAGAACTCACCATCTAGACCCATAAGAAACTCATAAAGCTGCTCCTTTTCCCCGAGTTCTCTAAGAGATTTTCCAATGCCACAGGTACATCCATTGCATTTGCAAACAGGAGAAGGCAAGAAGGACTGCATCTCGCCCCATAATCCACGGAGTTTCGTGTAATAGGCTGAAACGGTCATCCCTTCTTGTCTAGTGTTCGAGATAGCCTGCTTCAATTCATATGCACGCGGTGCGCTTTCTTTACCGAATCGTTCTTTAAGATCCTTCCAGATTTCTGAAGCCGAATTGGCGTATTTCACGCTTCCTCGGATTTCTTTCTCCATGGTTGTTGTAAGCCACCCTTTAATCATCGCATCGCATCGCATCCATGCCATATAACTAGCATCGTCCGCTTCTGGCCTTTTGATGGTTCCATCGATAAAGCCAATCTTGTTCTTGGCGAACAAGAAATTCTCCATCTCTTGGACCCAATCGAGGTAGTTGTTGTCGGTCAAGGCGTCGTTGACATGCATCTGCCTCGGATAATCAGAGGGGTGGAGATAATATGGTGAGTTGTGGTCTGAGCTGTTAGCATCAGTCCTGCCAAGGTCTTTGTTTGCACCTTCTGTCATATCGATGAGATGGTGAGAAGGAATTAAGATTCGGGTTTGGATCGAGCGTAATGATTACTGCTCTGGTACCATAAAGAATTTGATTCAAGAAAGGTTTTGTTTGATCACTGTGTATACCTCATTTCTTTCTTACAATGAACAAGAGGATACAACCCTAAATAGGCAATACAAGATATGCAAAAATGGAAACATAATAAATGGAAAATACATAGTTGTAAATATGCATGAATATTTGATTGAGAGAAAATTAGGAAAGAGATATAAATCTCAATATAGGAAAGAGATATATGCAATCTTAGGAAGGAAAGAGAGATATGAATCTCAATACTCTGAAAGATCAAGAACATGACATTTCACATCACTGCATTCACTTTGTGTAGGGGTAAAATAGAATAGGAATGGACAGATTGCATAAATAAGGCAACCCCATCCAATAATATCATAAAAGTTCTGACCAGATAATGACAAACGAAATAAAACCTTATGGTGAGGAATTTCGAACACTAAAATTGTAAAAGGAGATGTGGTTGTTGATGGTTTTGAGCTCTCAGATACTGGTTTACTAAAACTTCATTTTAGTTCATTACGGTTCAAACAAGAAGATCAAAGACCAGAGATGAGAAACTACTTGAAAGAGCAGAGATGAACCACGAAATCCAATATTAACTACAAGCTAGAAGTTTGAACAACACAAAACATAAAAGAGATTAGTTAAGTATGTAATTGAAGGAGAAATAGACAAGGAAAAAATAGTTTACCTCAATTCTTCTTTGGTTAATAAGTAGATTGTGTGTCTTTCATCATTCCAGTGGCAATGACGATGACGAATCTTTAATACTTCAATTATATTCAAGAATGTGACTAATTTAATTGTCTTTCGGGAGATTTAGTAAATAACCCTCACTTATTTAGCTATATTAGGACTACATTCTTAAAATCATTTTCGTTTAGGCGTTAACCCCGAAAGGCTATTTTCCCGTCAAATAACTGTTATATGAGGGGCATGCGAATTACATGCTCGATCTCGGACAAAATACTCCCATCTTAATCAGACGGTCAACAACGACCTATTATGATCAAGGATTTTTGTAGGGGGACAAAATTAGGTTCTGGTAGTCAAACGCAGTCCAAATATCACCATTACTATAGGTTTATGTTAAATCATCTCTAACATTTTCCTGCTCCAACCCCCCCCCCCCCCC
>BEHA01050422.1:517643-567617 GCA_002897215.1 Eschscholzia californica subsp. californica
TCCCCGAAGTCAAACCCAAATTATCTCTCTCAACTTTCTCTCTGTAAAACTGAAGATGGAACTACCAGCGCAGCAACTGAAGCACTTCGATGGATCTGATTCAAGCAAACCTATCTATGTAGCAATTAAAGGAAGGATCTTTGACGTTACAACTGGAAAAGGTATTTATGATCCTGGTGGATCACACTGTATGTTCGCTGGTAAAGATGTAAGTAGAGCCCTAGCAAAGATGAGCAAAAACGAGGAAAACATTTGTGCTTCTATAGTTCAATTGATGGTCTTTCTAAGAATGAAATTAGTGTTCTTAATGACTGGGAGAAGAAATTTGAAGTTGTACCCCTTTGTTAATTGTAACGCCCCAAATCTAGATTTCCACGTCGGCCGCCATGAAAACCTAAACTCAAAGCATTTCTCCGCAGAACAGTAAACATAGTTGATATACCCATCAAAAGACACAAATAATATCAAATGTGAAGCTCATAAGAATCAATAAATCATCTAAAAGAAATCCATTAAACTTTCTTAACTCAAATAATGGTTCTGAATCATCGACACGTAGGTCGGACAATAACGAATGAAAGAAATAACTATCTAGAAAGTGAAACTCTAAATAACTACCTAATCTCGAAAGCGGAAACTAAGAAAGAATTGAGCTCTGAGCTGACGAACTGGGATCAAGCTGGTGGCGCTCCCCGATCTCTATCACCTGAAAAATAGTAGGCTGGGTCAGAACCCAGCTAGTAGATTTCTAATTACCTAATGTCTAAATAGACCAATTCAACAACAAAACCAAGTATCGAACAGAAGAAAAACAATAACAGTTTATTGTGATACACCTTTCGTGTAAACACCACTAAAGTCAACCTGATTCACAGTTGAAGAGATTCAAACAATACAACTTCCTTTTTGGAGGGGCATAACCAATTTTGAAGTCCACGAGATAGCTTCACTTAGCATCCGTGTTTGCATCGACTTAAACCTCTCAATAAACCATGTGATACCTCCCAAAAAGGGGATCCGTGCAACACGAACACTTCTCATATGTGCAGGAGGCGAGCCAACCTCTAGTTTGTAAATTACTTCTCAAATTATAAGTATATGGTCCACAAGAATGAACTTGTGTTTACATCGATCATCCTTTCGAGCCAACCACCTATGGATTACAACCGTCAATCCATATTAGAACTCAAGCTCCTGGTCCACTAGGTTGTCCAATATCACATTGACAAAGCCGTGTTTGCAATCGACCCACATGTCGAGCCAACCAGTCTTGGTTCAATCCATTAACGAAACTCAAGATCATGGTCCACCAAGTTATCCAATATCGTATTAGTAACTAGTGTTTGCAATCGACCCACATGTCGAACTACCATTCTTGGTTCCGACTAGCCTATGCTTTCTAGGTTAACAACCTAAAGCAATATATCACACACAACTATGGATAACACTTATGCTCCAATATCATACATATAATCTCATACAATCAAACGAGTCAAACATAATAAATATTGGTTATAATATCTCTATAACCTATTATGATGAATTTACTTATATAAATATGTCTAGAGATGCAAAATACTACATCTAATTGATCACAAACATCAATTATCAACATCATTCACATAAACACAAATAATTCTTAGCTTCTAGGTTGTTGTCCGGATCTATTTGTACTAAATTTACATAACTTAATGGCCTAGGTTGTTGTCCGGGTATATAAATACTCTGTTAATATAAGTATAATGTTCTAGGGTTACTTTATTGTTATTGGGATTAGTTTCTAATCAAAGTATATGTATATTGTATCACTAATTGGTACTAATTTGATGATAACCTAGCAAAAATTCATGGTTTAAAGTTGTTATTGTTCTAACCATTCAAATCTAGGTTTGAAATTAAAGAGGACTATGTAAACCCTAGGGAAAAAGAAACCTACTTGATTTTGTAGCACCAAGAAGAAGAAATCAAACCCCTTTAGTAAATCCCTTTGAAGCTCCTTCTCTTTCCCACTTTTCTTCTCTAAAATCCACTTTCTCACTCTAAAACCCTCACTTTCTCACTCTAGAACTTCTCACGGGCTGCACAAGGAAAAAGGGAGAAAAAGAAAGTTGGAAATAGGGTTTTTAGAATTAATAAGGTTTTGCTATTTGGGCCCCCTAATTCTACTAGTAGCACCTCTCTAAAGTGAGGGTGCTACAATATTAATATTGTTGCTTAACTAGGGTTTCTTTATTTATCATTATTAAACCATATATAAAGATGAAAATTTAGGGTTTATATGGTTGTTTGATTAGATCAAGACCCTTGATCATATTAGGCCGCTACTGAGTGTCGGATTAAGATGTGGGTGTTTTCGTCCGAGATCGAGCATGTGACTCGCACACCCCTCATATAACGGCTATTTCACGGAATAATAGTCTTTGGGGGTCAACTCCTGAACGAAAATGAATTTAGGGGTGTAGTCATAATATATCTAAATAAGTGGGAGTCATTTACTAAACATCCCTTATCTTTATGTACAAATATAAGCTAGCAACGACGCCCCAATATAGGTACACGCGCATCAATAACATTACAATCTGTCAGCACAATCATGATAAGATTATAGGAATGATATAAAAAAAAACTTGATTAAATTGAGTGAATCCTCAAACATAAAATGAGAGGTTTCGGGGGATCCCAATTTCTCACCTCATAAATTAAGATACATAAAATCTTACCATATTATACACTAGGTATAACCCGTGCCTTCGGCACAGACACTTAAATTGTACATATACTCTGGTGATGAAACAGAAAAAAAAAATGCAAAAACAATAAGCATGGAAATATGGCTTATTTTTTCAATACTTGATCACTAAATGATGGAAGAACTTGTTCGCTAGAAAAGTCTTAGTAACCTCTACAAGTTTGTATTATGCTAGGACTTTCACATATTCAGTCAATCCTGCTTTGTGAAGAACGACAACAAATAATATATGCATAACCAATAGTTAAATCGATATAGATATTCTTCACATCTTCTTACTAAAGCTTAAGCAAGTGATTTTCCATCAATAATCAAAGCAAATGAATCCAACCTCCCTCTAGACAAAATGACTAATGTCTCTGCCTCGATTAGTTGATAGGTTAAATATTCCTTTAATGTCTACCCAGAACCGTTAGAGTCCAGTGAGAATGGAGCGACAATTCATTTAGCCTTATCAGCTCATATACCGCAATGAGAAAAACTATTGAGAAAAAATTGACATCTTACCTTTATGATATTAGACTTGTCCCATTTTTTTCTTCTGTTGCTTTTATTTCTGGAGCTCCAAGTTGGAATATTTTTTTTTATTTGTAGTCTAAGCAAACTACATGAGAACCTAAAAAATATTCGAATTAGCATAGTTGGCTAACTTGTACATAACTTGTATATATAAATTTCATCATACGTTAGAATTTTATTTTATACATATTGGTGGCAATTTCTTTTTTAGTCCAGTCAAAACCTAATTCTTTACACCAGTTTGTGCAAGTTTGTTGATGTATTCAAGAACCTGAAACTCATTAAAAAATAAATTAAATTTTTTTGAGATTCTTGCTTACCCCATTTCGAAGCTTGTCTTCGGGCGACAGTGTCGTTTAAAAGAATCAAATGTTAATCTATCTTCTCTGCTACTTCGCCCACTATTGTTGGATAATCTGCACTAATTGAGTTCTTTGCCTTTGAATTTCTCATCAAACGGATTTTATTCTTCATGTACTAAGGTTCTTAGACCTACACCAACCAATCTATTAAGGTTCTTAGACCTACACCAACCCATAAGTCTTTGTGTACTTTAAATCCATTACTAACAAGGCTACAGTCAAAAGAGGAGTCAAAAGAGGAGTCAAAAGAGGAAGAGCTTGTATAATCTAAGTCAAGAACGATCTTTCTGCGAACCCGGCCGTGGTAAGGAACTGCTAAGATGAAAATTTGCGCTAAAGGATCCTGAAGCTTTACAAGAAAATAAAAACAGGACATAGGTACATCTTTCTTTTCCCACATCCGACCTCTTTGCAACATTTGAGTCCCGGCCAAACCAAGCGTGCCACTCAGAAACTCCATGTGTTTTATTTTTTCTAAGAATATGAATGAATATATTGAAAGAACGAAAAAGATATATGATCACTCAAGACAAGAAATCCATTTCCACCAATATATTTGTTAAGAATTCAACAAAATATTTTAGTAACAGATCAAATAATAAAAAATAGTAAAAAAAAAATACTAATGAGATGAGACTTTTTTCATCTGCAAAACCAACTTTCACGAAGTAAGTGAAAAGATATTACACTCTGATTTGAAGTTTCAACGTTGTCTTTGAGATAGCTATTTGTTCGAGTCACGTTGTTCCTTATGAGTTCCTCACTCAGCCTCACTTAACCTGAAAATACAGTGAGTTTAAACTAAAAGTAAATCAAATTCCAAAATGGAGATGAATTGAAGAACTTCATATAAGAACTATATCAGTTGAAGTGTTGAACAGAGAAATTCGTACATGAAAATTAATAAGATAAGTGAGAAGAAACTTTCATAAACCTAAGAAGATCTTCTACAATCAGAAGTTTTCAAATCTTAAATATAAAGTTTTTTACTGCTCTCTATTTTCTTATTCTCCAACACATAAAAGTTCCTTCGTAAATTCCCAGCAAACCTAATCACGAAAATAAAATTATTTAGCCATTCTATCCGATGAAGAAGATAATAACCCAGATATCCAAACTAACCGAATTATTTCACCATTGCCCCAATATGATTACTGATTAGCACCAAAAGATTCCATCTCTCTATTACAACAATCTAGATATAAACAGAGAGAATTCAATACCAAAGAGAGTGAAACAAAAAGCAATTTTAGAACCAATCGATTCTATTGACTGTTGCTCTTACATATATGAGAGAGAAGAGAGATAAAACAACGGAAGATGAAACAATGAAGGGAGAGGAGAGACGTGGTTATTTTAAACAATAATGGTCTCTCTATATGAGGAGACGACCGTTTAAGAAAGCTAACAAGTAAGAGTAACGGTCAATAAAAGGTTCGATAATGGAGTTTGGTTGAGTGTGTTGTTTCTTGTCGTTAGATTAATCCCCATTACGTCAAATTTAAGGGCTTATTGATGGTCATCAGAACACAAAGGTTGAGACTTAAAAGTTTGAGAGATATAAATGTTGGGATATAAAGATGGAGAAATGGACGGTCAGATTTATATTATAGATGCCTATGTGGTTGTCCAAATCACCCGCCAACTAAGCAGAGCAGGTGCATTTATTTTGTCCTAGTCATCAAAAACCTTCCCTGTTTTGTTATATAGATTATAATGTATTTATACGAGATAGACCCAAGCACCAACTGCATTCTTTTTGAAGCAATATGTTAACTTTCAACTTCACAAAAAGTGCAGGTTTGGAACATAAAGAAGATCTATTATAAAATCTACCAAATTGAATTATTTTTGAACTTCTAATTCTCACCTAACTCGGGAATAAAAAAAATATGATTTTTGAAGTTAAATACCCAAATTAAACTCTGTTTTTGCAACAAAAAAAAAGAAAAATCCAATTTACTTTAGAGAACGATCAAAAAAATCGTTCATAATTTTTTGTACCATAGAAAGAAAAAACTAATGAGACATAAATGAAGAGAAAGAATACGATTTTTTTTAGCATATCGGTTTTGCATGTTGTAGTTAAGAGTGGATTAGAGTAATTAAGAGTGAATTAGAGAAGTCAACACCTATCAAGTCCAAGTCCAGTTGACAATTTTTTTTTGTCAGCTTGTCCTACTTACGACCAAATTGTTTTCTAATTCAACAATGATACTATGTCCGGTGCCAATCCTGGGTGAAACCAGGTGAGCTAACGTGGAGCGGCCGTCCGGCCATAGCATCGAAGTTTGCGATGGATTTCAAGAATTTTCAGATATGGTCACTCAAATTTCACTTAATTACGAGGGTCTTATTATAAAAAAAAGAGGTTACACTCCTTCCCTACCAATCAACATCTATTAAGTCCAAGTCCAGTTGACAATTTTTTTTTTCAGCTTGTCCTACTTATAACCAAACTGTTTTCTAATTCAACAATAATACTATGACCGGTGCCAATCCCTTGGTGAAACCTGGTGAGCTAACGTGGAGCAGTCGTCCGGCCATAGCATCGAAGTTTGCGATGGATTTCACGAATTTTCATGTATGGTCACTCAAATTTCACTTAATTATGAGGGTCTTATTATTAAAAAAAATAGGTTACACTCCTTCCCTACCATTCACGAACAGTCGAACAGCAAGCAGCTCATTCCCTTTCTTTCTTCCGCTCAATCCCTTTCATCACCTAGTGTAGTAGGGTTTTCATTTTCCTTCATCTAAGTACCAATCTAGGGGTGACGTTCTTCTTCATCATTTTTTTTCTTCAAGTACGAAATTAACGAGGCTCTCTCTCTTTCTCTACAAGTACGATTTGTAGTTAATATTCTCATTTTTGGTAACGACATCTGCAAACTAGTGCAAGCAGAAAGTTTTAGTTTTGTTTGAATAAAATCTTTAGTTTTTATTTTGGAATAAAATTAGCTAAGGTGAGCTCACCTTTTTGGAGGGAAATTTTTGGAAGGAACTATTTTAATCTATAAACAAACAAAATACTTTTGTACTTACAACACTTATAGAATAAAGTGTAAAACCTTTTCATCATCTTTATTAATATAGAAGGCCGCGGCTTTGGGGAATAAAGAAAATTCTCCGGGGAATAAATTCTCGAGGGAATCCAGATTTTTTTGAAAATTCTCCGGGGAATAAATTTGTGTAAGGAATACAGAATACATTTTTTTGAAAGTTCTCCTCCATCTCATCACCTCTCTCTGCCACTTCATCTTCTCGACACCTCATCATCTTCTCCGACGAAAGTCGCCGGCCGGCCAATTTTCCGGCCGGCGACCTTCAAACATAAAAAAAAAAATTAAATATAAAATTTCTCTCTCCTCTCTCTCTCTCTAGAACAGACCTTCAATGGTGATCTCTTAATTGATAGGTGCAAGATATATAATCAAGTTACAGTAATTAGATAACATGGGGAAGATGAAAAAAATCTCTCATTTTAAGCATTTAGCCCACTTCTAGGTCAATTCCTAGTTCCTCAATCCTCAACCGGCTAGGAGGAGTGGGGAGCTTACATAAACATCCAAATTCACACAGGTTTCTTCCTTTGGAAAATTGTTATAGTTAGAAACGATTCCGATTGACAACTTGCTGATACTCAAGACTGAATTAATTAACGATGAAACACTAATTACAATAATCTAATTCAGAACATTTGTAAAAACTAATTAATTCAAGAGAATTGCAAGAAATTTTCTGCCCGATCGAAGAAACCAGAAGCAATAAAAATTGAAACTACGAACGGAAGGGGGAAGAAATTACTAGGTTACGGAGGGAGATCGAAAGTAGATTAGAAATCTTGACGGTGAGGTAAGCTCCGAATCTCTTGAGAATCTGAACCAATTCATCCTTCGAAGAGTCTTCCATGGAGGACGAATCTCCTTTTTTGAAGTTAAAGTTGTTCCAGAGGAAAGGAAGAAGAAGAAAACCCTAAACCACTTTAATCGATCATCGATTTATTTTGTGGGTTTCCCAGGAAATAATTTGTGTACGTTTATAGAAATATGGTGCGAATCTCGAGATTACGGCGAAAGTCACCTTTGTGGTATGTTCTCACGAACAGACCATTGAAGGTCTGTTTGTGAGAACAGACTTTCTCTCTCTCTAGATCTGTTCTAGAGAGAGAGAGAAAAAAAATTAGAGAGAGAGAGGAGAGAGAAAATTAAATATTTTTTTTATGTTTGAAGGTCGCCGGCCGGAATTGGCCGGCCGGCGACTTTTGCCGGAGAAGATGATGAGATGTCGAGAAAATGAAGTGGCAGAGAGAGGTGATGAGATGGAGGAGCCTTTTCTATAGCATCTTCTAAAATTAGAAGCCCCTTAGCAATAAAAAGAAACATAAAAAGTCAATCTTATTTGACTAGTTTTAACAAAAGTCTTTATTCCCCGGAGAATTTTCTTTATTCCCCAAAGCCGCGGCCATATAGAAATGGAAACTTCAAACTAAAGTGTTTTGTCCGACATCTTTCAAATAGAAACACTAGTTTGTGTTTATATGGAGAAAGTTGGGTGTAAGGGGTGTGACCTCTTGGGGGTACAATAGTGCTCTTCGAAGGAGATACTCGTAACTTTTTAGAGGCACGCCTTACCTTAGGCACACCACCATTTCTTCCATTTCTCACATGTGCACACTTGCGGGTCGGGTCACCGACCCGACCCGGACGCACACCCGGACCCGGTATCGGTCTCCGCCTCAGCCTTGGTTCTGGTCCCGGACTTAGACTTGGTCCTAGCCTTGGACGTGGACTTGCTCTTGGTCTTTGTCTTCGTCTACCAGAGAAGTGCCTTACTTTTCTCTGATTTTTTCCTCCCACTACTGGCTAGTGGAAACATTCCAAGTACGTGTGGACTCACTAGTTATTTTCCACCGTTGGAGCAAAACTACCTAAAGTCATCTGATCAAGGTTCCCACTCTATAAGTAAGAAACCTCCCAGAAGGGAAGAAACACACAGAAAACGAAATCGTCTCTCTCTCTCTCTCTTCTCTGCTCTTATTCTTCTCTCTTGCTCCGTTATAGTTCTGTCAAGATCAGAAGATCAGAATTAAAGTTTGCTTCTTCAGTTTCTGATAAGGAACAATTGAATCCTAGGGGCTTCGCTCACATACTGCAAAAGCAATACCAAATTCGAGGGCAGCAGGGGCGTTTTAAGTCTTCAGGATAGTGAGTCTAACTTGTACCTCTGTTCCACCATTATTGTTCTATTGTCTACCTGCAGGTTCATTCTCTCAGTTGGTTCACTTACTGTTTATTTAAGCTCTGCAAAAAGATAAGTTACCTTATTTAACTTACTATTTTATTGCTCAATTTAATTTCCAATTTTGTTTAATTGGTTTTAATATTATTTTGCTAACAGAAACTTGCACGGTTCTCTGGCCAACTAGAAGCAGCTTATGCTACTTGATTAGCCGTCGCAGTTTGGACAAGAAGACGACTTTGAGGATGAAGTCCAACTCAATTTGGATGAAGAACACAGGAAGAGAAGAGTTGAGTCTTGGTGCAAAGTTGTCTCAAGAACTTTTGATTTGGCTTATCTATCTTTATAACTCTCCTATATTTTACATTTGTTGTCTTTCACTAATTATTTTTCCTGAACGCGATTTCAGTTTTTTAACAATTGAGCACGATCTTCGTCTTTGATGGTAAAGAAGCATTTATCTAGTTGTTCTGAATTGGATTTTTTTAAACAATTGAGCATGATGTTTGTAATGTTTGGCAATTCTCTCCATACTGTTTTGGTAGTGTTTTCATGCAGGTAATTGGTTGTTCTCTCCATACTCTATCACCCCACATTGAACACCTCCACTTCTAGGCATCAAGTTGTTTTCAATGCAGGGATTTAGCTAGAGATCAGAATTGTTCCTTGGCATCATGTTATTTGGCATCAATCTTCATACTATCACCCCCACAAGCACTTATTAAATAGTCTAATAGATCAGAAGGAAACTGTTCCTCGACGTCTCATGCCTTCCAAGACACATGAAGAAACCTGAAGCCATTGTTACAAGACACTATAGATTAAAGTTAGAAGCCATTGTTACAAGACACTATAGATTAAAGTTAATAACAACAACAAACTTCACAACTCCAAAACGATTGTATTTCAAAACAAGAAAATGTTACATATAATATAAAGTCTGTGATTCTTAAGTAGTTAAATAAAAGAACAATCGATCCCAATTATTTCATAACTCCAAAAATAAAATCAAGCTACGCTGCATTCCAAAATCAAAAATCCAACTTCAGCTCCATTTCCATGGCTTTTTTGGAGAGGGATGAACCCTGAAAAGAAAATATAGCATTACATTAGACCCTATTTGAGACTAACCAGAAAAAAAAACCCAAAAGATTGGATATAGAAATATCCAAACAATGTCAAAGATTATATACACAAAAACTAAAAGATAAACCCCATTTCTTAAGAATTAGTCATGATTAACATATCACCAAATGCATTCTTTTCCAAAATTTTGATCTTCTCGTATTTCATACTGAACACGTTATCGATATCCATTTCACTTAGAACCAAATCCTTAATGATTTCTTTGTTTTTAGCTCTAGAAACCAAATCCAAAGTAACCTTCTTTGCTTCGACCAACGTGAATAACTTCTCTCTCTTCCATATTTGGCCAATGCATTTTTGAATTTCTTGATCTGAAATAGAAAAAAACTTCAAAAATTAGTCATAAATATGATCTTAACTCATCAAATAGGAATAGAATTGATTGAACAATGAAAAATAAGATTCTTTTTAGAAAATCACCTCGCAGGGCCGGTCCTGAGATTTTCGAGGCCCAAAGTGAGTTGTTAAGAATGCGGCCCACATGTGTTTCGCAATTTTTTCCTATATAAGAATATTGTACATGAATCTTACACCTAATGTGGGGTTTAAGCATGAAGCTTGTGTTCATAATTACGCATATATGTTCGAACGACCTGATTGAGTGTCTCGAAAATTGGTTCAGATTGGAGAAAGTAGTAGTCGGTCCTTAGTCGAAATCCCGATTCAGTGGTTCCACGAGCAAGTGAGCAACTCAGTGAGTTTGACGAAGTTAATAGCTTGGTTGGTTTCCTTTTTCTTTTAAACAAATTAAAAAAAATCAGAAATTAGAAACTAAAAAACTAAAAATAATGATTCTTAAAGAAGATGAAGTGAGTGGACAAAAGTTTTCAGTCTTCTTCTTCTTTCTTTCTTTCATTTTGGTGGTTTAGTAGTCTGATGGTGATAATGTTGATGGTGGTATGACGATAGTGGTTCTAGAGGTAGATGTGTAGTGATAATGTTTATGGTTGTGGTAGTGAAGGTGTGGTGGTAGTCGAAGCGGACCCACGTAGGGGCCCGTGGGGTCACGGGCCCCCACTGTCCAAGGCTTGCTTTCAACTAAATGAGGTTAAACTTGTATTAATAACGTTAAAGTAACAATCCTGTGCAAAGACTACGCTTCAGCCTGGCGGAGTGAGATGGAGCGGAATGTATAAGAGGCAGGGGTTCAACTCCCTCCACCATTATTTTTATTGGTTTTTTATGGCTAGATTTATTTGTAGCCTCTAACTTTCAATTTATTATCATTTGGTCTTTGTCTTTATTTTTTTATGACTTCATATTTTTAAATAAGTTCATGTTTGAGTTTTTTATTGTTTCCCGTGACCTTTGTCAGACCTATTTTCTCCATATTATTATTAGAGTTAATTCCTATTTGGCCCCCCTACTTTGTGACCAGCTTCAAATATGATCCCAAAATTTTTGTAAATCAAATATGGCCCCCTATTTTTAAGTTGATGTCCTAACTACCCTTCCTTTAAATCCTTTTTCAAAATTAAAATTAAAAATAAAATCTTAATTCCACCTCATTTCCCTCTCCACCACACATCTCTCTCCATGTCAACTCTCTTTCTCTCCAACTTACCTTCATCTTCTCCGATGAAAGTCGCCGGCCGGAAAATTTTCCGACGGACGAACTCCAAAAAAAAAAATTCTTTTTTTCTCTCATCTCTCTCTCAAAGGTCTGTTCACGGCTCCGGCGAAGGGGGTCCCTTCGCCGGAGTTTTTAGAGAGAGATGAGAGATTTTCTTTTTTTTTGGAGGTCGCCGGCCGGAAAATTTTCCGACCGGCGACTTTAATCGGAGACGATGAAGGTGAGTTGGACAGAGAGAGGAGTGAATTGGAGAGAGAGAGAGGTGAGTTGGAAAAAGAGGTGATGTGGAGAGAAAGGGAGAGTTTACATGGAGAGAGATGTGTGGTGGAGAGGGACATGAGGTGGAATTAAGATTTTATTTTTATTTTTAATTTTGAAAAAGGATTTAAAGGAAGGGTAGTTAGGGCATTAACTTAAAAATAGGGGGCCATATTTGAATTTACAGAAATTTGGGGGCCATATTTGAAGCTGGTCACAAAGTAAGGGGTCAAATAGGAATTAACTCTTATTATTATGTCTTCTTTTTTTATTTCATTTTTCTTACACATATATATCAAACTATTTTTTTTAACTTAGTCAATTCTCTCTCTTTTCTTAATCTCTTTAAGAGCATCTCCAATGGTTGTTCTCCAAATGCCCCTCCAAATGAGCATCTTCTCCAAATTTGGGGCCCACTTTTGGAGAGGCTCTCCAATGGTTCCATCTCTATCCACCCCTCCAAAACATATACTACATTATTTTAATCTAACATTTAAACAAAAACTCATTTACTACGTATATAGTAAAATTAAAAAAGACATAATAATTATATTGAAAATCACTAATGTATTAGAAAAAAATACAAAAAGGATTGCATGAAAAGAAAATGTTTGGAAGAATTATCGTAGTTTTCAGTTTAATTTGTCTTAGTTTCGAGTTGTGCTATCTATTTCTATTAATGAAAATTTAGTTATGTTAATATTTATAAAATAAAATTACAATATATTTTATTTTTATTAATCAAAATATATGTTGAAATGAAACTTTTTTTTTTTATGAAATTGTTGAAATGAAACTTAATTAATGAAAAAAAAATTAAAGCAGGGACTTAAAATGAATAAGTAAGAACTTATACAATAAATTAGGACTAAAATAATAATTTAAAGGACCTAAACTATACACATAAAAGCAAAAGGACCAAATAAAAAGTCCCATCTCATATGGAGAAGTTGAATAGTGCCCCTTCATGTATGAAGAACCACTATTCATGGTTCTTCAAATCTTTGGAGATTTGGAGAACCATTGGAGAAGGTTTGGAGCTCCATCCCTCCAAAAGTTGTACTTTTTGGAGGGATAGAACTCCCATTGGAGATGCTCTAAGAGCGTAGAATGTGATAATCATTATTCAAAACATGGAGGACTCTTATTCTTTTGACATAAAATTTACACATTATTTTAGTAAAAATGTATATGAGAATATTTATTTTCATTGAGACAATAGTCAATGCAACTCACATGTTAGCAATAGCCGAATGACTTGCGAGTGTAGGTATAATTAAGAGACATCAATTGCTTGAACGCCATATCGAAATTTTTGCACAATTTAAATTTTCTTTATATAATTAAAAGTGCCCCCACAACATAAAATTTCCGGGTCCGCCACTGGTGGTAGTGGTGGTGTATGTTCAGTAATCGTGATTGTGGGGGTAGTGGTAGTCGTTTAGTTATAGTGAGGGGGAAGGGTGGGTCATGGTAGCTTCGACAAGGATAAAACTTCATGTTTAAAAAAATTAAAACTTTCAAAGAAAGTGAATTTTGATTTAAATGAAGTTGATAGTATTTGGCCTCTTTACCAAATCATGAACCAACTAAGCTAAATTAGACTACTTGTTACTTTTAGGTATCGTTTGACAACCAAAAGTATAAGTACTTTGCTGGTAGTAGAAGTTCTTTTGCTTCAAAAAGTAAAAACATTTCAAAAATATATTTGGCAAAAATGTTACTCATAAGTAAAAAAGTTAGTTTGGTAATCCAATTTACTTTTGATAATTTTATTTTTCTTTTACTCGTACAAATACTTGATTTTAATGAATTTATTTATGATTTCCACGATTACTGTTGTATACGAATTGGTGGTGATATTAGTCGTAGTGGTGGTGTAAGTACCTTGAAGGTATAGTTATGGGGTATGGTGGTGGTTGAGGTATGATGGTGGTGGTAGAAGAATGATGGTGGCAGTGGCGGTGGTGGTGGTGGTGGTAGAGCTATGGTGATGGTAGTGGTGGAGGTCTGATGATGGTGATGGTGGTGGAAGTACGGTGGTGGTGCTGGTGGTGGTGGTGTGGTGGTTGAGATGCGGTGGTGGATAAAGTATGTGACTGATAGTGACGGAAGTATGGTGGTGGATAAGATATGTAGGTCGTAATGATGGAGATTTGGTGGTGGTGGTGGTGGTATAGTGGTGGTGATGGTGGATAAAATATGTGGATGGTAGTGATGGAGGTATGGTGGTGGTGGTGGTGAAGGTATGGTGGTGGTGGTGGTGGTGGTGAAGGTATGGTGGTGGTGGTGGTGGTGAAGGTACGGTGGTGGTGGTGAAGGTTCGGTGGTGATGGCGGTGGTGAAGGTACAGTGGTGGTGGAGGTACGAAGGTGGTTGTAGTTGAGGTGTGGTGTGGTGGAGGTGTGTGGTAGTGGTATTAGTGATGGAGGTATGGTGGTGGTGCGAAGGTGGTGGTGGTTGAGGTATGGTGGCTGGGGAGGTGCAATTGTTGTTGAGGTGGTGATGGAGATACAATGGAATGGTAGGAATATTGGGTCAATCTAACCCCAGCTTCTGCGATTTTGTGGAAAACATTTTGATTAATGGTGTATCCAAATAAAAGCTTATTTGGCTTCCAGGAAATTTGGGACGTTGTCGAATTTGGGTGTGTAGAACCAGTTGATCGGGTAGCACATGAAGCTCTTTCTTAGGTCCAAAAAGATAGTTTGAGAGAGAACAAAAAGAAGGATAAGAAGACATTGTTCTTTCTCTATCAAGCTGTTGATGAGATTGTCTTTGAGAAAATCTCAAGAGCTGAAGCAACTAAAGAAGTGTGGGATTTGTTGCAAAGATCCTACAAGGGCGATGAGAAGGTAAAAAATGTAAGGTTGCAAACTTTACGAGGTAAATTTGAATCTCTTAATATGATTAACTCTGAAAATATTTCTGATTATTTCTCTAGAGTTCAATCTATTGTTAATCAATTGTGGGTTAATGGTGAACAGTTAACTGATCTACGTGTTATTGAGAAAATCATGAGATCATTGACATGTCGTTTTGACTATGTTGTCGCTGCAATTGAGGAAGGAAAGGACCTCTCAACTATGTCAGTTGAAGGTTTGATGAGTTCATTATGTTCTCGTGAACATAGGATGAACCAGAGAGCTGCTGTAAGGTGTATTGAACAAGTTTTTCAAAGCAAAGTGACTCTATTTGGGGTGGTTCTAGTTGTGAAACACCTACCAACAAAGGTGAAGAAAGCCATGGTAAAAAACCCAAAAACATTGGAAGGTATGACAAATCTAAAGTTAGATGTTTTCGTTGTAAAAAATTAGGTCATTATAAGTCAGAATGTAGAGTTTCCAACAAATATTCAGAACATGCTAACTTTGCTGAAGATGATGTAGAAGGGGAGAAACTCTTTTATTAGCTTGCCGAATGGATGAAGATTCAAATAAAGATTTGGATGAAGATTTAGATGATTATTCGGTAGAAAGTCATGAAGATGGAGTTCGGGACTGTGTTGTTAAAGAAGATCATCAAATAAAAATTGATATTGATGATGAGAAAGTGGCTTCAGAATCTCAAGTAATTGAGATTACACCTATTTCTCCAAATTAATTGTGAAAGAATACGATCAAAAACCAAATTAATGTGAAGTTTCATCTTTCAAGTTGAAGATCATGATTGACGTTATATCATTTGAGTTTAAGAGAGGGTGTTAAATTTTATCTAAACTCAAATTTAATTTGTTTATTAATTAAATAAGTAGAGAGTCAATTTTAGTGGGAAGTTATTTTCTTTAGTTGATTGGTGGTAAGTTAATGGTGGTGTTAATGAATAAGTTAGTGGGATCATGTTAGTAGTAGTCATAGTTAGTGGGTAGAATTTGGATCTATAAATAGACCAGTCTTTGTAGTTAATCAAATCAAGTCAAGTAATTCAATTCAGTTAAGTATCTTCTTCATTCTTCTTTGTTTGTGCAAGTTATAATTTCCTTTATCATTCGGGAATTAAACACTTTTAATTTCCAACAAAGAATTTAACAACTAGAGCAAATCATTCCTAAAACTAGGGCAAATTCAGTGATAAACTTTCATCAAATCGATATCAATTTAATATAAAAAAATTAGGACAAAATTATTTCTAAAACTGGAGAAATCAGTAACAAAACGAACTTAAACAAGAACAAATTAGTGGCCAAATCAACCTTCAATCCTTCCCAAATTTCAGTTTTTGTTTGCATATACAGAGAGAGAGTTAGACAGTGAATGAAGAGGTGTGAGAGATTAAAAGACAAAGAAGAAAACCGAACTTTTCTCACCTCTTGATCAGATTTGATGAAGCCATAGGTGATGTCAAAATCAAGCTTGAAACGCTCCAAAAACCCTTCTTCGTGAAGCCCTCGATCGGAAAAGTGAGAAGATGATAACAAGACGTGTTTCTGATTCACAAATGGGATTCTATTTGTTTTATAAAAGGATTTCTTGATAATTATGCAAAATGTGAAGGACTAAACTTCAAATTCACTTCAAAGGCATATCATCATTCTTAAGTATGGGAACTCCTAAATTCGAATTTATAGCCGTTAGAGGCGACAAAGTTCAATATACGTGAAGCAGAAGAAGGGGTTATCGGAGAAGAAGCAGCAGCGATGGGAATCAACCTCAAATCGGAGAGCGACTATGAAACCCTTCGAAGTGCTAGAATCTCTGAGAATCAGGTCATCTCTCTCTCTCTCTCTCAGTCACTCACTCACTCTCTAAATTCTAAAACTTGTTTCCTAAATCTTTTTGAAACAGGCTCGATTGGCTTCTCTAGGCCTAGACAAAAGCATCTCTGAACTTCGATCCATAATCTCTCCAAAAACGCCATTAAAGACCACTCCTCGTAAAAGGATCAAGAAAATCTATTCTACCACTTCTTTGCGCCGTTCCAATCGATTGAACAAATTTGACCCATTATCTCTTTCTCAACCATTGCCTCGACGCTCCAATCGATTGAACCCAAATCTCTCAGTACAAAATCCCATTATATCTCCTCAAGGTTTCGTCTTCCCCACTCTTATTTTTTTCTCTCTCTCTACTTGCTTACTTGTAGCTGATATATTTCATTTCTTTTTTGGGTCTGGATTTAGAAATAGTTAGTCTTGAGAAACCACTTCGGAAGAGATTGTTCAATAAAGAAGAGATAGAAAGAGAACAGAAACGACTACTGACAGATGATTTAGCTCGTGGTTGCGAAAGTAAAACCAGAAGAAGTATTCACAATACAGTTTTTGGGATAAGCTGCCATTTCTGCAGGTTATTTCTTTACCATATAAACTAGGTATCTTTTTAGGTGCAGACAAGGTGTTTGTTGTTATTCCTGTTCCTATGACAACTATTAAAGAACTTTATATAACTAAACCTCTAAATAGGTATTTCATAGTATAGAAACTGTATCATGGTTTCTGTCCTAACTAAAATTAACTGGGAAACCTTAAAATGAAGTTTTCAATGTCTCCATCATCAACTCATGTAGAGCAATAACCCTAGTTCTATATATGAAAAACAAGGTTAGGGGAGACGATATTACAGCAAAATCGTACAAATTAGTTCGAATAATCAACTCATGGTGATTAACCGATATTTTTTTCCTCCATGAATTACATGTTGGAGGCTGTCGGTTAAAAATTCGAGATGTCGAAAACTTGTTAATGGATAGTGGAACATTATAGTGAAATAAGCTTAGCATAGAACAGCCATTAGGAACCCTTGATAGGAAGATGTAGAAAAAGACCAGAGAAGAAAACAAGGAAATAGAGAGGCGGATTTGTTTTTGAAAACAATGTCATAAACTTTCACTAGTTATTAGCAGTTTGGTATAATTTTAGAACCATCTTGAGGATTAGAACCTACCATAAACAATCTCAACACTGATGAAATAACAAATTATGTTTCTGTAGACAAAAGAAGTTATGTGGAGAAGAAGATTGCAAGCATTGTGGAGATCTTGATATGGATCAGCCATGCATTGGTATTGTTTCGGTCCAATCTTGTGATTAATTCTTTGATCACTTATATATTATGTTAAGAGTTTGCAATGTGTTACTACACAGGCAAGACAAATTGTTCAGTCTGTGGATCTAGCAATGGCGTGCTTTGCCGAGCTTGTCTCAAGGTTAGATATGGTGAAGGTAAGTGTTCACATAAACTAAGGAAATGCATGATTTATAAACATGCATCCTTATATTTGATTCCGACTACCATTTGGTTGTATTGATGCGTTTATTCACGTTATAAGTGAGTTCACATAATTGTGCTCTTGATTCGCAATTGCACTAAACTGTAAACTCTAAATCCTAAACCCACCAAATGATGAGTTGAAATTCCTACTTGTGATCCGCAAATGCTCTGAGCCCAAAACTTTACACCCTAAATGCTAAGCGACCCGTATCCTATCCTAAATCATAAATCCTAACCTCCAAATCCCTAAGCCTTGTTTGAGTTAGCCCTAAACCATGTACGAGTTATTAGTACGATTCAAATACTTATTTTACACTAGAAAGGAGAGAAAACTATAGCCTTTGTTCTAATATAAGACTTATTGTTATAGAACTTGAGGAGGTCAGAGCTAATAAGGAATGGATGTGCCCACATTGCATAGAAGCCAAACAAATCAAGCCATATTGGATCTGTAACAGGTTTTGATCACCATCTTGTTGTTACATTTGCTGTTTTTCCCTTTAATATATGGTTGACAAAGGATTAACTCGATTTCCTGAATATCTCTGTAGTTCATTGTGCCTGAAGAAAAGAAAGATGATACCAACTGGGATAGCCATTTTTCAAGGTACTAATAAGTAATAACTACTCTTATATCGTCTTACTTGTTTTCTCATCCCACACTACTATTTCTATATTCTTTCTTTTTTTATATTTTTAACCCGTCTTTATGTGATTAAGCTCGGGAAATGGGATACGAATCAGTAGCTCATATGCTAATGGACCAGCTTCAACGAAAAACTAGAAACTAGAAGCCACACTCTGTTGAGGCGAATAATGATCCAATATCTCATTACGTGGTCATCATGGGAAATTGTAACGTCAACCGACCCATCTCGGCAACAGCTCAAGGAGAATGATGAACTTATGAATACATAACAGCAAGCATAGAAAATTTTGTAATCCGTCTTATAGGCCTCCGGTTGTCTTAGTTCACTTAATTTGCATGTAAGCTTGAATCTTGAAATTATTAGTAGTTTGGGTTCTGGTTATGCAAGTTCTCTTCAACACTATCTATAGTGATAACTGAAAGGGGGATATGGAGGATCGAAGTTTGCGAAACCCTTCTTATTTTGAGCAAATCATTTGTAGGAAACTGAAAGAGAAAGTAAATGGTTATCGATTTTATTCCCTGGAATAATTTGGTATAGTCAAACATGCAAGATCTATGATCCAGGAAAGAACTAAAAAAGAAAACCTAGACCCCAAGGGCTAGTCTGCTGTACACCAAGGATGACTAATCAAATGGTTCGGTAAGAGCGATGGGAACCAACATGTAGACTGCTTTACACCAATTCCGATATTCAACCTCACAATTTCCAATTTTTTTTTTTTGAATATTGACTACAATGGTCATTAACGAAGGCATTGATACATCGATACGATGTAATAAGCCACGATAACTGCCGAATTATTTCTTGCCTAAAGTTCGACGAAATTAAATGGCTTAAAGTCCCACGAATTAAATGGCCTAAGAAGCCTACAGAAATTAGTTTATTTATGCTCAAATTCAATATTCCTGGATTTGCACTTCCATAGGATCGAAGCTGGGACCGAAGTAGATGTACTTATCAACTGGGCTACCAGTTGTTGGCACAATTTCCAATATAATCAAATGTGTCACCCTAGATTGTCTTGGTGAGTTACAAACTTATGACAAATACAAACATAAATAGAAATTACAGTTTTGTGTAATTGATTATTAAATATGATGATATAGTTGATGTTATTTATGATAGCTTGAAGTAATCTATCATAGACTTACCATCAAGCTCTCTTGTGAAAAATCTCCTCATGAACTCTGACAGTGTGAATTGCTTGTAAAGAGCTGGTTTCTCAGATGATATTAGTTCTGGTGCAGGTCCAAAAACTTCTTCTCTCTTGCTTGGGTTGAAGAAAACAGCAGTTGATACCCGTGCTTCTTGAAACGGATTAGCCACTACCCTATGCTCCACACTCTTGTATTCATCGTTAGATATCATCTGCATGTAAACGAAAAACAGTTGGTAACAAACAACTGAACAAGCATATCAGTGTTTCACAAACAAAATAAATTATCAATGATTTTCTTGTTGTTAAGCTTCAAGTCGTATAAATGACACATTAACTTCAAAACTCTAGACAAAAGATAGTGATAGAGCTTCATGTCATTAATAAATTTATGCGCCTTAATCATCGTCCCAAACTTTAGAAAATCTGTTGTCTTACGTCATGTCGTCAATAACTTTTCAAGTCTTCGACATTACATCATGTTCGATGTTCCTTTGCTTATAGTATCTAAAACTAGGCATAACTCCCATCCCACAAGCAAGGTAAATGTCATTGAGCACATTATGATCATCACATACTAAACTTGAGTACATTAGCAAACACTTCATTTTTCTTTCGCCGAGCAACAAAACTATGGTTACACAAAAACCGTAAAGATATAAAAGTGAAAACTAAAATCTCCAACCAAATTCAAAAATTTTAATTTCACTTTTTATGGAGTATCTCATTGTTCGATAAGGGATCACCAGCATAATACACTTGAGAACATTGACCCTACCTATAGAGTTGGAGTTATGCATTGTATATATCAACGGAAACACGGTCAATAACCCTAAGGTTGTACTTGACAGCAAAGAAATGTCTTATACAAAGTGAAATCATTCCGACTAATTCCGTGAAAGTGATTCCATAGTGTTGCAACAACGTCTTATTTTTCTCAAATTTTGGGTCCAAAAAATAGGCCTTAATAGCACCATAAGTCCAATATTAACACAAAACTAACCTGGAGAAGGTCTCCAATGTTGATAACTAGGGCACCAGCCAAGGGTTTAACCTCAACCCAATCATCCCCATGCTTCACTTGTAACCCACCTACCTGATCCTGAAGCAACACAGTTAAAACCCCTGGATCACTATGAGATTTCAATCCAACTGTTCGATCTGGTTCTGGACAATAAGGATAATAATGAGCTACTACTACTCTTACATCCAAACAACTCATCTCCTTCAACCTATCTCTCTCTAATCCTAAACCTTCACATAATAAACCCATCAATCTCTCTCCTACCCTTTGAACATGTTCATCCCACTCCAATAATTCTCTCCTACAAATCTCTGGTATCAAATCAAAATTCTTGAAATTGGGATCCAATTTCATCTGAAGTGTGTCTCTCCAACTAGCAGCTTTTGATTGGAACAGATCAAAATTTGTTGAGAAATTCACACCTTTACCCATCTCTCTACCATAGTATTTTGACTTGATTTCTGTTGGTTGTTCGTTGAAGGCTTTGATTGATGAGATTGTACTGTCAAGAACTTCTGATGGGATGCCATGGTTGATTATTTGGAAGAAACCCCATGAACTAGAAGCTTCTTTGATTTGATTAACGATGGTGGGTCGATGGTCGGAATTGATTGAGGAGATATCAATGGTTGGGATTCCGGCACCGGAGAGGAGAGGTTTTTGAGTGGTGGAAGAAGGAAGAGATTGGGGAGGATGAACAAAGAAACGAGGGATGGTAGTGATACCGGCGTCTACTAGACCTTTGACTCCGATTTTCGAGTCGTCGAATTCTTTGACTTCTTTTGACCGATCGTAGTTCTCGGCGGCACCGATTGTCATCTTCTCTCTCTATCTAGTTTTCTTCAAACTGACGGACTGGGTAAGTTTGTCGATCAACCTGCCGTCTCCTTCTCTCTCTCTCTACGGAAGGGGGTATAATAAGCTGAGGTATGAATTTATCCGCGTAATATCCGATCAAAATGGTAAGAAATAAGGATGATAGGGAGCTGCTAACGGCACCTGAGCAAAATGCTATAGGAAGGGCAGACCAACAGTTTGACAAAGGTCAATCAACTTTAACTGGCGGGCTTTATCTAAAATTTGCTAAAGGCAAGTTATGCAAAGGAGGCAATGCTCCATCTAAATGTTTGACCTAACGGTACAATTGACGTCGTTAGGTGTCACCGTCCAGAGATTATTGACTAGCGTTTAATCAAGAAAACAAATATTTCTTCTTCTTCCTCCTTCTCCTTGATAAATATGTTCGTACACAAACCTAACCCAATGCCAGTCAGACATTGCCACAGAATTAACAGCAACGAAGAGAAGTGAGATAAATATGAAAACCAATAAAAACAGTGATGAGAGATGAGTTGTATTAACTATTCTCTCACTGGGGAATAAAGAAAGGACAAAGAAAATAACAACTTCATTAATCCTTCTGAGCTGCTACTCCACATTCAACACTTCCTCTGAAGATGATTACGATGATGATGATGATGATTCCGGTAGACTTTCTTTCTTGTCCTCCATCTCAGTCAAGAATTGATGGTTTAAGTCAGATCAATCATTGATCTTGTCTCTCCTCTATTTGTAATCCAAGGATCCCCTAAAACTTGTCCTTCCGTAGGGGTGGGAAACGGGTCGGGCTCAGGTACTCGTGGGCACCTTTAGTCCGGACTCGGGCGTTTCGGATACCATTTATCAATGAACAATTAACTTCTCGGGCGGGTTCGGCCCGGGTAAAATAAATATTTTCTTGCACAAAGCCTGCCATGGGTATTAGCCCACAACAAGCATAGGGCGGGTCGGTTATCGGGACGACCATCTTCAAATATGAGATTTTTATTTATTTTTTACAAAACAAAAATCAGCAACAACCCTAAATTTGTTACTTTTATTTCATAGAAAGATCCCAAGCCTTTCATAAATTAACATCAACATGAAAAGAAAAAAAATAGAGATCTACACATGTATGAGACAAACACAAATATTAATCATTAGCAATTTTATGTTTAGAGAGATATAGAGAGCAAGATAGATCTATATTGAGTATTATATATCCAGATCTATATACATGCTTTCAACAAAAGTAAAAAAAAAAAGATTTATATACATGATGCAACACATTCTTTTTACAGATCTATATCAGAACTTCTCAAAATAATTTATTTGTTTCTATTTTAGATTTACTCGAAACCAGATATACAGATCTACTTGAAAATTAAAATATTTACTAAGAAAAGATAAGAGTAGAGAGAATATTGCAGAAAGGGATAAAGATCTACTTCTCAAAAGAATTTGCTTTAATCTTCATATATCTCCTTGTTTCTATCGTTATTCTGTTTTTCTCGCTCCCTCCCTCTCTTTCTCTCTCTCTGTTTCTCTCTACCTCTCTCCCTCTTTTCCTTTCTTGTGTTTGGGCGGTGGAGAGGCAAGTAAGAACTTTTATACCCTACATAACCCTAAGATTAAAAATCTAATCTGACCATCAATCTCTAATTTAACGGGCATTATGAGGCGGGTATGTGAGTCGGGCTATATACTCGGGCAAGGCATTTTTAAGTAGAGCTCAAGCCCGCCCACCAAAATTTAACGGGCAGGGCCCTTCTCGGGCTTCGGGTTTCACGTTTCTTCGTCGGACTTGGGGGTTCCAAGCCGGGTTTCGGGCTCCCGGGCTAAATTCCCACCCTTATCCTGTCGTAAATCACGTTGAACCTTCTTCCAGATCACTCTTCTCACATATCTTTAACAGAAGATGAAACAGAATGAAAGATCCAAGTTGGAATTAATTGAGGAGATATCGATGGTTGGGATTCCGACAGCAGAGAGGAAAGGTTTTTGAGTGGTGGAAGAAGGAAGAGATTAGGGAGGGTGAATAAAGAAACAAGGGATGGTAGTGATAACGGAGTCTACGAGACCTTTGCTTCAATTTTAGAGTCATCGAATTCTTTGACTTCCTTTGACCGATCGTAGTTCTTGGCGTCACCGATTGTCATCTTCTCTCTCTTTTTATCTAGTTTTCTTCAAAGAAATGGATTGGGTTTATCGGTCAACCTACCGTCACTTTCTCTCTCTATATAGATGTGGTGTAAGACTGCAAGCGAAGGTATGAATTTATCCGTTTAATAATCGGATCGAAAATGCGAGGATGATAAGAGCTACTAGAGGCACCGGGGAAAAACACCATTAGTGGACTCATACTCTTTCCAGGAAGCGGCTAAAGTCCCACCAAAAAATTGTTGTTAGCATCCGGATGTAAAGGATTCAGATCGACCCCTCCGAAACCCAAAGCAATGGTTCGGACTCGGATCAGTCCGAGCCGTTTCGTTGGCTTTTGGGGGGGGGGGGGTTCAGTCTGAGTCATTTCTTTAGGTTTTGGACTGGACTGGCCCGTTCGAGTTGTTATCTTATCCTAACTTTGCTTCAAGACAAATTCTAACCCAATTTGATTGTTCAAGACAAATTCTAACCTAATTTGATTATTCAATACTAGATCTGATTTGATTGTTCATTATTAGATCTGAATATGATATGTGTTTTAGGGTTTTGATATTTTGAAATTATTTGTTTTGGGGTTTCCTATTTAAAATCTTCACGAAGAAGAAGAAGAAAATGGTGATGATATGAAGGAGAAGAAGAACGTGATGGTGAAATTTGATTGTTCAATACTTGGATTTAATGTTTAAGAGTTTTATGATGGCTTGATGCTTTAGGGGGCGGCAATTAAAGTGGGTGTCGGGCGCCTGGGTGCCTGGAGCCAACATGCACCCGACGCGAATATAAATTTCGTCGGGGGCCTTTAGACGCTCCCTATTTCAATCAGGTCAATTAGCTTTTACTGGCGGGGTCTATTAGTATCTTAATATCTTACTGCCCTCGGCCTGGCCAATCAAAATATGTGATATCTTTCGTACGTTCGTGAAAGAAAGGGTTGGTTGCGATGTGCAACGTGATCATGTTATCACAATGGAGCAGAAATGGTCTGGGGGACAAGGATCTGAAGATCTCGAAAAAGGTATTAAAGCTCAACTGTTAAAGTGCCCAAGGCCCGATCTTCGGCTTCAACCGAAGAGCAAGATAAAGTTGGTTGCTTCTTAGATTTCCAAGAAAGAGGGCTAGGACCAAGCATATTAAAGTGCCTAGTTGGAGAGCAACGAGTGAGGGGACAACTAGCCCAGTCAGAGTATGTGTAACCAGAGAGAGTGTTAGCAGAGGAAAGGAGACCATGACCCATGGTGCCCTTCAAGTAACAAAGGATGCGAAGGGCGACATCCATATCCGACGAATGTGGAGCTTGCATGAATTGACTTAGATAATTAACCAAAAATTTGATGTTCGGGCGAATCACAGTTACATATAATAGACGCGGCCAATAAGGGGACGAAAAATAGAAGCATCCTCACGAGGGGGGGGGGGTCGTCTGTTGGTAACAACTTCGAGATGTTGTTCCATGGAAAATGAACATGGTTTGGCACCAGGAAGGACAAATTCCTTGATGACGTCAAGAGTAGTGTATTTCCTTTAACATAAGAAAATACCTTTCGTTGAACGAGATACCTCAATGCTAAAAAAAATATTGTAAACGACCCATATCTTTAGTGAAAAACGACATTATAGGCGAGTCTTTAAGGAGTTGATGGCATTCGCGTCGTTTCTTATGATGATGATGGCATCCACATAAACCAAAACATAAATGGAGGTTGGCCCATAAAAATGGGTGAAAAGGGAGTGTCGGAAGGAGACTGTGAGAAACCCTTAACTTTCAGACCAGAAGAGAACTTAACAAACCATTGGCGAGATGCCTGTTAAGTCCATAATGAGATATGTGAAGACGACAAACCCGGGTATCATCCTTGGCGGTGAAACCTTGCGGAATGGTCATGTAGACCTCTTTGACTAAGTCACCTTGTAAAATGCATTATTCACGTCAAGTTGATGGAGCGGATAGCCTTTAATGGAGGCAATGAATAGGAGAACACATGCAATGACCAATTTGGCAACGGGAGCGAAGGTATCGTGGTAATCAATGCCTTCAACCTGTTTACCGCCATTAGGAACAAGCCATACCTGGTAGCGCTCGATGGAACCATCAGATTGATACTTGATTTTGTAGACCCATTTGCAGCCGATGGGCTTCTTGCTCGAAGGAAGGTATGTCAAAGTCCAAGTTTTGTTCACCTCAAGGGCAGAGATCTCCTTGGTTGTGGCATCACGACAGGTTGGGGACTCTAGAGTTTGATAAAAAGACTTGGGTTCTGCTGATGTCAAAAGTTGTCAACCCTAGAATCAGTCAAAGAAAAGAGACTCGATACTGGATCTCGTCCGAATGAGTGATTTTTCTTCTTTAGTTTATGCTCCTACTCTTGAAAACGTGCGGGGGAAACCTACAAAGAGTTCGGAAACCGCTCCGACGCTCAAGACAATTAGATTGCATTTTTGCAGTTAAAGTACTGAGTATTGATAGATCCTTGTGGAACGTGTGTTCAACGTAACTTCTTCGAGGTGATTTGGTGCCTTTTATAGGCTGCTTGGGATTGACTGTTGATAGACAGTGTCGATGAAGAAGTTTATATCCACCGTTCGGGAATGAAACTACTCTTCGGTAGTTAGGAGATTTAGGGTTTCCTCTTTGAATTTATCTCGTATCTTGGATATTTAGAAAAAAATTTGTTCTAGGACCTTGCTTGATATCATGCGGAGTTGATAGACTCTCTAAGAGATATTTCCTTCTTCCAGACTCTTGAAGCCCAAGTTACTTAAATACTTAAGATCTTGGCGGACTGAGATCATTGGGAAGATTCGGGATTAAGTCAGTAAGCGTGTGGCGCGGTTATGCCTTCCCAAGTTCAGGGCTTAAGGCATCAGCCTTGCTTACATGGATCCCTTGCTCTTCTCGCCAATCCCAGGGCAGACCTGGTTGTAATTGAGGCAAGACATGGCTGGAGCTCTTAAGATGATCTTGCCGACCTCTCGATTCTGGGCTTAGGTGGCAGACTTCTTTGGGCTCAGCAGTCCAGTTGCCTTGAGACAGATTGACCCATTGGACTTTCGATTTTTTCTTGACTTATTGACGTTAGTCACCTGATGACCATTTTATGTATCATCCGGTTCATTTGTAGAGATAACAAAATTTAGAAAACCTTTTGTGAGACGGACTTAAACGATCGAAGTAGAGATAGTCCACAAGAGGGCCAGTAGATGGGACATTTTCATGTCTCATCAACAAAAACTTAATGGGCCTAAAAGGGTACACTTAAAAGGTCTACACCCGCAAGTATACGGTCGTCAAGTAATAAAACCCGGTAAGACCAGGGTCGATCCTCAGAGACTAAGTCAAACCTTTTCTAAAACTTAGAATTAATACGGTTCCTTTTGAAAGTTGATTATGGTGAAAATATTAAAATATTCGAACAAAAAGCAATACAAATAAATAGTGGAAAATATCAAGTGAGAGAAAAACCCTGTAAGGTTTGGAATCCGCTTTAAACATTCATAAATAACTTCACCCCCTTCTTATCATGATTCTCTAACTTTATAACTCAACATTTAGAAAAACAATATTATCTAAACATCGAAAAATTAAACCTTTTAAACAAAAATATCCGAACTCCTAAATAACCATATCCCAACTATCGCATATGAAATTACAAGTATAAATCATCAAAGAAATTTAATCTAAGTATGACCTATCAAGCTATAAGTATAAACGATGAAGTGACTATAATTATTCGATGAATCAAATTAAACAATAGCACGCATCAATGAGAATCAAGAAGAGAAAAGAAATAAACTATTCATTAATGCCAGGAGCTTCATCTTCTCTCTAGGTTAAAAAGTTAGCAATACATGGATGCTTGAATCAAATTCTATTTAATAGCAAGAAAAATTAATCAACACAAGGATTAAAAAGTAAGCCACCAAAGGGATGGAAGCTCTTGATGTTGTATCATTAAAACTCCACCGATTTTCGACATCTCCACTGTCAACTACTTTTCTCTCCCTCTACTATAAACTTGCTTTAAACCGAGAAGCTCCTCTGTTCTATCTAAAAGTTGTTAGAACTCTTGTTGCTCTTCTCTGTTCTCTCTCTCTCTCTCTCTCTCTCTATCTCTCTCTCTCTCTCTATAGATTATATCATGAAGTTCAAGAGAAGAAGAGGAAGAACAAAGCACTTTTTAATACTGCTCATTGTTCCCCGAGAAGAGAAGATGATGAACCCATTCTTAGCTCTATGTTTATATAGGAAAAAGGAGAAGAATTAGAATCGTCCAAAACCAGTGGATCCTCTCGATTTCTTTTCAGTAATCCAACTCATATATTCAGCCCTCTCTCTGCATAAAATTCAGTATATTCAGTCAAGAGAATAAATCTCTTTCTTCTCTCAGAAATTATTTCCTTTCTCTCTTTATATCCTGTTTAAATTTTCAGAGAGAGAGAGGAATATCTTCTTCAATCTCTAATATCAATTTCGGTTCTAAGTCAATCTTCGACTCCTCTCTCTCTCGAATATATTTTTATCCAAGAGAGAAAATCGAGCAGCCTTGTGAAATCTCTCTTTATTCTTTACATTTTTATGAAGCTCCAGCCATTTTATTTCTAATCTCCCATTTCCAATCTTCTGATTTAAATTTCTTTTCTTCTCCAGCTATCTCCTTCCTTCTTCACGTTTTTTTATTTATTTCCATTTCTCTAACCAGTAGAGAGAGAAAGTGACGAGTTGGGGGAGGCAACGTCTTATTCCCATAAATTTTGGAATCAATTGTCCCACTTAATTGGGTGGTTGTTGACTGACAAGTATAGAAGAGATCCGTGTGGCATAAAGCAGTTTATTATGGTGGCTCGGTTATTCCATATCGCGAGATGGACCGGGATACGTGTCGATGTTTCTTGTCCACTAGATTCTCGCGGAGTACTAAAAACTTGATATGCTAGAAACACCGAATCGCTCCTAAACAAAAATCCCGAGCGCCGTTCTTCTGTGCTAGAAAACATCCCGAACACCATCAACTCTGTACACGTCTCCTTCTTTGTCTTTGATCAATTGACTTCGACTACGACTTTGACCTAATCTAATTTTCTCACCCGTACTCCGATTTGACTTCCGTTTTCACCCACGAGTTCGTCCTGGACTCTACTTTTCACCTGATCATCAATATTGTCCAAATTACGAGAATCCTCAAACTACCCTTTTGTGTATCTTTTTATGTTTTATCCATTTTTCGTGCTCAATTCCTTGGAAACCCTCTTAGTAAGAGAAACAACCAATTCATAAGAGTAACTGCCCGAAATAGACTAATTAGCCCAAATTAAGAGATTCAGATGGGACATTTTCATGTCTCATCACCAGTCGAGAAGACGTAATCCTTCAAGTAACAAGGAGGGTGGCGCTCACAAGATGGTCTAGTCGATCGCGTGAGGATGTCGAAAGGAGGAGTAGGGCCACATCCAGAAATTCTAGTTGAGGGGAAGGAATGGAAGCTGAAACAGGGGAATCATCAGTAACAGGTGTGGTGTCACTTTTGGAAGAGAAGGTGGCGTTAGGAGAGGATGTATCAGTCGGAGGAGTCTCATCCAAAATGGAGAGATTAAAGGGGGAAAGAGGTGTGTCGTCGAAAGGGAGTGTAAACTGGTCCTGCAGAAGCGTACATGAATTTATCCTCAAACAAGGTGACATCCGCGATTGGTAAATGACACGAGTTTCTAGGTCGAATATATTATATCCTTTCTTTCCAAAAGGATAACAACGAAAATACTGGATTTGGCACGTTGATCAAATTTGCAAGAAACATTCGTGTTTCGCGGAAAGAGGAGACAACCAAAAACTTGTAAGTGCGAGTAATGGGGGGGGACAACCTAAGAAAAGTTCATGAGGTGATTTATGATGAAGGAAGGGGCAGACATCCTGTTGATTAAGTAGGTTGTAGTTAAGATGCATTCGCCCAGAAGGACATAGGTAAGTGGGCCTGAAATCGAAGGGCGCAAACAACATCATGGAGATGACAATGTTTGCGCTCAACAATGTCGTTTTGTTGAGGTTCATAAGCGAAGCTTCGTTGGTGAACACCATAGGGAGAGGATCTGCCATCGTCTTTGCAAGAACATCTTTCTTCTGAGAGCCACCATTGAGTTGAAAGAACTGGACCTTAGTTTGGTCGGTTTTGTTGCAATGACCGCAAACTGCAAGTTTGTTGCAATGTCTCAGATAGTGGCATGCATTTTACAATGCTCAAAATAAGGACGAGGTCACTTGGAGCTAGATACACCAGAGCTTGCAAGAATCGCAGAATCGTGAATGCTAGTAGATGATGCAGAAGTAATCGTTGTTATTGTTCCTCTTGTTTCACCAAATTATGAAGTTTGGTGAAGGGAGGAAGATGATCCATTGGGAGAATCTGACTACGAATCAAGGCATATCGATCATTCCACCCTTGAGAAATTCCATCGTCCGAATCTGGTTATTATATCCCAATGCATGTGATCTTACCTACAACACAAATACAAGGCAGAGGATGGACCACGGAATCCAACTCGTCCCAAAGAGTTTTCAGCTTGGTGTAATAGAGTGAAACACTGTCACCATCCTGAGGAAGATGGGAGATATAGATTGTCGAAGTTGATAAGTTTTGGGAAAGTTGGATTGAGCAAACCTTTCCATTAGGTTGCTCATATGGAAAATTCCGGATCAGAGTACATAACTGTACTTCGAATTTCAAGGGTTACTGAATAAAGAATCCAACTAGAGATCATCGTATTGCATCGAATCCAGGCACAAAGGGAGTCTGGGTTAGTGAGCTTCGTCAGGGTACCATCAATAAAACCTAATTTGTCCTTAGCTATTAGGGCCATAGTCATGTCTCGGGCCCAAGGACCATAGTTGTCACCAGAAAGTGACAGGGAAACGAAAACAGTTGTCAGACCGTCAAACAGTCAGACGAATGAACAACGCATGAGTCACCAATATTGATAATGTCGGGTGAAGTGAGAGACATCAAATTTAAAGGAAAACTATACTATATTTTAAAATGATAACTAAAAGGAAGGGATATATATAGGCACCCCCTTTTCATGAAAGGGAAAGAACGGTATAACCTAGTGGTCTGCCGATAAAAGAAACGGGACAGACCCTAGTGGTCTGTTCCAATCACTAGAAAGGCGAAAGAAATAGACCGACGGTTTGTTGTGTTTGGCAGCCGCCCATGGACAAAACGAGTGGGTTTCTCGAATCGTAAAAGAAAAAACAAACAAACGTAAAACAAATGGGGCATGTGAAGACAAATGTTCCTTCAAAATCGCCAAAAACATCCAATAATCGAAGCAAAACGAAAATTGAAATTTCCACAAGAGATAATTGGTGGAGGTGAGTTTATGGAGATGTATTTATTGATTGTTGAAGGAAAGGGAAATTTTACAGATATTGGTGTAGAGTTGAAGGTAGAAGATGAAGATGCATTCGCCAACGAAAGAAAATTTGAGTGAAGAAGAATGATTTAGCTAGAGAAGAACTGAAAATAAAAAGAATTTTGTTTTCGATTTCGAAGAAGAAGTAGAGAGAAACTAAGAATATCCGAACGTTTTTGAAAAACTGAATGTAAATTGAAGCAAGTCGAAACAAATTAAATATGGAAGCCGATTAAAAGAAACAAAAGATAGATCAGAAAAATTGATTAACAGAATGGAAACAAGTTAATTCTCAGAGTTAAAGATAAAGATTGAATAGAAAAACACAGGAAATTAAATAAACACGAAGAAGAAGCAGAAGAAAACTAACTTGAATGAAAAGAAATTAGTATGATTCCTTGAAACGAATAATCGCTCCGATACCATGTCGAAAATTAGTAAAAAAGAAACTTTTCTTCATTAAACATAACATCACAAGAATGGTTTTCTCATATGTATAGACATAGATGAAAGAGAAAGTATTATATTAGTTATGGCAAACTAAACAACTTACTAATCGCCAACAACTCTTGGTTGGAGTGGTAAGAGGTTAAGTATTTCATCTTAGAGGTAAAGGGTTTGAGGCACACTGACAATTAAAAAAAAATTAACTAATAGACTTTTTTTTGTTGAAATATAAGAAATACAAACAAAATCAATAACACAAAATTAAGAAGGTGCAGAAATAAAAGATGGTGCAGAGTTCTAGAGCTTCATTTGAAGATTTTTTCGACCCCATTTAGCTAGAGCGTCTACTTTGGTGTTGCATTCTCTGGGAGCATAAGAGAAATGAATATCTGTGAAGTTATGCTTGAGATTGAGAATATCGATGATGATCTTTCTTGACTGCCATTGAATTGCTTTACTTTGATCTTCAATGTGCTTAATAATGTTCTGATTATCACTTTCTATGTTGAGATGTTGTATGTGAAATTGGATTGCCCATAGGATGCCGTAATGGATTGCTAAACATTCGCATTCTTCTGCATGTTGTCTTTTGACCGTGTCTGCTATAGCTATAACAAATTTTACATCATGATCCTGAATAATACATCCAATGCATGCCGGTTCTGAAAGTGAAGTGAAGGAAGCATCTATATTCATTTTAAGGAATGGTGTCGATGAAGGTCTCCATTGTTGTTGCTTTGGTTGTGCTTTTGTTGTTGTGGTAATTGTGGATTCTACTTTTAGTGAGGTGGTCGTCGTCATATTGATGTGTTTGTATTCTACCGAAGGGGAGTTATAACAAAATGTATCATACAATGATTAGGTGACTAATATTCAGGGTTGACCCAAGGCCTAGGCAACCCAGGCGGTCGACTAGGGCCCCCAAATACACGGGGCCCCTAGTTTATATAACTTTTGTATATAATAGTATTATTGTATGTATTTTTTATTCACATATATTTAATGTCTGTTTGGGCAGAAGAGTTAGTAGAGTAGTTGATTAGGGAATCTAAGGTCTAACGTGAGTTTTATAATTTTTTTTTAAAGGGCACCAAATGACCAAAAGAACAAAAGTAGACCTATCCAAATTCTAATTTGCTATTTGGTGACACCAACAATTAAAGTTAAAGTGTTAAACACTCCATAATTAAAAGGAAGTTTAAAAAAACAAATCATAAGATCTAAACTTAATTAACTACCCTAATAAGCCCAAAAGACATCTAAATAAATGAAGAACAAAAATCAAATTAAATACTTATTTTTATGATTTTTTTTCTTTTTTAATTTTTCTTCAAACTTCCATCTCACATTTCCATTTCATTCTCTACAAGGGTTTATTACACAATTACATAGAGGTAACTTTCTTGTTCCTTTAATTTTTCTTTGCTTTTTCACTTTTTGTTTGTGTTTAGATTCTTATGCTACTTCTAGTAAGTTGAAATATTTATGTTGATTAGTATATAATTTTGTTATTATCTCGTTAGATTGTTACGGCTTCAAGAAAGTACTTATATCACTCTGAAGGAAGAAAGAAAAAAATTAGATTAAGATTTGGTTAAAGCACAAACGGGAGGTATAAATAAATTCGTTAAGAAAAACAAGCGGAGACTAATCTAAATGAAGTGTTGGTTGATGAATCATTTTTTTGGGAGATTTGTTGTTTGGACTCCCTTTCATATAATCGACTTGTTGTTTGGACTCCCTTTTTCCAGAGTTGCACTTTGGATTCCCTTTTTAAAAAAAAAGAGTTAAATATAACAGTTTCAAGAATCATGACTGTTTTACCCTCTACTTATTGTAACTATTACACCCCCATCTTTCTTCCAACTTTCTCATAGAAGCCATCCCTTCAAATCTTCAGATTCCTCAACAATTAGGGTTTTAGTTAGGTAATCTAGTTTCGATGTTTATTGATACCCTCTCCAATGAAAACTAAACAATCATCAATAATGGTCATGTAACATCCCGTGTTTTTAAGGTTAGTTGAGGGACTATTTGACATTTGGGTCAAATCAAAGGAGGGGCTAAATCAGCAATGAGTGCAAAATAGGGGGTATTTTGCAATATTTCCAAAACTAGGGACTAAACAAGAATTTCGTGAGAATGGATAAGAAGAAAGAAAATCAGATTTTCTATCTCTGGTTTGCTCGACATAACAAGGGTTAGGGTTTATTTCAACAAAAGATCGATTGGAGAGAGAGTTTCGAGTGGTTTCAAGGGGAAATCTTGTTTTTGGTCTAATTCGAGCATGAAGGAATGATTCAACCTAGGGTTTGTTAATTTGTGGTAAGAGATTTTGGTTTCTCTCTCTAGAACGAATTTTGTAAATGATTTAATGGAGTCTTTGCTTTCGAATTTAGAGGAATTGGAATGGGTTTCATTATAGGAGAAGCCAAACATCTAAATCAAGGTAAGAAATTCAACAATTTTCATGATTTAATTAACTTGTTCTAAATTCTAGGGTTTATGATTGTGAAATTTGGGGATTTTTGTAGTTCATGAAATCCTAGGGTTTATGTTGATGGGAATTAAGTAATTTTGGTATATAAGCAACTATAGAGAGATTAGTTAATATAATTTATCGATCGAACAACGATTCGGGAGACTGAAATTCAGTCTACTGTTGTCAGATAATCTTGCCTTGTACAGTCCTCGGATGTGTTTGCCCGAAACACGAGAGTCGTAGCTTAGGATCTTAGCTTTCCAGAATGGTATGGTACAACTCGATTCGATGTCGGAAGAGAGAGTTACGACTGTTTTACTAAACAACGCGCTATTCAGCAAATCTGAAAACTGCCTACTGTTTTTACTGTATTAGATAGTCATAGAGGTTCTAACAGATGTTTGAGTCTTCATCAATATTGTAGCTCGTCTTGTAACGATTCCAGAAAGGTATGGTACAAGTCGTTTCGATCTCGGACGAGAGAGTTATGGCTATTTTAACGAACAATGCGTAGTTAGGAAAATTCTGCTTTGTTGTTGTTCGTATTTTATGAATTTCAAAGGTGACTCACTTGGATTTTGAGGAATACATTTAATAACTAAATGTTAGGGACATAAGTAAGTTCAAACACTGATTGGTGGACCCTAAGTGGGCATGGTATGAAAGATAGAAGATCGATCGAAATTCGGTTAAGTCGAAGTCTTCCAAAGTTATCGTTTTGTTTTTATGTTATGAGTTTTCATTGTTTTGTTTTATTTATCGTTTTTTTCGTGCAAGGTTCTTCGTTTAGATACTAATGTTTCTATTCGGTGTTTTTGGTTATTCTTCCTTATCCCAGAGTATGCGAATGAGGAGGAATAAGGTCGTCTGGTAGGCGGGAGGTCTTTGGTGAGCAAGGACTGAGGTACGGGTTCTGAATCCTTTATCTAGCATGATTTTATAGATAACGAATATGTTAGATTCTATAGTTATATATGCGCCATTATAACTAGAGTTTAGGTAGCATGAAACTCGATTTATGTGATGAACTGAAATATGCTTGAAATGTTTTGATGCGATATGAGAAATGTTTTCGAACTGATTTTACGATGATTGTGAACTACTGGGATTTTCTTGTATGTACCCGACTGCGGATTATGTCAACCTACGGGCACGTAGCCATTGAGGGTAGGATGACATGTGGACATGGTTGTGACCCGTGTGAGACCGGTGAGGTGGGCGACACTAGTCATGAGACCTGTGGGAGTAGAGTGCTTCACTTGTTGGCCATTGGTGCTCGTGCCTCCAGCTCGAGACTCAGGGCCGTACACCCTGACCGCTCGCCTGGGAGGTGACATTGATTGGGAATCCCTCTGCTTTGTGGCGATATGACTCTTGGTTGTTCCACTTCCGTGTTTGATAAGATAATGAATCGAATATGAATATTGGTTTTGATAAATGAATGAAACTGATTTTAAAAGATCGCATTAGATGCATGACAGGGTACCGAAGAGAAGAGGTTCAGGTCCTTCCATGGTAATTGGGGGACGGCTCTCTTATTCGAACTCGGTGATCAGAAAAACGTATTTGGATACTTAAGGTATATATGTATCATGAGGTAAACTCTTCAATGATTGCGGAGTCCCCTAGTGGGAGAGAGGCTTACCGGCTAGGGGTAAGTTTCTTTCTCGAGGAGACGTAGTGCATTAGCTAGTGCCATAAATGGGCTGGTACTATCTAACGCACTCTAGGTTCTCCTGAGGAACTCTCCTCTTATTGGGAGCGCACCATGGGTGGGCAGCTAATCAGTGCTATTGCTTGCTAGATTAAGGAAAATGGTTTTGTATATAGTATATATGGTAACTGGTTTGATAACTCGTTTTGTCATGATGTTTACAACTTATTAAATGAACTTTTGAAAACGTGATGGGTTTTGGATTGGTCTTCTATCAGAATAACTCGTGTCGGTGAGTATTCTGACCCCCTACCAGTTGTTAGTGTGCAGGTCCTTGATTGTAGCCTCGAGGCGGAGTTGTATTCCAGCCGGTGATCTTGTCTAACGAGGCTAGAGGTGTTGCGTCATTTTCTTTGGTTTTCGTCTATTGGCTTTCCATTATTTTAAAGTTATGTAGTTATTGCAAAATTGAACTCGAATATGTATATATATAACACTTAGAGTTGTTTATAAGTTGTATCGATGTGGAAGAGGCTTTTATATTTTGTTATATGGTTTGGGTTTCGACCCGAAACTGAGTTGAGTTTGTTTAGCTTCCGCTCGATAGTTTATCTCTTTGTGTATGCGAATGTATGGTTTGCATGACAGGTTTACAGGTGCGACCGGTTCGATTTACAGAGGAGATTCTGTCGGATTTTTGTCTCGTCTGTGAGTTGCCGGGGCGTGGTCGTGTCTATTTTGGGACACGGGGCGCCACATGCCATCACTGGAATTGGATTGGAAAGTGGGTTTTTGAGTTTGATTCTTAATTTTACTGTTGTTTCTATTTGGTTAAGAGTTAGAGAACAAGTAGTTGCTAATGAAGAACCAAAGCTTAGACAACTTATGCCCGATTATTACTTAGTAAAGGTGGAAACTTCATCTTCTTCAGGTATGATTTCAAATGGGATTCAACCCAGATTTTAGAGAGAAGGTACAGAGATAAAGGATCTAAATTCTTTTGATTTTTCTCCTCTTTTTGATTGTTTCTTTATTTTACTGATTTGTGGAGTTCTTTTTGTTTGTTAACCATTTTTTGTTCTCCTTTTGATTATATTAATTAATCAACTTGTAATTTAAACTAACTTTAAAAAAATTTCTAATGTCATTTCACTTTCTCTCTCTAGAAGTATGAATTATTGAAATCATTGTGTAAGTAAAAGTTGTAATGAAAATCTCATAAGAAAATGTCATCCACTAAAAATTCCTACAAGTTCTATGAATTAAATCATTGTTCATCTTCATCGCTTCACTCCCAATGAGAAGGACACATCAAAGCTTTCCTGTTTTGCAGTTTCACTTTAATGGTGAATTGAACCATCTTCATCTCTTTCACAAATCATCTCCCTCCCATCTCTACAATCTCTCTCTGGACAGTGTTTTTGACAAACTAAACAATTTGGGAGGCTTGTTAATAGTTAGTAGGATGAACTAAATGAAGGAAAAAAAAGATGAAGGAAAAAAAAATGAATTAAATATAAGAAGAAGAAGATGAGCCCAACTACTTGACCTAAATAAATTTGGTGGTCCAAACTGCAATATCCATTCTTTAAGGGTAAAGTGGGAATTTCTTAAATTATAACTACAGAGACGGAATATTTTCTAATGATTCCGTCAAAAGGGAGTCCAAAGTGCAACTCGGAAAAAAGAGAGTCCAAACAGCAAGTCGATTACACGAAAGGGAGTCCAAACAACAAATCTCCCCATTTTTTTCAACTTAAAGTGTAGGGGTCCCGGTTGATATGTTTTCTAGGACCCCCCAAGTCAGAGCTGGTACTAATTACATTTAACCATATGTAAATTATTAATCACTTACATGATTAATACATTGAGTCAATACATGTCCCAACCACGTGATCTTGTCATCACAATGCAACTATCCGTGTCCTTCTTCCTGGGGTTAACACTCGGTTGACTGCTCAGATCCTTGTCGATCCATGACTCTGGTATTTTACAATGTTAAGTGATTCCTTGGTTTATTGAAAATCAAAGAAACAAGCAACCATGTTATATTCATGTTATATTCTTCCTTTGAGACTAAATATCGAGCTCTCACCTATTTCAGTATTTCACAACGAAACTATAATGGTTGAAGTATCTTTCACATGGGCCCACCCTGAGCCCAAAGGGATGTTTGAATTTCATCTGTAAGCTTTCTTATGGGGTGGCTATATGAGACTCAACCCAGGCCTCACAGCAAGAAGAGAATCACTTTGGTGACTCCCAAAGGGAATCTTTGTGCCCGACATGAGGGCTCACTAATTGAGTGGGTTTAACGTTACCCTCATTTGGAAGTTAGTTTTCCTTTGGCCCATAGTTGTGACAAGCTGTGAGATTGGGATTGGGCCCTTAGTTGATTTTTTGAGTTATTTCCCTAATAGCCCCCAATTTTGTGACCAGTTTCTGTCTATCCCTCTACTTTATAAAAAATACGCAGATAGCCGGAAGATTTTAAAAGGCCTCCCCGTTTTTGTTAAAAGGCCTCCCCATGGTTTCGTTGACTTAGTAAAAGACCTTTGACTTAGCTTGGTTAAAGGGCCCCCTCTTTGAATGGGTGAAAAAACCCCCCTTTAAAGGTGTATTTCACCCACATTAGGATTTTAGTTGTTAATTATTAAACTTCCTAAAACCCAAATCCCTAGAAACCCAAATCCCTAGAAATTCCTCTCTTATATTCTTCTTCCCTCTTCTTCCACCGGAATTGTCAACATCACCGGCGACCATCATCAACGGGGAAAGTTCATCGGAGTTGTGCAACAATCTCACATTGTTGTTGCACTCCTAAACCACTTCTCTATCCCTTTCTAAACTCTTAAACCACCATGGATGAAGCAAGTTTCAAAAGTTTTGGAGAAACATCAAAGGATCCTAAATCATCAATTTCTGGACAAGATTCAGTCTCCCAAGAGGTAGATGAACATATCCTAACACTTTTTTTCAAGTTGTATGATATATTCGTTGGTTATATGAAAATTTTTTGGATGTTGAACACGGAGGGTATTTTCGGTCTGGTACAACCGAATTTATGCCATTTTACGGCTCGAGTTCGCCGAAAATATGCACAGTAGCTACTGTGCAAAAAATCGGTGGGCTCAAGCCGAAAAAGTATCTAAAGCCGTTCAAAATATAAAAGTATCCGACATCATTCAAAAGTTTCCGACATAGGTCTCAAAATATGAAAGTATCTAAAGCCGTTCTAGGTCTTCCTCCTGCCCACGGCCTTTGTTTTTGTCCTCTTCCTTGTATTTTCTTCCTGAACCCTCTGGGGTGCCTCTGGAAGTTGCTCCTCCCTCAATACTTGGTGAAGAATTTCCTTTCCTGCATCCACCCCAGACAAATCTAGTGCAGCAAGGGCATGCCGAATACCCTCTCTCTGAAAAAAAGAATCAAGTCTGTTAACATGTATTTCCATCAATACTAAATAAAGTAGATTACATGTTTTATGTGTACTTACGTAGTAAGTAATCGAACCGAGTGAGCTTTGTGCTTGGTTCGTCTTCCGATGGATTGGGTTTTGGACCTTCGGGTGTGAAATTCGACTAAACCACTCAGCATATTTATCATCAACCTTCCAAGCCGAACTAACCCGTTGCGACCTGTCTTTCTCGTTGAGGATCTGATGTTTCCAGTTATCCCAATACCATGTATGTTCTCCATAATCCTTTGCTTCACTCCTTCTCTTCTTTGTTGCTCTCATGGGGGCAGACGGAATATGTTGAACCACACCAAATTGCCTCAACACCCTTTCGGGTTGATACGGCTCGGCAATATCATCAAATACGATACAACCGCTGTAGAAGGCGTATAGTGGGGGAGATGACTCACCAATGCCCATGAGTCTATATGGGTCCCAAATAACCTAAATAACACAATTATTATACTAGATGCTCATTCAATGTCAAATTAACATGCAAAATACCATAGTATATAGAATTTTACCTCTCGCTCCTCCAAATCGTCGATCATCTCTCGGAGGTTAACCAGTCTGTCATCTAGATTTCCATGTGCATCATGCTCAGTCCATCTACCCATCAGAGGCAAATCCGGGCTAATGTCGAAATCCTTTTTCAAATCCGACAGACCAAGCTTAAAGTGCTCGTCAATCCATGCCTAAACAAGAAAACAATTATTACTACCAAGAAGATAGACTCCTAAATTAATCAACTTATAATAATGTGAGAAATACCTGGAGGAGGGGCAGATAACCCGCCATTTGTCCACCCTTAGTGGAAGCATGACCGAGCTGCCTATAAAGGTAAGAAAGCACAGCCGTGCCCCACGAATATTTAGGGACCTTCGTCAAGTCCATCAAATATGTAAGGTAGCAAACAGGCACCTTCGAACCACTCTTGTCACAGAAAAGAGTCGAGCCCATAAGATGGAGAAGGTACCCTCTGACGCAAAAGTCTTTCTTCCGTGCGTCATCTTTGTCTAAGCTACCCGAACAGATTTCCCTCAACCACAACATTCGGACACTCTTGCACTTAGTCACCTTCAATTCTGCTTCCGCAGCCTCAGGTGTCACCCCTAAACCTTTCACCAGAAGTGCGCATTCATTTACATGACCATTATCAAGATGAACCGAGTGACCTGTAATCTGAAGTTCTGTAATACGATGCACATCCTCTAGTGTGATCGTCATTTCTCCAAATGGCATGTGAAAGGTGTTAGTATCTTCATGCCACCTCTCCGTGAAAGCCGTGATAAGAACCCGGTCAAGTTTCTGGTAAGAGTACTTAGCGATTTGCAGAAGTCCTGATGCTTGCACCTTCTCACGAACTACTTTACACTCGAGTTCTATGTCCCAAACATGTTCCTTCTTTGAATCTCGTATACTTTTACTTTCAAGGGCCCCCACTTGCACACCACTTGCGTGATTATGTAGTTTCAAAACAGAACGATCCTACGTAAACAAACATAAAAGTTACGTTTATTGAAAGTTAACAATATATCATTATATTAAACATTGATAAGTGCGAAAAATAGAAAAACATACACGTACCTTGCCATTCCAAATCTGGTATGCAATATGGTTCTCATAGTTCTTGAGAACGCTTCGGTCCGTGGGCCTTCCTGGAAAAGGATCCGCACCTGCTTCACTCGTCGAACCGTCGACAATCTGCTTCCTAGCATCCTCCTTCCTCTTTCTCGCACTTACAGTTTGTGCGACACGTTCAGACATGACTAAAGGTAAAATAGGATATATAAATAAAGTCAAACAACTTGAAAAAAATGGCATTAGAAAGCATAAATAAAGTCACCAAGATTTGATCTACTGGCGAAATTACGGTGGGCAAGAGCCGTGAAATGGCAAAAAAACGGTTCGAACCCACCGTAAAAATGCACAGTAGCTACTGTGCAATTTTACGGTGGGCTCGAACCGAAAATATGCACAAATTCGGCTCGAGCCCACCGTAAATATGCACAGTAGCTACTGTGCATATTTACGGTGGGCTCGGACCGCTTTTTTGACATCAAACGGCTCGTGCCCACCGTAAAATTGCACAGTAGCTACTGTGCATTTTTACGGTGACCACGAGTCGTAAGTTGTCAAAATAACGGTCTGGTTCGACCGAAAATATGCACTACATTAATTGAACAAAAATTGAACTAAAATTGAACTAAATTAATGGTTTCCCTATACCTTAAATCAAATCAACTAAATTGAACAAAAATCACACACATCAAATAAAAAACAACTAAATAAAATCATATATAGGTTAGTTTTAATGGTTTCCCTCTTAAATTTGGGGGTTTTCTAACTCTCTCTCTCTCTTTTCTCCCACAACCAGACGCAATGAACTACAAATTAGGTCTGAAACTTGTTAGTTTTTGTTGCAAATCAATCAACTGAACTTATTAAGCCATTAATTTCAAAAATCAAACAAAACATAAACTAGGGGTTTTCTTGGTTTGATTTAGGTACTAAGAGATACAGGGATAGAGAGAGATACAAGGAGAGAGAGAGAGAGAGGTACTAACCGAGAGAGATGCAACCGAGTGAGTTCCTTAACGTTGTGTTTGGTGGTGATTTGAGAGAGAGGGCGATAGAGAGAGATAGAGAGACTTACGCCTGTTTGAAGCTTGCAAGAAATGAGGGATGAAAGGGAAGGTCAATGTAGGGTCTGGTCTTAGGTTAAGTTTGACCTAACGGCGTTAACTTTGCCGTTAGGTCAAATATAGATGAAGTGGGTGTTCTTTTGTAGAGGGGCCCCTATAACCAAATTGGTTATAATGAGGGGCGCTTTTAGCGGGGAGGCCTTTTAACAAAAACGGGTGGGTTTTAAAATTTCCCCTAGTCATCATTTCTCTCTCCTCATCTCATTACCTCTTTCTGCCACCTCATCGTCTTCACCGGCGACCTTCATTAAAAAACAAAAACACTATTTTTCCTCTCTCCTCTATTAAAAAATATATATATATATATTTTCTTTTTCTCTCTCTCTAGATCTGGTTCATATGAATCTACTATTTCTCGCCTCTAAAGGTAACTGGCAAAAAAGCTACTGTTAGTGAATCTACTATTTCTCGCCTCTAATCTCTTGCCACTGCGGTTGCTGCTACTCCATTGATTCTTTACGCACCATCCACATTTATTTTGGTTTTTCCTAAGTTCGGTGGTACCCAAATCTGTGCCTGCAAAACTGAAGAGAAATGGGAAGGAACAAGTAATAATGGGTTTCGTCTTAAATCAAAAGTAGTAGCCCTCCAGATTCTTTCCAGATCTAAATTTGAAGCTCTGAAAAGCAACTCGTTACGACCTTTCCACCAATTCCAGAGAAGATAAGTATATTTGTTCCATGTTTCGTCCAACACTCAAATTTGGCCTCAAGATTGTAATTTCATCAACAAATTTTAGCATGGGAGATCTAAGTTGTTACCAATCGTAATATAGATAGTCTTGGTCTTTGTCCAACACTCAAATTTGAGAATTGCCTATAAAATCTCCCTTTTAGCATTCAATTTCCTCTTCTCAATTTGTTGAAAATGTAAACCTTAAGTCAATATAAAAAGAGAATAAATAATATAATGGCGCGTTGGGTTGCAGGATTCCTACAAAAAATGAGATTTGGTAGAATTCAAGATTCCTTAGTCTGTTTGGCTACCAAGAATATTTGGACTCTTGAGTCCAAAGGATTCCGAAGTCCAAAATTTGCATGTGACCTCACCCTACCCCTAAGATTTGCTAGGACTTTGGATTAATAAACTCAAATTTCAAACTTAAAATCAACAAAAAAAAAAAACATTATCTTATGAACTTTTTCTTCTACAAAATAATTATTTATTTTTTATCAAAAGAAGAATAGAGAAAAAAATAAAATAATAATAAATCCTTGGATTCTTATTAGTTACCAAACAAACCAAAAAGGTTTACTTGGAATCATGAATTCGAAGGACTCACGAATCTACAGATTTATGATTCCGTCATCCAAAAACACCATAAATGATCTTTTTTTTGTTGAATATATAACATAACTCCCAAAAGGTTCTATAGAGAATCATATATGAAGGACAAACAATATAAGACTTTTTGTTTTTTTTAGTTTATAGACTTTTTTGTTGAAAAAAATATAATCTTTTTTTGCATCAACCTAGTTATGACAATCGAATTAAAAATCCCTTTCATGAAGAACACAGAGCTCAAAAAAATTATCTAGAGAATTGAGATATCGTTGATAACGTTGAAATACCTTTTGTCCAAAAAGATTGTGTACGTCCCTATTTACGCAATTATAATGGAAATAATTTAGATACTTATCATTCTTATACTAATATGTATATATATTATGTAGAAATTAGGCCCAATTTCCTATTCGTCTTGGTAAAAATACATGTGGACACTTTTTTAAATTACAACCCTGGTCGAAACTCATGTAAATTATAAACAATTGTGCAAAAGACCTGCGTCTAAATCTTACATAGTATATACAAGTTTTTACAGAGTTTATTTTGTGCAAACTTGTCCAGATTTGCATAAAAAATTGAGCCCTAAGAATTTTAGATCATTTTTTGAGAAAAATGTTTTAAGGAATTGTGGCGAATTATTTTTATACATACACGTAAGAAGGTACAGGGGACATTTATTAAATTTGCTTCAGGCTTCGTAAAAGTCAGGACAGACCCTGCTTTCACAGGATTCGTAGCTTGTTCATCCTCTCACAATTCGTTGTGACGATAAATCTTCACCTCTCATTGCGCCAAATATGACTTTTTATGAAATAAAAAAGCATATCCAAAGTTATCCGATGCTTTTAGCAGGTTCATCAACAGATTTAGTATGTCATACTTTGCCAAATGCTCTAATTTGAGGGAGCGTATTAGAGGAATGGAACAGAACGGAACCCATAAAGGTCGATATCGAGTGTCTAAGGCGACAAGGACTTGTCTTCCTCATATACGACTTTTACCAATATCCGTCTAAAAACATAAATACTAAGCGTTCATGCTTATGATCTTCATAAGTATTTCAATTTTGTAAGACTCAAAGATGGATAGACGATATTTGCTCAAGGAGGATCCAACTATCACACCTCCTTCTATAGTCGGCTTCGACGCCTAGGTGATCCTCTCTCACTCTCTCTTTAATCCCTTGTTGTACTCAAACTCTACTTCTTGTGATCTGTATATACCTAGCTTGTACTAAATTTATTATTATCATCAATTCATGAAAGGGATTTAGTGAAGCTTAATACAACTCATTTCCATCTCTTGGCAATTGCTTAATTTACCTTTTCCAATTGGCTAGCTAACTAATCTACCTTGAAAGAAAGGAAACTACTTCAGACACAGAAAGACAAACCCGACTTAATTGAGAGAGAAATAAATCAATTGTCTATGTTTACGAGCAACATTCCCTCACTTATATGGCTGAAAAGCGTGACAGTTGATTTAAATTTCTCTCCCAAATCTGTAAAGATTTTCCCTCCCTTGCTTTATTATTACCTTCCAAGAGAATATATGTACATACAACTTTTTGCTAGTTGCAGATAATATGAGAAAGTGATGGTGTGTCAATCGTGGTGGAGAGCGTAAGGAATTGTCTAGTAAAAGCATAATTAAAGTTGGCGTGTTATCGTGGTGTCATAGCTAACCGCATCTTCTTCTTTTATTTTCCTTTACGCATTATAATTTAGAGAGAGAAAGAAGAAAGAGAGAGTGAGAAGCAAAGTAATCATAGAAATTGCTACAAATTGGCCAATCACTACACACTACCAACAATCTCTCATTCTCTCTCACTCATAATTAGAAACCCTTAATTATCCTCTCTCTCCCTCTCTCTCCCTCTCTCTCTATTCCTTCTGTCTTTGTTTTTCTTCTTCTCATGGCAGGAGTTTCTCTTCGTTCCACCAATCAATTGAATGAGGGTATAATTTAGTAGTTTCACAAAATTATAGACTTGGGTTTTCTTATTTTATTCAATAAATTCATGGGTAGGTGATATTTTAATTTGATATTGATTTTGTTTTTTTTGTTTTTTTTTGTTTTTTTTGTTTTTTTTGTGATGAATTGATGATGAAGGTGACAAAGAATCGAAAATAGAAAGGGAAGAAAACGTGCTTAAAAAGCATGTTAGTTTCTTTGATAGAAACAATGATGGTGTCATTTACCCATGGGAGACTTACAAAGGTTTGTTTATTTTTTCAAATTCTATTCTGCATCATTATTGTTAAGATTGACATACATCTAATTAAATATTGTTTATTTTTTGAGGTTAATTTGTTCTTTCTCTTAAACGTACAATGAATGATAAGTAGGTTCTCCCTTTCCATATTTTATTGATTTTTAGTTAAATTCAATGAAGTGAAAAAAAGTCAAAAATAAGTTCTCTAATATGAAATTGATTTTATTTTGTTAAGAAGAATCTTTTTTAAGGACTTCAAATTATTTTTTCGAATTTTTAGTCCCCTGTTTTCTCTCTTTATGGCAATGGTAGAGGAAGTCCTGTATCGTTTCATTTTTCTTGTCTGACAAAAGAAAAGAATCACTTTGCTGGGGACCTTCCTGAAATAATAGATAAACAAGTCCATGGACAACAGAAGGCTCCCTCCCTTGAAAAAGGAGCTATTAGGTGGATGGAGGATAGTTGGTGAAGCCCTCGTGGTTAAGATAAAGATGAAGACTGGAGAGGGCTGTGCATCCAAGAAGTTGCAGAAAGAGCAAGAGTCTTCAGTTGGAAACTAGAGTTTAGAATCCAGCTGATGTGGAATCACTAAAAGACAAGGTTTTTTTCAAAGTTTGACTACAGTGGGGACCGCTTTTATTTCTAAATGAGGAAATATGTCATCCTCTAAGTACCAATTTCTAAGTCACTCTATCATTTCCCATATATAACCGAAGTATCTCTTTAAAAATTTATTTCATGAAAATAATGCTACCGTTTTTTAATACTGGAGTGGGATTTTGTTATTCAGGTTGTCGAGCAATTGGGTTAGGTGTGCCTTTATCAATTTTGGCTGCTTTCTTCATCAATATGGGTCTCAGTCGTCAGACTCGTCCGGCAAGTTTCTCTTCCTTATTTACTCAATTCTCTCCTTTGATATCATACTTTTGACAAGGATGATGGTTTAGTCGAGAAAATGAAGTTACATGGCAAAAAAAAACCTCCACCGTTTCGAAATGGTCATTTGTGTGAGAATAGTCCCACATGGGAGAATGGGTAACTAGCAACCAAAAATATAAAGAATAGGTCCTCTCCACCCATTGCCAATTGGTTTTGAGTTGGATGGCCACAAACTTAACATGGTATCAGAGCCAGGCCCACACGTGATAGGCTTAAAAGTCACACGTGTTCCACGCCACCCGTAAAGAAAAAAAAACATACATGTTAGGCTCAAAGAACGCCACATGTGAGGGGGCGTGTGAGAATAGTCCCACATGGGAGAATGGGTAACTAGCAACCAAAAATATAAAGAATAGGTCCTCTCCACCCATTGCCAATTGGTTTTGAGTTGGATGGCCACAAACTTAACAATTTGACCAATTAATTATCCAGTTCGTTAGAGATTAGATCATTTGACTAGTTAATTATCCAGTCCGTTAGAGATCTATCGATGTTATTTTTGCAACAGTGAAATCTCTTTGGTCATACTCACTCCCAAACTTTATTTTTCAATAACCAATTTTTCGTAGTCCCAGACGTGCGGACAATTCTTCATCGCTGAACAAATTCGACGATCCAGATGTTAATTAAATCATTTTTGAAACACCACAACCCAAATTCTTCTAATGTTACTTCCTACTTGTGGAACTTTGGGGGTTTTAAAACTTCAATATTTTGGGGTCATTTTTGGTGCAAAGGTAGTCTCCTAACTTCAAGGGTTTTTGAGTAATATCGTCTCCACCTCGTTGCAGCTGAAATCTTCAAGAAGATATATACGATTGAACGAAAAAAATCTCGAAAGGTGGGTCATTTAGGGAAATAAAGAAAAAAAATTCGGGACACAAGTTTTGGGTGGAAATAAATTATTTTATTTTTTATTTCCTCCAAACACTTAAATCCTTCTATTTTCAACTTCTTCCCCTCCCACTTCAACCATGAACACAGGCGACTTCCACCATAAATTCCGCCGACCTCCACAATAAATCCCGGTCACATTTTCATCATCTCCGACAACTCTCATATTCTCTCTCTCGTCTTCTCTCTCTCTCTCTCTCTCTCTCTCTCTCTCTCTCTCTCTCTCTCTCTCTTTTCTCTCTCTATATCCCCTCTCTCTCCTCTAATTGTTCTCTTTCTCTCCTCTCTCTCTCCCCCCCTCTCTCCCTTTGGTCTCAGTCCCCTTCGCCGGAGCCCTGGTTTCCAGACGAAACCGATCGTTTCGTCTGGAAACCAGAATTCCGAAGAAGGGGTTCCTTCCCTTTGTCTGAGTTAGAGAGTGAGAAGAAAGCTTAGAGAGAAGAAAGGGAGAGAGAGAGAAGAGAGAGAGAAGATAGAGACAAAAGAGAGAAGGAAGTCGCGCTAACTCTGGTCGGCGACTTTAAGGGCATGTTTGGTTTATGTACTTTGGGATTTCTACTTTTTTCTGCGGTTAATTTTTTTTATTTTCCCAAATCAGCCCATCTCGAAAATGTTGACGATTTCAATTACATATGAGGTACCTACTTTTCATAGAGTGAGAAAATGGAAAGAAATCTGATGAATATGGTCTCCAATTGAGCTAAAACTAGGTCAAAACCCTAAATCCCTATTAAACGAAAACCCCAAGCAAATTGACCTCATGATTGAAGCGAAATTGACAAGAATTGGAAGACAAATAAAACTCAAATTCACATTTTAAGAGAACATCACCTGAGTGATTACTTTTGATTCTAACTAAGGTTAATTTGTAATTTTGCAGGGGAAATCATTTTCTCTTCTCTTCCCAATTGAAGTACAAAATATTATGAGAGGAAAACATACAAGCGACTCTGGTGTGTATGACAATGAAGGAAGGTAAGTCCAACATTCCAGCTTGACAAAAGCTAAAGCCAATTGATATAGAAGGTTTTGGTCGAGAAAAACTTATTACATCATAATAAAATACTAAAATAGTTGTACAAATGTAAAACTTTACATAAAGATAAATAGAAACATAGAAAGACATAAACCAAAGTAAGAAACTCTAAGATACCGATTAGTACCCTAAGATATGGTGGTCCTTTGTGTGCTCGAGTAGGAATTTTGGGTTAGAGTCTCATTGTTATTATCCTCCTGCAACTTGATCAAAGATAGTATATTAAGGTCCAAACTCTCTATGAACTAACAAAGTGATTGTTTGAAGAGATTTACTTAAAACTACCATAAAAGACTCTAATCATCATAATATCTACATAGATAAAGTAGTTGGCTAGACAGGAAGATGGTCATAAACTAGGGGGTAAGCTAAACATTATTAGTTGCCTCAATGTCTAAAAAGATAATGAAATAGCTCATTGCTTATCATATTTAAATCAAAACTAAAAGGAGAATAATGTACTCAATGACCTTTAAATTTCTACTTGTAAAAAATGTCATCCACACACAACAACAAATATAAATAAAGACACTTGATAAAATGAAGAAACAAGTGTCAAACTTACTTGTTGAGGCCAAGTTTTAATAACAAAGTACTAGAGCCACTATACATGCAAAAAGAGCTTTCAGACCATAAATAGCTTTATGAAGGAGACATATATCATTATGATGAATGGAATTAACAAAGTCAAAGGGAGTAGCCATATGGAGGAGATCACCTCTTTAAAACTCACCATGAAGAAAGACATTTTTTCATCCATTGGAAACATGTCTGGCCGATTGGCTGGCCGGTTGGAAACTTCTAAGGATATAAAATGATAAAAATAGTTAAAGGTCTAATAGAAGGACCAAATGTTTCATCAAATTTTAAACGTGGTTTCTGTTTGAAACCTTATGTGAGAATACAAGCCTAGTAACAATCTATAGAACCATCGAGCTTTAACTTAATCCAGTATGCACATTGAAGCTACGTGTCACCTCGCCATTTGCTCGCTTTTGGGTCACGTTATGACTGTCGCCCTAAACAACATTGTTGTTCATGATAACTGACAATGATGCATAAAAAAGAGGAACGGCCAATTCAAAAAAAAAAAAGGAACGGCAGGGAGCGGATTTACTATGGGCCGAGGGTAGGCTATAAGTAATGGCCAGCTCTTTGGGGAAAGCTAAATAGTTTCCGGGGTGTGAAATTTTAAAGGGAATATGCAAAATTTTGAAAAGTTTCCGAGGAAACATATTTTATGGGGAATATTGTTCACAATAAAAAACTCTCCACCTCACCTCCCTCCACCTCACCTCACCTCCCTCCACCTCACCTCTTTCTCTCCACCTCATCTTCTCTCTCCCTACCATTCTCTCTCTCTCTTCTCTGATTAGGTCGCCGGCCGGAAAATTTTCCGGCCGGCGACCATGAAAAAAAAAAAAAAAGAATTCACTCATTCTCTCTCTCTCTAGAAACCCAGGCGAATAGAGCAAGAAAAGAGAAGAACAAACCAGTGAGGACGAAAACGTGATCCCGACCACCGGAACGCTTCCAAGCATTAGAACCCTTAATAAAATCCACAACCTCTTTCTGCCTCTTATAATCTTCA
>BEHA01050422.1:577932-601813 GCA_002897215.1 Eschscholzia californica subsp. californica
GGCGACCTTCGCCGGTGAAGACGATGAGGTGGCGAGGATATGAGGTGGCAGAGAGAGATGATGAGATGGAGGAGAGAGAATTGATGACTGCTTAACGGTGTTATAACGGTAACTCAAAAAAGGGGTCATCCGGGTATTTTTGACAAAGTTGGGGGCTATTTGGGAAATAACCCTTATATAAACAATACATGTGTTGCCCTGAAAATAAATCTAATCTTTAACCTTATATTCCCCATTGACTTTTAACCTACAAACATTGAATCAGTCAGAGCGTCGGAGTGTATTTGCAGGTGCTTCCCTCCACCATCTATTTATCGAAGACAATGAAGAATAGTCGAGTTAAAGGTAACAAGAAAGTCTTTTTGAATGATTTTCGAGAAGTAACTTTCGTGAAGTGTTTCTCCATTATTTTGTTGCAAGCTTAATATTTTCAAATACTTATTCTGCTTTCAAGTCTATTTTAAATAAAATGGATTACAATCCTGTCAATTTCTTTTATTTAAACTCTAAATTACCATTTTAATTGGAGATTTTAATGATCTTTTATCAAAATGGAAGAGATATAGCTTAAAGAATGGTTCATCTACATTAATAACAACCACTACCCTTCTTTGCTATGAAAATATTAGAAGAACAGGTTTACTAAAAGAAAGGGCTATTTAGCAGCAAAGGTGATGTAGTCTATCCAATGAGGGTCCTTCCAAAATTCCAATGTGGTCCCTTTGTTCTATTATCTGAAAAATCTAGACAAGGGGCGGTGACTAGTGGAATCAACCTGTTCTAATTTATATTTGAAAAGTTGACAAATCCACTTTTCTCTAAAAAGGGTAAAAGTGAAAAAGAGTGAAACAAAAGTAATAGGACAGATAATGGGAATCAGTTGAATTCTAATAAGAATTATTGATGATCTTACTTTAAATTCAAATTAGTAATTTAAGTTCCAAACTTTTTTTTTTGTTGAACTATTTAAGTTCCAAATTGGTTGCAAAAATAGGTTTTCACTTGGACTTCTCGTGATGATGAAGGAGCATTCATTTCATAAAAATAACAATCCATCGTGTGGCATGGCATAGAAGTCCGATGCTATAAAATTACACGGTTTGTTATTGGTCTTTGGTACAGGAAGAACACTACCTGGTATAGGCAGTGCATTAAAGAAGGTCAATTCATGTATTTGTTCTTCCTTTACCAAATTAGTTTAAAGAGAGCATTAGACGGATCATTTAATTTAGAACTCTACATTAAGGACTTGAAAAAACAATAAAAATTAATTCAATACTTTATTTTTCTTGTAGTTTTTTTTGACATAAACAACTCAACCTTAATATCAGTAACTACTATCAGTGTCACCATTAACATAACAAAAACCAGAAAATACATAAGTTTAATTGCTATCAGTATCGTCTTAGTTACAAGCTCTTAATTAATGATGTTTTAAGATCTCATGAATGAGGAGCCACCATTAATGAAGAAGGAGACGATCAACATCAAGAAAGAAGTGTCCTTCGACTTAAACGAAGACATCGAAATAAACTAAGAGATATATAGTGAAGATAATATGTCTCAAGCAAAGAAAAATTCTTCTTTTGTATTTCTCTATGGTTGAATAGACATTTTGGGATTTTTGTTCGTTTTCTGTTCTAACTCGTAAATGATTTTCGATTGAGTAGAATGAAAAACACAACAAATTACAACCAAAGTGGACGAAATTTATTTATTTTTTCCACCATTTTTGCAGGTGAAATACGTCATATTACATCTACGGTGTATGAAGTTTTTTTCTATTTTCAGTGGTTTTGGTTGAAAATTTTCACTATTTTCATTCCTGAAATTTTTATGCTAAACCAAAATTTCTTTTTTGTAAATGGCGGTTTTATGTTTTTTGAGTTACATAATGTCTAATTAATTGATTTATTTTGACTTTCTAGACCAAAATGTTTAGGTCATTTCCTAACAAAGGCACAAAGAGTGGAAGCTTAGTCTACAAAGAGGTGAGAAAATCAATCAAACTAACAACAGGTGTGAAAACTTTTATAGTTAATGAAGATGAGTGTTGTATTAATCAATTAGGATTTAGAATTTCCATCTCTTTTTTGTCGAGATCAAGATGTTTTAGGGAAGGGACTATTTTGGTATATTTTGGAAACAAATAAGTTGTATCTCTCCCTATACTAAAAGTATTGCTCTTCCTATCTAATGAACTGCTTTTACTAAATATTGTGCTTCCTATACCAAAGACCTTGTCATTTGATGGGAAGTTTTGTTAGAAGGAATTTTTTTTTTTATGTTTAAACATCTTGGAAACAATCCTAAAAGAATCATCATGTCCATCAGGACATTGTTTTGTAGATGGACAGTTCCCACTTGATTTTCTGAATTCCTTTTTAAATTGTTGAAACGTAGATTTTTTATTTTAAATTATTTTGAGTTTTTTCTTAATATTGTGTGATCTGTTACTCAGATAAAATATTACCCTTTCTCAAAATAGACCTTGAACTCTTAGGAGAACATTGTGTTTATTAGGCAGTAGTTTTATTCTTAAATGATGTATTATTTTCTATATGGACTTAAACATTCTAAACTACCGGGCCTAAAGTCCATCTAAACTAGAGGTTTAAAGCCCGTCAAATTACTTTATTTATACCTTTCATAACGCAAGTTCAATAAATCATAGATTCCACTTTCGCCGAGAAGCGAACTTGGGAACTCTAGCGTTTCAGAGTACATGCCTTACCAACTAAGCTATCAGTTGTTGGCCTTAGCGCTTGGTCTATATAATTGATAAGAGAAATGGGTTTCATTCACAATCTTAGATTGCTAAATTAACTATACATGGAATCTAGAGTGACATTCATTGACATTGTAAAATAAATGAAAACACTAAGAAATTAATGGAAAGAAATCACCAAGAATGTTCAAAATCCATATTTCCATGTATCTCCATTTTATCCAAGATTTGCTCCATTTGTGTTCAAGAATCGTACTCCAAGAAATCCAAGTAATAGCTATTTTATTGCAACCCAAATAAGAAAAAGAAAGAAAATGAAGAAATTAGATGTAGATAGAAGTTGGAAAGAAGAGATATAAGGGGATAAAGATGACAGAAGAATATGGAAGAAAGAAGGAGAAGACTATTAATGGAAGAAAGAATAGTGGTATAGAAGAAGTAGTAGTAGAGAAAGATGGAAAAATAATGGAGAAGATAGATTTAGTAGTAGAAAAGAGAGAAAGAAATAGGTGAGAAGAGGGATAGGTTGAGTAGAGAAGAGGAATATTGAGAGGGTTTGCAAGTCTAGGTTTTAATGGAGGAGAAAGGGACTTATTTATAGGTGGGTTTTGGTTTTGGTTGGGTTAAATGGTAAAAAGAATTAAAAGATAGGGTCATTTTGGGAATTAATGGGGGTTTAAAATTTAAAACCCTAAAAACACACAAGTGTCGGCGGCTGGGTTGATAGGGATTCGAATTTGGATGCTAACGTGTAACCGATTTCATGGAGTTAAGTTGCGGGAGGAACAGTAGCCGTCGGATGCTAGAGCACGCGGATCTGGAGTGTTTAGAGGGATACACGTGTTCTGGGAGTACGGGATCTAGGCTGCTTCGGGTGCACGGAATAAGTGTAAAACACGAGACACACCTCAGCCGTTAGATCTTCATAACGCGGGAGTAAGCGGTCACGATTAAAAGGTTGGAGCTGGGCCACAGAACCACGTTGCGACGCGCTACACTGAATCACGCGTATAGGATCCATTTCGCTGCACAGCGCAAACACGGGACTTGGATATACCGGCCTCCACAGCGCGCCACGTGTCTTCTTGTAGACAGCATGCCCGAATTTCTACCAAAAGTGTCCCACCAAGTCAACAGCATTTGACCCAACTTTGACTTTGGCTAATTCCTTCGTCCGGACTCCGATTTGACTTCCGTTTTCTCCTACGGACTCGTCTCGACCTCTACTTTTCAACCACGCACTGACCTTGGCCAAATTACCAGATTGTCCTTGACTCCAAATAACCAAAATACCCTTCATGCATCTTTTCCTCGTTTTTAACCGTTTTTCACATCTAACTCCGCAAAAGACACCTAATCAAGAAAACCAACCATTTTATTATAATAAAGACTCGAAACCGACTAACTTGGCTAAATTAAACGACTTAGATGGGACATTTTCATGACCCATCAAACATCCCCAAACTTAGATTTTGCTAGTCCTCGAGCAAAACAAAACAAAAGAAAAGACCTAACTCACTTTCGGAGGAATCCCAGTTGCATTTAGCATATGCAATAAGCCGTTAAACCCCTAGGTTGCCCTAGTGGACGAGTGTGGTCTCGTGAGAGTTTCCATAGATGACACCCACAAACATCATGGTTTCAAATACACAAGGTTCCAAAATCCAAATCATAGATAAGCATGTTTATATAGTGAAGGGTTTAAGCATGTCAAAACATAATGAATCAAGTAAACACGTTCATGTGAAAGCTAAAAACCTCTTCACTAATGATCTTACCCTAAAATGCAAGTGTCGTACCATAATAAGCACATCTATGTTCTGAAGTCACAAAACCTTGATTCCCAAGTTAGTACATTTCGCCTCGACTTCGGCCTCATGGACATACACTTCAAAAATGAAATCACTCAAGAATGGTTCGCTCGTATGTGTGAGTGTGATCACTACTATAGACTCAACACATAAAAGGGGTGAGGACAACATTTTGGAACGAATGATCTTCGAAAAGGAATTAGCCACTATATAGAGTAGGGAAGCTCACTCGCCCTTCTCACCCATTCTACCCTCTAAAAATGCCTTCTAAAGTTTAGCGGATACAATAGATGATGTGATGGTGGTGGATTCCCGAGAATTTCGACCTCTTCATTATGGTAGAACCTTTTAAGCATCTCAACATTTGTTTCTTGCTTCGAATACTTATTCATGAACAAAAACACCAACACATATATACAATCACATCACTCACACAAAAGAGCTAACACATGCTCAAACATATACAAAAATCACTTTTTTTCACTTTTTTTTTCTTCTTTGTTTTTTTTCTTTTTTATAACACAAATTCAATCAACCAAAACAAAATACTACACACACAACTCTATTCTTGCAATCAACTTTTCATTTCATACTTGCTTTTGACATTCTTCATTCTTTTATCTCATGTCTTCATTCTCGGGATATAAGATTATGGATGGTTATGGAATATCCGCTTTCCTCTAGTTGGCAATCACAAAACTCATCAACTCGACACATATGCATCAAAAATTCTTAAAACTATCACTAGAATCACATGCAAATCTACTCAAAATGTTCAAAAATTTAAAATTTTGGCTAATTTGAACCCTTTTGTCTTTGAAACCCATGGTCATGCATCGGTTATGGTCATATCCCGCATCCCCAAACTTAAAACTAACATTGTCCTCAATGTTCTTAGCATACACTCATCAAAAGATAAAGAGGCACGTCAATCTAAAGAGAAGAGTGGAGAGATATTACCATAACCGAAGGAGATAAAAGATGATACTACCAAGGCTCATGTATGAATAGGTTCCAAGTTGATGCCAAGCTCGCGCCATCCCCAAACTTGGAACAAACCACGCCGTAGAAGTAAAACATATAAGAATTGCTCCTAAAATATCAACAAATATCATGAGAATGAATCACATAAAAGACATGACCACACACAAATCTACCACTAACGTGGGTATACACGATTGCATTGAGCTATGCAACTAGCCTTTGATTCTCTTGATTTCTTACAAGAACACGAGTTATGTCTCGTGGAGGGTTTCCAGAGATGATACCCACAAACATCAAGACCCAGTAATCGGCCTAACGATCATAAAGCAAAAGACGGAAAATTTGGGGGTCAACCCAAAGAAAGCTATATACAAATGGTAATCGTCTCACAACTATGTATAAACTATAAAGTGCAAGTAAGACGATTTAAGAAAATAAGCCGTCCCCAAACTTAGTGGATGCACGGTCCACTAAGTAAGCATAAACGCTAGGGGTGACGACTAAGAAGTCGTCAAAAGGATCAACATACAAGTGAAGGGCTAAGAGGTTAGTCAAAGGCAAAAAGTCATCCGGAAGCTTAGTGGATAGAACATCCACTATGTCCATAGACGTCTTCGGGAAGACGTCTGAAATGTCCCAAAAGGGATCAACGACCGAGTCTGAGATCACGTGAAAAGTGGAACTGGACTCTAAGGGTAAGGCAATAGGCTCAGGGACCAAGTCAAGGTCCATGGTTTCCTTAGGTAAATGGTCCGACAAACTATCCAACACGTCTCTATGTACTATGTCATCGATGTCCTCAAAGGCATCTAAAGCCTCATAATCAATTATAACATCATTTACGGCATCTAAGACTGACTCCTTACTAGTGTCGAAAATCAGAAATTCAAAATAGTGTCATCCCCAAACTTGTTCATAGAGTCATCATCCTGAATCTCAAAGTCTAATGTAGTCCTATCATGATGAGATGACACATGGTGAGGAAACGAGACAACAAGGTTATCAGTTTGTTCAAGTTCTTGGGTCCTCTCAGTTGATTCGTCGACATTTAACTTAGTACTAGGGTATGACGTATTACCCTCGCCATCGGACCTAGTACCCTCTTGAGTTTGGGGTGGTAAAACCCCTTCCTCGTCGGCTAATAACTGTGATGTAATCATCTGTACTTGATGATTTAGAGACTCAAACTGATGATTTAGAGACTCAAACCTCTGTTGTAACTCTTGTTGCATTTGAATCTGCGTCTGTTGAAATAGGTCTTGTGTTTCTTCATGTTGTAACATCATTTCAGTCAGACGACTCACAGACTCTAATTGAGATCTATCTTCAAGAGTCTCTTCGTGATAAGGCTCACAAGTGTAATTAAATGAAGACTCTTGATAATAACTCCCACCGTACATACTAGGATCATACCTGCCTCTAAAATCATTGGTCTCAGAATAATGTGGACTATAAGGTCTCTCATACATATTTAGTGTCGGACCATATCCATCACTAATTCGACCATCTCTACACATCCGTCGGTATTCTCCTAAGGTCATACGAGATCTGTCATGCTCAAATGGTCTATTCCCCTCACTAATCGAAACATCCCTACACATCCGTTGGTATTCACCTAAGGTCATATCAGGTCGGTTAGTGCGGGGAATCCTCGAAATAAGCTCATCATCATCAACATCGAATGGCCAACCGTTATAAGAACGGGCCATGATCTAACAATATTCAAAGATGGTAACACATAATCACAAAATAGGAACTAACAATTATAGAACTAAACAATCGCACAAAAGTAAGAAGGAAGAGAACATGTACTATACATGTGTGAAGGGGACTCTCTCTTCACTTGTGGAGGGGATTTACCCCCATCACACAGTGAAGGGGGTTTTACCCCCATCGTATAAGGGAACCCTATTCACTGTGCCACGAGGGGTAACCGCTTCCTTGTGAAAGGGAAAATCTAATTTTTCCCTCTCCTCGGCGATAGGGTTCTGGTGAAAGGGAATTCATCCCTTGGCTCGATTATAGAGAGAGAAATAAGAGAGGAGAGAGAGATAAAGAAAAAAAGGAGAAGAGCTAAAAATAATAATGGTGATGGTTGCGGTCGGAAGTAGTGGTTGTGGTCGGTGCATGATGGGCGTAAGTAGAGAAAGAGAATGTTAGAATACTAATTTGAATTTTATATAGTTGGAGTCAATAAGAATTTGGAGAGTAAGGAGTTATAAAAATTATGAGTCGTTATGTAATAATTCAGAGAGTCGTCAGTTAGTAATCTAAAGAGTCATAGTTAATAGTCTAGAGAGCCCTTTGAGTTGCTTACTTAAATAAGAAGACGTACATTATTAAGAGTCTCACTTTATAAACATTTGCATGAAGGGGCAACAAAGTCTTGGTTCGAGTTGTAAGAGGTTTGGTCTTCCACCTTAAAGGTCAAGGGTTCGAGGCACGCTGGCCATTAAAAAAAACATTTGCATGAAGACGCTGTCATGATATAAGAAATTATCCAAAACATAAACAAAAAAGTAAAAGGAAGTTTGTTCAAGTAAGGGTTATTTCCCACATGACCCCATCTCTGTGACCAGCTTCCTGCCTTGCCACCTACTTTATTAATAATTTTCTTATGGCCCCCTTTTCCAGTTAACGTTAACTTTCCGTTACTCTCTCTCTCTTCCATCTCATCCACCTCTCTCTGCCACATTATTGATCACGCCACATCATAGTCTTCCCCGACAGGGGTCGCCGGCCGACCAAATTTTCGGCCAGCGACTTTAATTTTTTTTCTCTCTTCTCTCTCTATCTAATTTTTTTTTTTATTTTCTATCTCATCTCTCTCTTTAAACTCCGGCGAAGGGGGAACCCCCTTTGCCGGAGATCTGATCGACCAGACCTTGAAGGTCTGGTCGAAATCAGATCCTAACAGAGATGCGAACCAGACCTTGAAGTCTGTTCTTCGAATCTGAAACCGAATTCGAACAGACATTGAAGGTCTATTCGAAATCAGATCCTAACAGAGATGCGAACCAGACCTTGAAGTCTGTTCTTCGAATCTGAAACCAAATTCGAACAGACCTTGAAGGTCTGGTCGATCAGATCTCCGGTGAAGGGGGTTTCCCCTTCGTCGGAGTATTTAGAGAGAGAGAGTGAGAAGAGAGGGGAAGAACTTTTAAAAAAAAAAATTAGAGAGAGAGAATAAAAGAAAATTTGAAGATCGCCGGCCGAAAATTTGGCCGGTAGGCGACCCCTGCCGGAGAAGATGATGATGTGGCGTGATAGGTGACTTGGCAGAGAGAGGAAATAAGATGGAGGAGAGAGAGTAACGGAAAGTTAAAGATAACTGAAAAAGGGGACATATGGGAATTTATGGTAAAGTAGGGGGCTAGGTAGGAAGCTGGTCACAAAGTTGGGGGCAATTTGAGAAATAACCCTTCAAGTAATTATTTTCAAGGAATAGTGATTGAGTGTCTAGCCTATACATCGCTGAATTTAGTTTCGGTTAAATCTTTTTATATCTCACCCCTAAACACATTTCTAACCATAAAGATGAATATTAAAAGTTAAAAGTAAAACAAACCAATATTTAAAGAGTTAATTCCTATATGACCCCCTACTTTGTGACCAGCTTCCTTATGGCCCCTTTTTTTCGTAAATTCAAATATGACCCCCTATTTTTAAGTAAATGTCATTATTAGCCTCCCTAATTCTAAATTTAAAACATTAAAAATTTAGAATTAAGAAGGGTAGTAATGACATTTACTTAAAAATAGGGGGCCATATTTGAATTTACGAAAAAAAGGGGCCATAAGGAAGCTGGTCACAAAGTAGGGGGCCATATAGGAATTAACCCATATTTAAACTTAAAATAGAGTTACCCCTGAGTAAATTATTAATTGACCATAACTTTATTCTTCATAAATATTACAGATGCCACCGAAGCCTGCCGTTTTGAATATTATTATGGCTCAAACGGCTAAAATCATGCTCCAAAATAAGATCCCATGGCTTCCTATCTATTATGACACTCTCAGCTCCTATTTTTCGTCATTAAGTATGTACTATAATTTTACGATAAAAAAATAATGATTGGACATTAATTTAATTTCTTTTAATATCACCGATGTTATGTTTCCTAGTTTGCTAAGAGTAATCGTTTCGGGAGTAGTATGTTCACAGTATTGATACATGGGAATAATATTAGATCGAGCAATATATATTTGATTCAATCAACCACAATTAGGCCATTGATCGGATCACAAATATTCTTGACTGATCTAATATTCAATTGTGAATTATTTGTATATATACTTATTTCCATTCAGTTTTTAGTTTCCTTTATATCCGTTGTTGACCATTGAGAAGTATCCCTTTGTAACCGATCCAACTTTACTATATAATGAATTGCTTTATTATGAGATTTTCCTCAAGGAGAAACTGCAAGAATAATATAAATATAATATGGTATCAAATGCCTAGGTAGTAATCTTAGAATTGCTTTCTTCCTTGTTTTCCAGTGCTTATTCGTTATCTTCGATGACACTTTCTTCCATGACAACCATTACCAGAGTCAAGCTTATTGCGATGAACTATGTAATTTTGTAGTCGCACTTTACTGACATATATCCGTGGTAATGACCTAATGGGCTATGTTGATGTGTTCTAAATCATGTCCACCTTGTCTATTGCCTTTATCTGATAAAGATATTGATGATGTCGATTAAGATCAATTGATATGAAGCATGATTTATTCTTTAAGATCAATTGATATTGAGCATAATTTATTCTTTAAGATCAATTGATATTGAGCATGATTTATTCTTCTGTTTCTCAAAGAATTCACCAACAAATTGTAGGATCAATCACATCCATAGAAGCACGATTGACGTTAAAAAGTGAATTTGTTAATCCTCGCTACCTCGTGTTATGCAACTTCATCAAACAAAAAAGGTGCTTCATCGATGATGGATTGTCTGGTGAAAATGAAGACTTTTGTAAACAATTTAGCTACTGTCTCCAAACCGACTTCTGATTACGAGTTCGTTCTTCTTGTTCTTGTTGGCTTGGGTCCAGAGTATGAACCATTTGTGACGTCTATCACAATACACCAAGAACCAGTATCATTTAATGATCTTTAATGTCTTCTCATAAGTCAAGAGCTTCGTCTTGCATCTGATATTCTGACAGTTGATATTTCAACCCCTATGGCCAATCTCGCTATGCAACATTAACCCTGTCACAACCATCAAAATAGGGGGTGTAACAGTCGCCATCGTGGATGCGGGGAATTTCGACAACAAGGTAACAACAATTCTCACTTCTAAGCGTTTGAATGGCCCTCTCACAAATTTTTAGCAATCCAATGGCCTAATTGTGGTTAATTAAATCAGCAATATATTGTTTGATCTAACATTATTCTCTTATATTAAAGCAAACAAATGGAGCACAAGTTACATGACAAATTTGTAATCGAAACGGGCACTCGGCTCTCAATTGCTATAACCGCTTTTGTGATCCACTTCAAAATTAAAATCAAGCTTGTGCTATGATGGATGCATTCAATCAAGATTCTGAGCAATCATGGTTTCTTGATTCAGGGACAACACATCATGTAACGCCTGATTCATCGAATATGACAATGCAGTTAGGATATTCTAGATCTGATGTAGTGGAAATCGGTAACGGAATAGCCGAACAGGTCTGAATATAAATCATATTGGTTCCTCATATTTTATTACTTCATCTCGATCATTTCAATTAAAGAATATTTTATGCGTATCGTCTATCAAGAAAAATTTTCTTTTGGTACGACAATTTTACATTTTATATTCTTTCCTGGTGATTTTTATATTGTGGATCAGCACACTGGGAGAGTTCTTCTTGGAGGTCCGACTAAATACAACCTCAACCATCTCCAATTTCCCCCTTTCCAAGTAAAACATCTTATTTCTGTAGTTGAGAATAAGGGGCGAGAGATTTTTGTTGGCATAGGAGAAATAGTGTTAATCAATGATTGGCACTGTCGACTGAGACATCTATCATATCCGATCATTCATTTTATTTTAGATAAACATAGTTTGCCTTTTATAAGAATAAAACAGATCGTGTTTGTGGTGCTTGTCAATTAGGCAAAACCAATCGTTTTCATTTTTCTATGACTTACTCTTTGAATGTATTTAAGGGGTTCGTCCCCTATCCCTTCTATTGATGGTTATCAATATTTTATTCTATCTGTGGATGATTATTCAAAATTTTCTTAACTATTTCCCCTAACACTACAATAAAAAGCATGTGCAGATTTTGGCAAATTTAAAATGTTGGATGGAAATATTTTTAGTAGAAAAATTAAGAGTATAAAGTCTGATTTCGGGAGGTGAATTTAAAAAATTAAGCAAGTTGTTTCAAGATTTCCCATCGGGTAACTTGCCCTCATACTCATGAACAAAATGGTGTTGTTGATCGAAAGCACTGTCATGCCGTGGAAATGGGACTAACCTTACTTGCACAAATTGGAGTCTCACATAAATACTGACAATTCACTTTTGAGTATGCAGTCTACTTAATCAATCGAATGCTTACCCTGGGTTTAAAAACTTATTCACCTATTGAGGTTTTATATGGTTTTCCGTCGGATTACAAATTTTGCGGGTATTCGGTTGCGAATATTATCCCTTTATTCGACCTTATAATCAACATAAAATGGACTATAGGTCGAGGAGATGTGTTTTTCTTGGGTGTAGCTTTCGTCATCATGATACAAGTGTTTTGATCCCTTTACGAAGAAAGTTTTTATTGCCCACCATGTGGCTTTTAATGAGAATGTCTTCTCTTTTGCAAATTTAATGGATAACAAGTTACTGAATACACCCGAGTACGTAGAACTTCTATTCATTTCTCCAGCACCCATGACAACATCACCTTCCCTTGCAAGGACCAGTCTCCTGGTCCTTTAATTTCACAATCTCCTACTATGAGGTCATCTTCTTCTCTTAATTTGGACACTGATTATCTTCGTTCTGTTACACATAACGAAGAATCCTCTTCTTGTATACAAGGTATTTTGCTATCTCAAGTTAATACTCGTGGTGTCGTTTCAAGTACACATCCTACGACGCAAACTCGATCTCAGTCGGGAGATGTACAAAAGAGGATCCCAAACGAAGTTCGATAGCCTCTCATAAATACATCGATTATCCATCCCTCAACTGATGTGGAATCCACTTGTTCATCTCAAGCTTTTCATTTACCTCCATGGCGCCAGACAATGGTACATTAAATTAATGCTTGAATACAACATGGAACATGGACTCTCGTACCACGTCAAACTCATATGAATGTATTGGGTTGTAAATGGGTATTCACACTTAAGCATCACGGCGATGGCTCTATAGCACGCCATAAGGCCGTGTTATGGCAAAGGGATTTAATCAACAATTTGGTATCAATTACTTCTATATGTTTAACCCAGTTGTGAAATTTATGACACTGCGTTTTATTATTTCAACTACGGTTTCTCGTCGTTGGATTATACGTCAATTAGATGTTAAAAGTGCCTTTTAGAATGGAGTTTTTAGATGACGAGGTTTATATGAATCAACCCAAGGATTTTTAGACCCGTCTTACCCAAACCATGTTCGTAAGCTTGTTAAATCTTTGTATGATTTAAAATAGCCGTCGCGAGCATGGTTCACTCGACTTGCTTACTTTCTTCTCTCGATCGGTGATGGAAGCTCTAAGACAAATCCGTCTTTATTCATTTACAATTCTTATGATGTTCAAACATACTTTCTTGTTTATGTTGATGATATATTATTAGTTATTGGCAGTGACTCAATGGTTATATTAGTGGTCATAAATCAATTAAGTGGGGAAGTTTCCTTAAAGGACTTGGAACAACTCCACTATTTTGGAGGAGTTGGAGCAAATTATACTCCCCATCGCTTGATTTTATCTCAACAGACGTATGCAATGGACTTATTACACGGACAAATGTGACCAATTGTAAACCATTAGCTTCACCCATGGCTGCCTCTACTCGACTGTCCAAAGACTAGTGAATTATTTTCTGATGTTACTTTGTATCATAGTACGATTGACACTCTCCAATACCTAACTATCACGAGGCATGAACTTGCATTCTCAGTGAATAAGGCATGTTAGTACATGCAAAGCCCTACTATGGAGCATTGGGCATTTGTTAAACGTATATTACGTTATATGAAAAACACTATTGGTAAAGGATTACACTATTATTTTGAGTCTCCTTCATTTTTGTCTGTTTTTTTTGGATGTTGATTGGGGGTGTCTAGATAATCGACGATCCACTTGAGGATATGTCATTTATCTTGGAAATGAACCTTATCTGTTTGAGTTCAAAGAAACAGAAGACTATTGCGACATCAAGTACGGAAGCAGAATACTGTGTCATTGCATGTGATTCTACGAAACTTGTTTAACTTATGTCCCTATTTAATGAATAGAGTGTAAACTTCTTTTTTCCACCCGCTCTGTGATATGATAATATAGGTGTCATCATATATGTCTTTCAATAGATGTCTGAACATTTGGGCATTCGATCAGTATCCATGTTCGATTTAAAAAAAAAAATTAGGATATCAGATACGGACATTCCTTATCAGATATCTACTTATCGGATATACCAACATCCGATCGGATAAGTATCCGTATCCGATAAGTAGTACATAAAAATAATAAATATATAAATTTTATTAATAATAATATATAAAGTGGAAGGTTGAGATTTATTATTTTGATCTAATGGTTAAAAACTTAAACTTAAAATATAAACTTTGTTTTTTTGTTTCGAATATCGGATATCCCATTAATATTATCGGAGTCGGATTCAGATATTAATATATAATATCCGTCGGATAATTATCGAATATTGGACAGCTTATCGGATATCGGATACGGATATGCCTATATCCGATAAGCTACCGTTTACAACCCTAGCCACATATCTCACAACGAATCCTATTTTTCTTGCACGTACAAAACACGTAGAGATTGATTTTCACTTTGTGAAGGAAATGGTGAAACGAAAGCAACTAATCGTCATGATAATCTCGATTCATGATCAAATAACAAATATTATGATGAAACCTTTACCAACCCCACGGTGTGAACTACTTCTGATAAGCTCAACGTTTTTCCACCCTTGTTGAACTTGAGGAGGCGTATTGATACAGGAAAATAATATTAAATCAAACAATATATTGTTGATTAATTCAACCACAATTAGGCCATTGAATGGATCACAAATGTTCTTGAAGGATCTAATATTCAATTGTGAGTTTATGTATGTATTAGTTATTTCTATTCAGTTTTTATTTTTCTTTATATCCGTTGTTGAGTACTATTGAAAAGTTTCCGTATGCAACAGGTCCAACTTCACTATATATTGAATTGCTTTGTTATGATATTCTCATAAAGGAGGAAACCCAGGAATAATATTTATCTTATACACAAAATATTTTGATTTAATTTGTAACTTGATCACCTCTACTAAAAGACATTAGATTTCAAAGTTTAATTACGTACGATCTGGATTGAATTCTTATGTGAGTGAGTCATCATGTCACAAATTAAATCATTTTTTTCATGTATATAGTTATTCAAATTTTTAATGTATATAACAGGACCATATGCATATTCAAAGTTTTATCTTTAGATTGAAGTTTCATAACTCTGAATTAGGTAATTTGATCTTTTAATATAACCCATCAAGTATATAAACTAGTCTACGTTTATTCCAATCAAACTAAAGTGCAAAATCTTTTGAACTATTTTTTTGCTTCCTATATTAAATACCCACTCACTAAGTCACTTGTCACTACCAATACCTCTCTGTCTCTCTCCCTATATATATCTACATAATCACTCTCTATTCTTACATAATAACTAGTCACAACCCACTTTCCCACCTCAACATGACTTCATTTCTTTATCTCATCCCTCTCATAATTTTCTACTTTCTCTTAAAACAATCCGAATCGGCCTCTTACACCGATTCCTTCATCTATGGTGGTTGTTCAAAGCTAAAATATGTACCTGGTTCACCTTACGAGTCAAACATCAACTCACTCCTAACATCCCTAGTCAACTCAGCTACTTACTCAACTTACAACAAATTCACCATCATGGGCACTCCTCAACAAAACGTTATATACGGTCTATATCAATGTAGAGGCGATCTAGCCATGCCAGATTGTACAAGTTGTGTGTCTAAAGCAGTGAGTCAACTCGGTAATCTCTGTGTTGACTCGTCTGGTGGGGTCTTACAACTTCAAGGGTGTTTTGTTAAATATGACAATACTACTTTCTTAGGTGTGGAAGATAAGACTATTATTTTGAAAAAATGTGGACCGTCGATAGGATCGGATTCAGATTTGTTGGGCGGTCGAGATGCGTTATTGGCTGGATTAGGATCTGGTGGTGGGCCTTATAGAGTTGGTGGGTCCGGTAAAGTTCAAGGTATGGCTCAGTGTGTTGGTGATTTAAGTGGATCTCAGTGTCAAGATTGTCTTAATGATGCGATCCAACGGCTGAGAGTTGAGTGTGGTACATCAAGTTCTGGTGATATGTTTTTAGGGAAGTGTTATGCTAGGTATTCAGCTGCTGGTATATATTCTAAGCATTCTAGTGGTAAGTTTTTCTAATACCCTAATTTTTCTAAAGGAAATTAGATATCGTTTAACAAGTAAAAGTAGAAGTTATTGTTTGGGACTAGTCTAACTTTATTATGATTTTTCTAAACATTTTTCGTTTACAATTGATGATTCTGAAAATCTTAATAACAATAATTTAGAAATATCAAGAAATTTTTTGGTTAATTGGTGTTATGTATTGTCAAAAAGTGAGATTTTAGTCGGAAAGTACGAAGTCCGGCAGACATTAACGTTATATGACTAGTTTGACCAAAATACCCTCACATTATGTGACTAGTTAACATCTTCCATTCTGCACTTAGATGCTTTATCAAGAAATTTCAAGTTAACATTAATTTTTTAAGCGAAAAAAGAGGTCATTATCAAAGGAAAAAGGAAGAATATTCCGTAGGTAATTAAGAGCATTTAAGTATGATTTAGAATAAGAAATTAGAAAAGCATTTAAGTATGATTTAGAATAAGAAATTAGAAAAGCAACCTGTAGGGTGGAAATAGGGGCCTTTAAATCTTAATAATAAATCATCAATCACTTACTACTTCTAATTCTTGTTTTTTTCTAACTTTATATTCTTTCTTTTACACAATGTGACAGGGCATTCTTCTTCGGATGATGCACAGAAAGCACTAGCAATTACTGTTGGTCTACTGGCAGGAATAGCTGTACTTATTATTTTTCTGGTTTTCTTAAGAAAAGCGTTTGAAGGAAAAGGTATTACCAACGAAAATTTATTTATTTTGCAGAATTAATGAATATGATATAAAAATTTTGGCCAAGTACAGTGTTTTGAAAATCATTCATTTTTATGCAAATATACTAATTCTTTTAGGTCTCAACATATTAATCTCATGTGGTTTTTTCACTTTTGTCATTGCAGGCAAATAAACTTTTAATCATACAACTCAGAATTTCAAGATTACACATTCAATCCCTCCAATTGCTTATAACTTGACTCATAGGCAACTTTTGTTTTCTTGGTTCTACTTTTCTTTCTCTTTATCTCTTTTTCTTTTCTTTTGGAGCACCTTTTGTATTCCCCTTAAAAGGAAATAAAAAGGAGATTGAAATATGTGTGGAGGTTTCTTGAAACAAGTGAATGGAAAAGTAAAAGGAAAGAAGAGAAGGCAAGATTCCACCCATACCCACACCCACTTGAACAAAGTTCTTGTCTAGTTCTGTAGAGATATCTTCTTAACAAAAAAAAAAAATAGTTCTGTAGAGATATCTTAAATTCTTTTTGTGAAGCTATTGGTATGTTATAATAGTTCTATATTAATGTCATTTATTGACCCTTTTTAGGGTTACCACTTGCCCTTTTCTCTTTATTGTTGTCTATTACAAAGTTGGATTAGGAGACCTTAAAACCCTGATTTGACTGAAAGTGATAGAGGTTAGTTGGGGTCCAATTTCATTGACATTCATTTCTTTACTCTTTGTGCTAAACTCAACAACTTTGGGATACATATTGCTAATAAAAGTTTGGCTACTTTATTTCCCCATGAACACTTCTTCTGAAATATTTTTAGTAGTCGAGCACACTATTGATTTAAGAGTGGAAAGAGAAAGTACCATTCAATATTTTTTGACTTATTAAATCATACAAATTCTGGGTCGAAAATCAAATTGCCTTTGATTCAAAAATCTAAAAAGAAAAAGTAAAAGTTTTAGAAGATCGAATTTTCTAATTGACGCTATTCATCTTTTCTTAAAGACTGTTGAAGCCTTGTAAAATACCACACAGTTTTGCCTTTGTTTCCTAAATAGAACAGTGGATTTTTTTATTAGATGGTGTTAAGCAGTCAAACTAGAAATAAGAGTAACCTCTATCCTTGACTTGAACGGACCGAACTTGCTTCAAGTAATACTCCATAAGAACTGCCGTTCTTAGACATCTAGAATGAACTCTTACTAATGCTTAATGGTCTGAAAAAATTTGAATGAATTTAGAAATGAAATAGGTCATATTTATAGGAATCAATATGCATGACTATTTAGGGCACGTCGGTTGGCTTAGGGCAAAGTTTTTAATGGTTCAGACGAAGCAATGTGCTGGTTTGTGAAAGAAAATGATGTTTCCTCACCTGATCAGATGCCTACGATTATAGTCGTTGGATTGTCACGATCGTTAGAACCCAGATTGGGCACTCACGACGTTTGCCCGAAGTGGAAGCAATGCAAGATGTTTCATATCATGATCTTCGGGCTTCTAGTAGGTTGCCTGAATGATACTCAAAGTGCGACGACTGTGAGTCGTTGGATAGCTTCATTCAAGCTGGTGGAAGGTCCACCATTGGATTTGGACGTTCCACTTTGCTATTTGACCCCCAAATTAAAAGATTTGTCTAGCACGTTAGTCCCTGACCTAATCGAACCACTTCAAACGAGCAAATCTCATTTATCTGGGATAATTGAAACGATTTTCTTGCTTTAAATTGAAGAATCCGACAAGACGAATGCGGACGGCGTGCTTATCGCTTGAGTTTTACTAGTTGAGCCAATCTAAAATTGACTACAATTCCAACAACATCTTGTAAGCAAAAAGTTTGATTTTACATAATGTACATTTCTTGTGAAAAATGTTATAAAGAAAATGTTATGAAATTTCCTCGTCAGTGCAAATAATCTTCATGGGATATTTCTCTTTTGGTGATTAGAATAAAGATTCAATGGATATAAGAAAAGTGTGAAAGCATGGACCAACTTAAGGACAAGACATCAATTAGAATAGTTATAAGTCACAATTAAAAGTTGTATAAAGTTCTCAAGATAATGCCACGGCTAGCTAAGGGTTCTATTTGTGTAAAGTTTGTCGACCTAAAACATATCAAATCATATGCCACACAACCCTTAAAAAAGGGAAGATGTCTGATTAATTTTCTCTCTTGCCAGTTATGTTCATTGTGGATCAACAAAAGATGTTGATGGCTTTTTAAACAACTAAAAATGTTAGTTCAACAAAAAAAAAAAAACAACTAAAAATGTTGAATGATAGACAGGTTTCTATGCAGGTCGTCAATATCTACTTCATGCTTCAAAGTTTTGAACTATAACCTTATTTTATACCTATACAAAAATAATGGTCTGCACAAAATGGCCGTCAGAAATTAGCCGAAATCTGACTTGGCCGGCCACCACGGACAGAGATGCTTAGGTGACATTAATTTGGGTGTTTGTGAGAAGTTCAAGATCAGTCCCTATATAATAAACAATTTATTGCGCCGTCCTTCCGAGCAAATGAGAGGTTCATAAAATCTGGATGGTTGATTTTAATGAACGGTCCAGATTATAAAGGAAGAAAATATAAAAATTAAAAAATCTCTTAAATTTCGCACGACTTTCTCTCTCTACCAGTGCTTTCCCTCCACCGAACCCTGAACCATCAATTTCACTTCTTCGATTCTCTTGTCGATTTTCGTCATAATAAGAGGTAATCGTTGCTCTCTTAGTCTTGTTTCTTGTATTGTAGAGTTTCCATTTTCATCTCAATAGATTGTTTAAGAAGACCTAAAATGTCAAAAAACTATAACCAAACCTAGGGCATACCATGTTTATCGATTCATACTCATTTCATAAGCAATTAAGAGAAAAGCAATCAAGAATCGAAAGCAAGTCACGGTTAATTTTGTGCATAACCTGAACTAAGAATCAAATCGGGTTGAAGAGAAAAAGAATCGACGTTGATCTTCAACAAACAAACAAACAAAGACGAAATTAACAAGCGAAGAGTAACGAATTAATGATGATTTTGTATCGATTTTCAAATATCTATTTGCCATAAATTAGTTTTATTTAGGGGTGAACATCGGTTGGATAACTGATTTTTTGGGCCAATCCAAAGACCAAATCGAAGGGTTCAGTTATTTCAAATCTCAATCCGAACAAATCATTTCATGGTTTGGTTCGGTTGCCGATCCAACGGTGCATGAACAGTTTAGTTCGGTTGGATAACCGAACCACCTGTGCCATTTTACCATAAATTTTTTTTCGCATTTTCGACTTATAAATCTGCTACAATTATACTTTAGAACATACTAAAAATTAGTACTGAGTCACAAACGATTAAGTCTAAATGTGTGTAATTAATCGGACATAGGTCCTCAACATTGAAGGGAGATTAAAAAGACGATAGAGATAAGTTTTCTAATTGTTGCTTTTGATTTTCTGGTTTTTTTTAATATGAGAATATTTTGATATTGTGATGGAATTAATTTTACTATTGAATCTCAGTCATCCATCATTCCCATCATATATATTTATACATAAAAATAATAATAAACGGTTTGGTTCTGTTTTTTCGGTTATCCGTCAACCAAATCCATAAACCGACCCAAACCACTCCGTTTTGACGTTTTAACATCCGAACCAATCTGGACTACCATTGGATCGGTCCCCAAACCGCCCAAATCCGTTTGAATCGGATTGGATTGGTCGACTCGGATACTAAATGTACACTCCTAAATTTTTATCCTACAAGCTGAGTTGTTAAAAGGATGCATTTTATTACACTCAAAAATGTTGTAAAGTGCTTTAACAATCACGACAATAATTTGACGTGTGATAGATGCAATCAACTATAATCCGTTGAACACATCTTATTACACTGTATAATATATGGCCAAACACATTTATTTCTATTTTAGTACCAATTTTGACTCAGAATATCACTATTTTAAGCTGCGTATCTTCATGGAAATCTATTGAAGAATCAAACCTTATGAAAAATTTTGCAATTATTCTATGACACACGGAAAATATGTTGAAGTTGTGTATCGGAGCATATGGGGGAACACCGATGAGAGATCATAAGCCTTCCTGAAGAATCCCACATAACAAAATCCCCTGGGCAAAACAAAAAAAAACCTTTGAGTATAGTAGAATAGCCGCTACATTGACAAATCTAAGAATTCGTATCCGTGGAAAGAGCGAAGGAAAAACAATTTTACAAGGTATCAAATGGTCAAAAGAAAAAAAAGATTTCATTGTCTCTTTCCCGAAGGAGACAATCAAAACCTAACGTTGCATCTCCATTGCCAAAATAGAGATACCAAACTAGCCACGACAATTTAAAGCGACAGTGAAAACTACAAAGAGACACCACATTTCTTCAAATTCAATTTATGTACTCCAAAAGAAATTACAAGCTGATAATTTAGCCCACTTAGAGCATCTCCAATGCAAAACTAAAAGAAAACTCAATTAGTCCTGTGTATCAAGTCTCAATTGAGTTTCTTATCTTGGTAAATTGAGTTTCTTTAAACTTTGCATGACTCAAATGGATATCTCAAAAAGAATTGTACTTGATACACATGTCATTCATTGATTCAATAGAAATATAATAGATAAAAGCTTCCTATTGGTTTAAAAAGTAGGTTGGCCAAGGCAATTGAGATACTCAAAAGAAAATTTGAGATAACTCAACATTAAATGATGTCACATCATTTTGAGATTCAAATTGAGTGTTGCATTGGAGAGAGTTTTTTTTTTCAAAACATAAAAAAATCTATGTGGCACTTAGAATTTTTCAAATGAGTATTGCATTGGAGATGCTCTTAATGGCTAGAAGAGAGTTATTTTGTGAAACGGACAAAGGTAAAAACCAAGTGACCGGTAAGTTTGGGACATTGATATGTTCATTTTGAGTTTGGGGCGTGCACTAACTTTGACTAAGTTTACTATCAATAAATAATGACATCTAACAAATTTTAAAGTTAGATCCCCTAACAATAGTTTTGCAAAAAAAATTCATTAGTATTCAAAAAATAAAAATGAAAAATTTATTTACATAAATATATTACATAAACTGACGAATAAAACCTTCTTCGTATCAAACGAGTGAAAAATGTTTCAATTGAATATTCAATAAATGATTTCGCTTGAAGCTTTAAAACCATCGAGGATTCTGGAACCCTTGATCGAGGGTTCTGAAACCCTTGATCGAGGGTTCTGAATTTTTTGTTAGTAAAAAAACGGGTGATGTCCTAAAGAATAATTTTTTTAAACTATGCCCCAAACAAAAATTTGTTAAATTCTGATGCCCCTGTCATTGTCTTGGAACGTTTTTCAAAAAGATCAAGCGAAGGTATATTTAGGATGCTGCTTTTTTGTTTATAGTGAATCCAAGATTTTTCGTGGGGAAATCTTGGATATCCACCACCATTGTCTCTTAATTTCCTCTCACTACTCTTGCAAAGGGAAGGTTCTCCTCTGTCTGAGATGAAGGGGAGAAGTTTTAAAGAAACCCTCCTCAAGACTTTCAGAACCTAAGGATTTAAGAGTTTCAAGCGAAATCATTTTCTTCGTTTACGATGAAGGGGGTTTCGACGAAGTGAAATCATTTTCTTCGTCTAAGATGAAGGGGGTTTCGGCGAAGTGAAATCATTTTCTTCCTCTAAGATGAAAGAGGTTTCGGCGAAGCGAAATTGGAGAGGAAAGACGGGGAGAAAGTACGAGCGAGAAACGAGTCTCGAAGGATTTACCTTCTTTGGTACTAAAGTTAAAAAAAAATATTGTTACCTAACGTTTGAGTTTGTTGGACTTCATTGTTTTTGGACGGTAAAATTAATCAAAATTAATTCATGTTCCAAATTCAAAAAAAGAGCATCTTCATGCTTCAAATTCGTCACCCCGTTCTCTTTCGCAAAATACCACGGACAATTAGTAAAGATTCAAAATAATTGTTTGTAATTTTATGGTTTTATTTTTCAACAAGAAAGAAAAACACCCTTAAATTACAGAAAACTACACATTTTTGGAACTTCATCACCTTAAACAAACAGGGAAGATAACTTCATCACAAATACTCCATTCTAATCACTTCTTTGTTCTTCTTTTCTCAATTACTTAAAGTTTGCTGGAGATATTTATGTTCTTGATTTTTGATGATTTAGAGGTTGGATCTTTAGGAACCACAATTGTAAGAACACCATTATCAACCACAGCTTTAATTTGATCAATCTTCACATTTTCAGGTAACCCAATTTCCCTAAAGAACTCTCCTTTATTATCTGCTCTTCTTTCTGCAATATGAATGATCACATCTTTACCCATTGATTCTTCTTTCATTCCTTCTCCTTTAATCTGTAAAACATTCCCATCTTCAACCTGAACTTTAATATCTTCTTTTCCAAACCCTATGAATTCCACAAAACAAAAAACCCATATTAAAAAACAAACCTAAATATATGGAAGTAATTGAGTTTGGTGAGATGGTTGGTTACCTGGGATATTGATTTTGTAGATATGGGAATTAGGGGTTTCAATCCAATCCATCAGAGCAGTGGTTCCTAATGACCATTCCCTGAAAACTGGAGCTCTCCAGAGGAATCGCCTGAATGGGTCTACAGAGAAAATATCAGCCATTTTTGCCAATCTCAAATTCTTCCTTACTTGAAAGATATAGAACAATTGTTCTGAGTGGGAGAGGTATACTAAAGTAGGAGATGTTAGAAGTTTCTACTAGGTTATGGAAGTGTGTAATACTCTAGAAGCTTCTTTGTGTCTTATCTTTATCCTTCTCCCTTAGAATTGCTTGAGTTTGATTTTTTTTCACATTATACATTAGAGGAGCCTCCAAAATTCAAAAAAAATTCAATTGTTGTTATAGGATGTGTGGACCAGTCTTCCGGACTGCTAGGGATACTGTCCGCTTTGGCACACTTGGACCTCACGATTTTAAAAGACCTCA
>BEHA01050423.1:0-12037 GCA_002897215.1 Eschscholzia californica subsp. californica
AATAGGATTGCGGTTTATAACCGAGAAGGAAAGAGAGGAGTGAGATGGAATGTTTTTAGAGAGAGATATGTCGGTCTTTTTTTTTTTGGAAGATATCACTCCACGGTTATAACAGGAGGGATCACAATTATTTTTCTATATAAGAACAGAGAGAGAGAAGTGAAAGGATATACTCGGCTGGGGACAGAGAAGAACAGTACACCATTATCATAAAAGAGAGCTCAGCTTCTCCATCATTTTTTTATCATCTCTCCACCATTGAAGATTAAAGCCGAGAGCTATAGAGAGAAAAAGAAATTTGCAGTTTTCTGTTTCTTTTCTTTTCTTCTTCTTCTTCTTCTAGTTCTTCTCTTAGTAAGAAAGAGAGAGTTAGATTAAGAGAGTTGAGAGAGAGAGAGAGATATTGTAGAGAGAGAAAGCTTGAATCAAAGTTTATAAAATCCATTATCATCTTCTTCTTCTTCTGTCTTTATCATCACTCGGTTATAATTATTAGAGAGAGTTTCTGTATTCATTAGAGAGAGAAAGAGAGAAGTTTGGAAAGAGAAATAAAGAGAAAACAGAGAAGGAGAAGAAAAAACCAGGGAAGGAAAATTATTTTCTCACCTGGAAATCATTTCCGGGAAGACGAGAAAATAATTTTCCCTAAAGCTCTGTTTGGCTGAAATCTGGGAAAATAGAAGGAATTCCTTTCCATAAGGTCCTGTTTGGTTTTGAAATAGCGAAAAAGTTAAGTTTTCTTCTTCCTCTCTTTATTTTATTTTCCAATTTATTTTATATAATGTCCATGAGTAACTAATTTTTATCTAGGGTCTTAGATGAAGTTCTTCATAAATAATTTTATCGATACGATTTATTAATAATTTTTATTGTTTTTCATGATAAAATCCTCCGGATTTTTAGACCATTAATGGACCAAAAATCTGAGTTATATAAAGAATATGCTAACTACATCGTAATGAATCATTGTTAGAATTATTATAAGAACGGATTCGAAAACCCTAGGTTCCCTTTATCTGAATATCAACTTTAGTATTATTTAATTTTGAATTGCTATTTATCTTTTTATTAGTTGAAGAAAAATATTATCAATCAAACCACTTTTTGAAGACCTAATAGTTTTAAGATTAGAATTGAAATTTGACTTAGTCTCTGAGGAACGAACCGGTCTTACCGGAATTTTACAACTTGGCACCCGTGCACTTGCGGGTGTAGACCTATTTAGGAAACTTTCTAGGCCAATCAATAGTCGTGAGGAGACTAGCTCGTCGGCTCAAAGCGTCGGCAACCGTATTAGTTTTTCCCGATTTGTGTTTAATCACAAAATTAAATCTTTGAATATACGAAATCCATCTCATATGCATTGGGTCAGCGGTACGCTGATCATTCAATGTTTGTAATGCTTTATGGTCCGTATATAATACAAATTCCACTCCAATAAGAAAACGGTTCCAATGTCTCAATGCTCGGTAAAGGGCATAAAATTCGGACTCGTAAACGGTCCACTTACGACGGGCTTCACCGAGTTTTTCACTCATAAATTCGATAGGACGTTTTTCTTGGGAGAGAACCGCGCCAATCCCGAGGCCTGAAGCGTCACATTCGACTTCAAATAATTTAGAGAAATCCGGAAAAGCTAAGACCGGAGCTGAACATAGTCTTTGTTTAATTAAGTGAAAACTCTCCTCCTGTGGACTTTCCCAGGAGAATTTTCCTTTCTTTAAACAATCTGTTAAAGGGGCCATTATAGTACTGAAGTCCCGTATAAATCTTCGATAGAAAGAAGCTAAACCGTTGAAACTACGTACCTCAGATGGTGATGAAGGAGTCGGTCACTCAGAAATTGCCCGAACTTTGGCTTGATCAACTTTCATACCTTCTTTACTAATAAGAAAACCTAGGAAGTATACCTCATTGAGGAAAAAGTGGCTCTTCGGAACATTCATAAATAGTGAATTAAGACGCATTGCGTCGAAAACTTCTCTAATATGTTGAAGGTGGTCACTTCTAGATTTACTAAAGATGAGTATATCATCAAAGTAAACAACCACGAATTTATTCAAGAATGGCTTAAGAACTTGATTCATGAATCGCATGAAAGTACTAGGTGCATTAGAGAGTCCAAAGGGCATAACTAACCATTCATAAAGATCCTCTTTTGTTTTGAAAGCCGTCTTCCATTCGTCTCCCTCACGAATACGGATTTGGTGATAACCTGCTTTTAGATCAATTTTAGAGAATACCGTAGCCCCGGAAAGGTGATCTAACATATCTTCAAGTCTTGGAATCGGAAAACCGTATTTAATTGTAATTTTGTTAATAGCCCGACTATCAACACACATTCGCCAGGTTCCGTCTTTCTTTGGTATCAATAATGTTGGAACTGCGCAAGGGCTAAGACTTTCACGGATAAAACCTTTGTTCAATAATTCTTCCACCTGTTCTTGTAGTAATTTATGCTCATGCGGACTCATCTTGTGATGTGGTAGGTTTGGTAAGTTAGCTCCAGGTATAAGATCGATTTGGTGTTGAATTTCCCTTAATGGAGGTAACGATGGTGGGGAAGAGGAGGGGTTGAGATCGTTGTACTCGTCGAGCAGGGTTTGGAACTCCGGTGGTGGTTGGTTGCCGACGGTGGAAGAGTCCTTCGTCGCGAGAAGGAAGCCCCTCGGTTCGGTTGCTTTTGGTGGTGACCGATCATCCTTCCTCGTCGGTTGGTGAAGGTGTTCGTCCGATAGTGGTAGAAGACAAATTCGTTTATTGAACCAAAGGAATTCGAAGGTGTTCTCTCTACAATGGTGAGTAGCGTCTACGTCATAAATCCAAGGTCTTCCAAAAATAATGTGACAATTATCCATGTCCACCACGTCACAAGTAATTGTATCATGGTAATGAGTACCGATGGAGAAGGAAAACGAACATTGTTTAGTAACTGACAACTCTCTTTGATTAGATATCCAACCGATTTTGTAAGGAACCGGGTGATCAATTGCCTGTAGTTGTAGTACTTCAACCAAACGACTGGAAACCATGTTTTCTTCACTACCGTTGTCGATTATGAAGTCGCAAACTTTGTTGTTAATTGTTAAGCGTGATTTAAATACCTTGTTTCGTTCCGGATGTGATGGTGAAGAAAAAAAATTTGTTATTTTCTGCTCAGGATTTTGAGGGCTCATGATACCAGCTGATGTAGATTGTTGCGGAAGCGTAATAACTGAAGAACTCATTGCTAAATAACTAAAATAAACAAGATTAAGTGAAATAATAATAAGAAGAACAATGCAATCAAGGAGGTTTTTATTCAATATTCAATTCAATGATTCAATAGACAAACTGGACTTCTCTTTTATAGAGATTATTATTTCCTAGATAGACTCAAATAAGAAAGAAAATAAAAGAAGATAACAACTTAAGGATACTTTCCTTGATTGCTAGGACTCTTAATTATAGGAACTCATAATACTAAAATATAGAAACTATGTTAATATAGCAACTTGGCCATTGGGCCCCATAATGTCCTGGCCGAGAGACCCACTTGCCGGATGGTCTCCATCAGGTAAGGTGAGATTTTGGTCCAATACAAATTTTGGAATCAGGAATCCTTAGGATTCAAGAGTCCAAGGATTCTTGGTAGCCAAACAGACCAAGAATTCATGATTCCTACCAAATCCCACTTTTGATAGGAATCCTACTTAGGAATCTTGCAACCAAACACACCATAAGTATATCCTCTCTCTTAGACATTTCCTCGAACACAGCTACTGCCTTTGCAATTTTATCAGCTCTACAAAGTCCCTTGATAAGTGTGTTCCAGGTTATGGTATCAGGTCCAAACCCACATATCAGGTTGAGTTTGAACTGAACTCAGTAGCATTTGTTTGTATAAATGAATAACACTAGTATGATAATTCATTTTTGAAATTAAACCCAACAATTGATTAAAAGGATAAATAGAAGGTGGGGGTTTAATATGAATCAATTTATCAAATAAAATAAGGACATCATTGAAATTAATACTCTTTGATTTACACCCATCTCTTACATAATGTTCCCATTTCTGGGTTGTGTTAATAAAATGAGGAATACAAGAATTAGGGTTAACAGTTACAGGATTAGAGTGTAGGTTATGTGAAAAATGAGTAATGCAGGAAGACAGAGATGCAGAAACAACCTCACGGGAACTGATAGAGCCATTATCTGAGGTTATACTTTTTTTTTTTTTGAAGACAACTACGATGCTTATAGCCCAACAAAGACAATGGCGTGAAGCCTAACAACTTTATTAATACCTACATAATCCCAATTCAAATAACCAAAGATTCCACTTTCTCTGGAATTCGAACCTAGGACCTCCAGAAATTTCTGGAATTTATGTCAACACCTTGGAACCAAAGATTCACGGAGTTTGTAATGTGGGAAGTTCTATACGCGCCTTACGTAAGTACTAATGACACCCTTATGCAAGTAAAATTGGTGAAAGCTTTATGTGCAAATGGTGCGTTTATAACACCATAGAAATGTCATCCCTTCTCGTTCGTCTCTTTGTTCCTTCGTCTCTTTGTTCGAAATTTGATTGATTTTGGTACAACAAAAACAATACCACCATCTTCAATAACCTTTGTGAAGGAAGCATATAATATTATGCATATGCCATATTTCTGGTGAGTAATAGGGCTAACATCTCGGTTGGGTCGTCCAGAGATTTATTCTAGATCATTTTTATCTCTGCTTAATACTCAGGTGAAGCGGGTTATATTCTGAAAGACCTTTATACATCCTTCCCTTCAACAAAGCCATAGGGTAATTATTAATTTTGAAGTGACTGAGATCTCAGTTTGCTGAACATGATAGTTTATCTCATACAACCTTGTCGCCCATACTTTCACTTATGTGGCTTCAATTCCTTTAGCCTAAAACCCGTTTCTTATCTCAAAGATGGTGCCTCTAGTAAAGGGACATGATTAAACAAATTGTTGTCACTCGAACCATTCACAAGGGACACAAGAAGTTCGGTAGACATAAAAAATAACTTAAGATATCATAAAGCAGCAAAAAAGTTTCCACTTAGAGAACTAAATCACAAGTATGCTCATTAAACAATGCATGCAAGATTTCTAGTTGTCCATAAGTTGATGCACATAGTTATATGGAGTATGCTCAGGTATGATAATCAAAGCTAATATGCCTGGTGGCTGGTTCCAATTGTCATGCGAAATAGGAATGCCACTACCATCTTCTCATCCCAAGTCGATATTGTCCGCGTAATTCTTTTTTCACAAAGGTTGTTTATCGAAGTAATAATTCGGGAATGAAAATTCAAATCTTGAAGATTTCGTTGTAAAAGTTAAACATTGAATGACAGTTTCATCTGTAGGTTCCGCTGAAGGACGAACTGGTCATTCTGGAGGATAAGAAAGAGAATATATGTTCTCAAAGAAGGCGAAGAAGAGAGTAACTAATTGCTGGAAAAATATTAAATCTCGCACTAAATTGCTTAATGAATTGAGATATTATGTGGTCACTTGATGCATGTTTGCATAAGAAAAATCGTCATACCCGATATTATGTGAAAACTAAACTATTACCTCAGTATTTGTATTCTCATGTCTCTTCATATCTTACATGAAGAATATAAGCATATGTTCCTTTCACTTTTCGAACATTTTCCGTATTTGATAGCTCGCTAAAAAACAGTTTTATTCAACTTCCATGGAGTTCATATAAGATGGTGATGATAATGCTTGTTCTAGCTGTTTCTGGAATATTTTTATGCATTCAACAAATTATTTCCAATGGGGATGCCATTACTCTTCTTCCTCTCTTTGTTCTTATAATTACTGGTTTAGTATCTTAGTGAAGCCGATTGTTTTTTTTCGAACTTACCATACTGAATTTGTTTTTATGTTAACCAGATTGCTGCTTAGTGTTAAAACCAAACCAGATGTAATGAATCTTGATTTTCACTCTTTTTCCATTTTTCTTTTTCGGCACCAACCTTATTCCTAACCCTTGGTCCGGGCAACCTGTTATGGGAAACGACTCCAAGATTCAAAAGGTTGCAAGTGCTGATTTTTCTGATACCTATTGTTTCATAATTTGCCTTCTCATTGTTTAGAGAGTGTTCTTATTGCAGACTGAAATTATGTTTTACATATTTTTAGGTTTAAGTAAATGTTGTATGAAGAAGTCCATTGTTCATAAAGATGGTTCATGGGGAGGCCTTTTAAAGGAATTGAGCAGCTTGGTTCATGGGGAGGCCATTTTACTTACATATTTTAGTAGCTAGAATATTCTCATCTTTTGTTGAAATCCAGTCAAGTTTGGGGGTACTGAATAAAGTTCACTCATTTCAGAAATAAAAGAGCAGCTTCTGAAATGTATCAAATGATGCTTAACTTCTTGATTTTGGAAAAAGCATTTGTCCCACATTCAGATATTTCAACACCGCCCACCACCATCCCCACCACAAACTACACTACCACACCAGAGGCCCATACCAAAGCACTACACCACCCCCATAAAACCACAACACTACCACCACAACACCCGACCAACACGCAGTCCTTCAAGAACCTTATCGTGACTGAGTGACTCTCAATATGTTGTGAAGAATCAGAACAGAGTTCTAGGGTTTAGAGGTGAATGCGTTAGATTCTGAAGTTGAGTTGGGTTGCCTACTTAACTTTTTCAAGTTTCATGTTTATTTTGTACTTGGGTTTAACCTCTGCATTGAATCCATGCCTTCAAGACCTAACTGATCCCTCGATAAAAAATCCACGATCATACCTGCGATATTTGCTGAAGGTGAATAACCCTTCCCAGGCATTTCGTGTAAAAGCTGCAATGCCTTATCAATCTTATTCTTTCGAAAATATCCAAAAATCATAATATCGAATGTGTATTCATCAGGTGGATAACCTTTCTTCGTCATTTCTAAAAACAATTCATTAGCTTCTTTCATAAACCCCGCTTTACAAAACCCACTTATCATTATGGTGTACGTTATTGTGTCAGGCTCCAACCCAGTCGTAGAAATTTTACAGAAAAGCTCCTCGGCATCTTGAATTTTACCTGCCCTGCACATTCCGTTAATCATGATGCTATAGATTTTGATATCTGGTTTGATGAAACTCATTTGCATCTCTTGAAGTAGTTCTTCTGCCTCACAAAGACGCTCATTTTTACATAATCCATCCATAAGTGTTGTGTAAGTGATGATATCCGGACACTGACCACGAGACTTCATTTCTTTGAAAAGTTCCTTAGCTTCCACAACTCTCCCCACCACTAATAGACCACCAATAAGAGTATTATAAGTACTGACATTACGGTTCAATCCCTTCCTACACAGTTCTTCATCTACCCTCACGGCCTCATCAACCATCTTTCTCTTGCAGTAGCCATTAATCAATGGGGTGTACGTAACCACGTCGGGTGCATGCCCCTTATGCACCATTGAATCAAAAACATTAACTGCCTCGGTCATACGACCCTTTAAACAGTATCCATAGATTAATGAATTGTAAGTGAAAGTGTCAGGCTGCTTACCTATTCCGATCATTGCTTCTAAAAGTTCATGTGCTTTTTCTGCCATTCCTTCTTTGCAAAGAGCATCAATGAGAATGTTGAAGGATACCACATCTGGGGAGATCCCACGATCGATCATGTTGTGGAAGATGCCGACTGCTTCTTTCCACCGGCTTAAAATGAATAAACCTTGAATCAAAGAACTGTAAGTTACAACATCTGGCCAAATACTTTTACCAATCATTTCGGATAACAAATCAAGACCAATGTCTACCAATCTGTCTTTACACAGACTATCAATTATTGTGCTATAAATTATGACATTAGGTTTACAAGTTCCCTTCTTCTCCATATCTCTAAACAACTCAACAGCCGATTTTGTGTTCCCTGATTTGCAAAGCCCATTTATTAGCGTCGCATAAGAAACTACATTAAAGTATATACTTTCTCTTAGACATTTCCTCAAACACGGCTACTGCCTCAGCAATTTTATCAGATTGACAAAGTCCTTTTATAAGTGTGGTCAAAGTTATGGTATCAGGTTCGAACCCACATTTCAAGAAGTTTGCTAGTACTGAAAAACTAAGATCTACCCAGTTCATGTTGCAGTAAGAATTAATCAAAACGTTGTAAGTAGAAATATCAGGTTGAGTTTCAACTGAAGTCAGTACCATTTGTTTGTATAAATGAATAACAGTAGAATGATATTTCATTTTTGAAATTACACCCATCAATTGATTAAAAGGATAAATAGAAGGTGAGGGTTTAATATGAAGCAATTTATCAAATAAAACTAGGGCATCATTGAATTTAATACTCCCTAATTTACACCCATCTCTTACATATTTCTCCAATTTCTGGGTTGTTTTAATAAAACCAGGAACAGAAGAATTAGGGTTAAGAGTTGAAGCATTTGAGTGTAGGTTATGTGAAAAATGAGTAATGGAGGAAGATAGAGATGAAGAAAAACCCTTACTTGAAGCAGTTCTTGTTAGAGCCATTATTTGAAGATTGTTAAAAGCAGTGACAATGAGGTGATACTTCTATTTGTAGGGTTCTTATAGAACTCCCCTAATGCTCTTTTTGTTTCCACATAACACCTTTCCGAATCATTTTGTAATAGCCCATAGAAGGGCCATCCCTTTTTCATCTCTTACTTCTAAATTTGAAGTGAGTGAGATCCCACTTTGCTGAAAATGGTAGTTCATATCACACAACCTTGTCACCTATCCTTTCACATATAACTGGCTTCAATTCTTATTGCCTAAAATCCATTTCTTATATCAAAGATGATGCCTCTAGTAAAGGGACATGATTAAACAAAATGTTGTCAATTTTCGCTCGAACCATTTCACAAGGGACACAAGAAGTTCGGTAGACATAAAAAAATAACTCAAGATATCATAAAACGGCAAAATGGTTTCGATTTAGGGAGAACTAAAATTAAAGAGACTGTCCCAGAACCTGCAGATGAAACTGTCATTCCTCTGTTACCACCCTGCAAATTCTCATTGGGCTTGCTTCGGCCTGACTTTCATTCTGGAACATGTGAAGTCCCTTGTGCCAGTGTTACTACCGTTGGAGCTCCCGCCAAGCTGATTATGTAAAGCTTGGTGTTGTTGCATTGTTGATAATGGTTGCTGAGAGTATATCATGGATGAACAAGAAGCCATTAATGACTGTTGGGATATAGATTGAGCTTGCTGGTGCTGCATGTAGTTCGCTTTCCGGCTGAGCTACACCATTAGGAAATTGAAGAACAAAAACTAATCTTTAGACTTCGGCGAAGTTTTACGCTGATAAATAAAAGTATAACGGATAAACGACTAGGATCAGCTTTAAACAAAATGATTTGATACATAGCGTGCCCAACATCCACGAATGGGTTGTGGCCCGTGGGGAGTTCTCTCACAAAAATTGTCCCTTCGATAATCTCCACGATGTGACCCACAGACTAGTGGAACTACGGGGTATAAAACAAACTTTTATGAGAATATGAGGTATTCAAACAGGGTACCTGAGTATGCACGGATACATGAAGTTTCTCAGGAATCTTGCTTGATTCCTGCACAGGTAGAAGAAAAATTGTTCTCGGTGAAAATTTCAACATTTCTTTCTAAACACATGGACATATCTCCATGCAATTGGGTGTATATATATACATATAAAGAACAAAAAATCAATCTCGATTAAGTCCAATTATTATGCAACTCGAAACAGATAACAGTCTTGGCGCAGATTCTAGTTCTCATTATCAACCTCCCCTTCCCACGGATAGTATAACTTCACAGATAACATTCAATCATTCTATTTATGTAAAACGAGTCGAGATAAGATTACGTTAGCTTGACTAATAAAACACCTGTTACAACTGAGGCGAAGCAAGCACGTATTAGAAAATGAGCGATGTCAGGGACCTCTAATGAAACTACAATTCGATCATCCATCTGTAACTTACTCTGCACGTGCACTCATTTTTCCGGAGTTTTGGTTCTCAATAATCTTCAGAATCAGGGACTTGTTCTCATCAAGATACTGCATATTTAAATCCACCCGTCACAGAAATTGAAGTAAAAGCTAAGCAAACGGAAGGGTGAGTAAATGAAAGTGACAACATGTCCATCGCTAACGAATGAAATTAGTTATTACAGATCAAGGGGAAAGAGCTCTACGACCAACTAAGAATATCTTAGCGACAGATCTAGTGGTCCTGGCACACGGGATCCCCGGCTTGTACCCAACTTTTCTTAGTTACAAAGATGGCTTAACCTATCTTCAGAGTTATTTTCCTTTCACTTTTCGAAGATTTTCGATATCTGATAGCTCGTTAAAAATCACTGATCATTCTAGAAAGCTTACTAGCATATTTTATTTTTGGTCCCTCTCTTCCGTGGATAGGTTTACCTTGGGAAAGCATATTATTGCTGGAAGTATTCCGGTATCCAATTTTAGTTGCCAGTCTGGTTAATGGTTACATATCTCTTAAATGTGTCGAATACTAAATACCAAATATGAACCCTCATTTGTTTTTCTTTTCTGCAGGAAGAGCTTGAGGAGCATGAAACGAACAGATAAAGCCTTTGCCATCTGCCTAGAGTAACCCATAAATACAAAATTTATAGCAACTTACAGCTTTAAAATATTCTTTCATAGTAACACAGTGCTCCTTTATAGATGGACGAAGAACATCATGAGATTTCTAAATATTCTAATAAATAACCTTCTCGCATGTTCTAACATTAGTAGGTTCAAAATTTGCTATGTTTTTTGCAGAAATGTAGATAGTAAATTAGTAATATCAAGATGAGGATAATATTGTGTACCATCGTCGCTCTGTTGCATTTGTTTCCCTTTATCCTTTGGACGCTCTAAATGTGGAGGTTCAAATATGAATCAAGGTTTATCTATTACACACATGCTATACAGTAGAACATTATAGGGAAAATATACCTCTGAGGTAAATCAAGGGTTGATAAATTCTAATTTGTTGCTTATTTCGCTTTTCAGGAATACAAAAGGCCGAACAGAAAATCATAAACCATCTCGTATAAAAACATGGAACTCGGTTTAAATGAAGCAAGATTTAGTTTTGGTGTCTTGATTTATTCCATGTTTTGAAGCAAATTACTTTGTTCTTGTTGTTAAGAATCTTTCATATAATATAAGTGATTTACTAGTATACGCCACTACTGTAGGATTCTGCCATTGCTAAAGAGTTGAGTTCTGAATGAGACTGAACAAGACGTTCGATTTCGATTAGTATTTTAGTGAAGACGATTGCTTTTGAACTTACCATGCTGAATCCTGATCTTTACTCTTTTTTCATTCTTCTTTTTCCGGACGACTGGTCCGATCAACATGTCCTGGGATCGTTGGTTCAAAGGGCCTCAAGATTCAAAAGGATTCAAATCCTGGTTTTTCTGATACCTATTGTTTCATTATTTGCCTTCTCTAAGTGTTTCGAGGGTGTTCTTGCAGACAGAAATTATGTTTTACATTTTTGTAGGTTTAAGTAAATGCTGTATGAAGAAGTTCATTGTTCATAAAGATGAATTCTTGTATAATTAATTAAAAATAAAAATATAAATCAATTAAAGTAACAACAATATTCTCATCTTTTGTAGAAGTTATGTCAACACCGCCAACCACAGACCACCACAACAACAACACACAGTCCTTAAAGAACCTCATCGTGACTCTCAATATGTTTTAGAGGTGAATAATTGCCTACTTAATACTTGGTCACATGTCAAGTTTATTTTGTACTTGGGTTTAACCTCCGCAGTGCATCCATGACATCAGGAGCTAAATGACACGTCGATAAAAGATGCACAATTATACCTGCGATATTTGCTGAAGGTGAATAGCCCTTCTCAGTCATTTCGTGTAAAAGTTGCATCGCCTTATCAATCTTATTCTTCCGAAAGTATCCCAAAATTATAGTGTTGAATGTGGATTCATCCGGTGGATGACCTTTCTCTGTCATTTCTAAAAACAATTCATTAGCCTC
>BEHA01050423.1:26488-37222 GCA_002897215.1 Eschscholzia californica subsp. californica
CAAACCTCAGCAGGCCAAGCATCAGCTTCCTTCAAGCTGACATTAGTCTCCAACTGCTTGAATTCAGGGTAGATACAAGCACTAGAAGCATAAAAGAACCTGCAAATAGGGAAATTAGAGTAAATTACTCGCAACCCAGATTTTGTTTCCGAACAAACTATAAGTGAAAGATAGATAGATCAATTTAAAGAATCGAACTCAAAAATCATAGACTAAAAATGACAAACCTTTTGACACCATTAATCCTACCAGCTTCAAGCATATTGAAACTAATCATAGTGTTGTTATACATAATGACTGAATGGTTAGATTGAATGAAACCCATTCCTCCCATATCAGCAGCAAGATTGAAAACGTGATCGACTCCGGACGTAACCTTCAAACAGTTATCCATAACCCTAAGATCAACAAGATGGAACTCATGACAGAACATATCCTCAGTCATGTGTTCATTCTTTTTCCAGTCCGAGGCTATAATGTAGTGACCTTCACTCTTCAAACGACGAGCAATGTGGGAAGCAATGAACCCACCAGCTCCTGTAATCGAAATCTTTAGCTTTTCGGAAGGCCAGTAAGGCTCTCTCACTAACTCGGCGTATGTGTATTCACCATAATCACCACCAGTACTCCCCATTCTGCAAATATAGTAACAACAAGGAACTTCAAATAAGGGAAACCTCAACTAGATGGAATTAAAAAATACCCAAAAAAACACAAATCTTTACATTTCAGTATGAACATAATTACTAGATCCATGAAAAGATACAAGTTTGAATAAACATAACAAAGATAAAGGGAATTACATATTAAAAAAACTTAACAGAACCCATAAAAATTGAGAAATTATACAGGCTTCTAATTTTCTAATGAACAGAAGTGGAAAATTTAGGGAAACCTAAAAAACAGAGCAGCCATGACTGTTCACACTCATAACTACTTCAAATTATCAAACAAAACACAACCCACAATTTTTTACCCCAATAAAACGATACCCATTACTCTAAATCAGATAAGGAAATATTAGAAACAAGAATCAATCACTCAAAATCTGAAACCCTTCTAGTAAAAGAAAAACAGAGTAAGGAGAAACCAGATAGAATTAAAAAGTTTGTAAGGGTATTTTACCTGAGAAACCTAGAATTAGAAGATTGAAAGAAGAGAAGAAGATATGCTTTTGTGTCTCCAAAAAAACTTGAATGGATCCCTCCTGTAAGGTTCTGTACTATTTATAGATTAATGGAATCCATTTTCTTGTGATTGAAAAAAGTTTTCTTATTTAGTTCTATTTGATCAAGTACATCTCGGGGCTACCATAATTTCGTACTCCAATCATCTCGACCATAATTTCATTATAATCTGGTAAAGTTGACCTAAAGACAATTATTGGTCTTCAAGAAAAGTTAACTCAAGTTACTGTTTGTTTGACTCACTTGAAAGTGTGTAAAGAAAACCCAACTATGAAATCAACTGACAGAGTTAGTATAGTTCTAAAGTTGAAGAAAGTGACTAGTGTTGTTTTGATTACCCACGTTATATGCAAGTCAATAACTTGGAATGATAAATTTCGGAATTTAAGTGGGCAGAAAAAGGCCGTGAATAAATGGACCACAAAAGGATAACCATTGTACTAGCTAGTGTCATTCTGTCTTTTATTGAAAAATAAAATGTGATCAATTTGTAATTGTTGATTGCTTTTGTGCTTTTCCACAAGTAATCCTAAATGGTACAAAAATCATACCCTACAACACACTAAATGGGTGATGTGATCCTTTCAAAAAAAAAAAAATGGGTGATGTGATCGACTCGGATTGATAAACCTTTTTTCTCCATAGCTTATCTACTTGAAACCAATTACATTATTGTCTGATCGGTAGTTAGCTCTAATTTTAAAACTGCTATTCGCAATTTTGTTCAAAATGTTATTTAAACGTTTTCCATGGTTCTGATAAAAGATCAGACATCTTGTTATATAAGATTAAATTTTGACTCAGGTTGTGAACTTAAGGAACTATATATGTAGCTACTATGCTAGAGACACCTAAAGTTTCAGAACATAATTTGTTTAGGATAATTCGAGTCATGAACTTTTTTGTATTTAACGAAAAAATATTCAACTTTTCACAACCACTGTATTGATTCTGGTTCAATGTAGATAATTTATATCTAAAAAGTTCACTTGAGGCAACAATTAAGAAAGTCCAACATATAATTTATTTCCAAATTTATCTTGTGAGCTCTGTTAGATGTTATCTTGAAAGAACTTGAATCGAATTTGAAATCTTCCGAAATAGATATACTAGCAACTGAGTTATAAGTTGTTGACTACTCCTAATTAAATAGTCATGTATTTTTTTTCGATTTATTAAGATACATAACTTTATAAAGTATTAGTCTCCTTGAGTTTCTCATGGAATCAAATTGTCCTAATAACATCCAACTCTTCCTTTTAATTGTTATGCCACCATCTTGAATAATTGAAAGAAGAGAACAAAGTACTAGTTGTCTCTTGGTTAAATTATTGAGATTCTCTTCTACCAAGAATTGTATGTTCTCTTTCAACAAAAAAAAAAAACAATTGTATATTCTTTTTAGTGCGGTAGTTTAATTTTGAAATATATTCTCTAATTTTTTTTTTTTTTGGAATCAAACTTCATTTATAGGCCAAAAGGCTAATTAGAATTACATCATGAAGTTGAAAAATCAAAGACACAACAAAAAACGGACAAACAAGACAAGTTATGTCCACATGAGGTGCCTCTAGAGCTGCCTGATCTAACTGGTGGTCTACTTCTGGTGTAGTCACCACTAACCATCTGTGGGTAGTGTTATCACGCTTGCTTCTTCCACGTTCTTCTCTTCTCGCCGTCAGCCGGAGGGATGAACTTTGAACTCTGACTGATATCGGTACATCGATAGAGAGAGTTGTAAGTTGTTGGAGAAACTCCCAATGGTTTTCCATGATCAAACACTCTATCCTGACTAAAAAAGAAAACAAACAAAAAGTCCTAAAGACCAACAAAACAGGCTCTAAAGACCAACAAAGAAACATAACAATTATTTAGAATCAAAGAAAGGAATCCGGAGAAGGGAAATAATGAACCACCACCACCACCACTGACGAACATGAAAAGAAAAATAGCCTCACTTAAGTAACTGAGTAACATCAAAGAGACTGCCAACAACCCTTGGGTCAAGTTGTAAGAGGTAAGTCTTCCAACTTAGAGGTCAAGGGTTCGAGGCACACGCTTACCAATTCAAAAAAAAAACATCAAAGAGACTAAATTCCGAGATATAATTCTCCGGAAACACATAAAAATTTTGAATTTACACAAACACATAAATATTTTGTACATGACAAAAGAATTTGAAAATAATAGTATGTACCATGGTACCAGTAACCTTTAAATGTGTGTCTTTTTTTTCGGTGTTATTTGTATGGTTTCAAATTTAATGCAAATTTTTATGGAATTTTATTTAGAACAGTTTAACCATGTTAAAAGTCAATCTTCTTCATTTTTTTCCTTGTCCTATAAAAATAAATGTCGCCCTAAAATTGAAAAAGCCAATTAATGTGACTTGAGATCTAGTCAAGTGGGAGAAGAGGTGACACTGTGACCCTCGGGGGAGAATATTCTAAGGAGATTCCTAAATATAACATGTTGAATATTATAACTTACAAGTGAGCGGTGAAGAAAAGCACATCACATTATCACAAGTGGGCTTATATATGGTGAGAATAAGGTATTACGTTATCGCTCCATATTACTCTCAAGAATTTAATGGATCGGAGACATTAGACAAGCAATTTATATTTCAGCTACTAAATTTTGAGAAAATATACTTAATTTGTACAGCTAATAATAAGGTATGGATACACTAATTATCTTATTAAGAAAAATATAATAGTGAATTATACCAATACTTTTTGTTATAGATTCCGTTGGGCCTTTCGGCTATAAAAAAGTTTAGGACTACTGCATGAATTTAAACATGTTATAACTATCGTGCTACTCCATGCTGCAATCAAGTAGGATTTTTGAATTTTAATAGTTGAACTTACGATAAATTTTTTTTATCGAAACAAAAGGTTAAAACCTACCAATTATCTCTAAATAGATATTGATTAAGAGATTGATAGAAGAAAGTCTGCAAAAGTAGATCTATTCAGACCTAAATAACAATCAACTCTTCATCCAAGTGAAAAAATCTATCAAGAAATAAAGTGAACTCACTTAAAAATGGAGACTATTGATTTTTTATAGGTTTGGAATAAGATTTGACACCAAAACAAAGACTATTGATTTAGTTGGGTGAGTATCCAGCTATAACATAATACCTTAACGTGATTCGTTAAACTAAAGTGATAATGAGCTTGAGATCTAGATCTATTTGGAGTTTGATCTCTCATTCGATAGTCAAAGGCAAAACAAAAGATAAATGGACGATATTTCACAAGGAAGCTTTGGACTTTTTCATATAGATTATCTTTAGTTAGATTAATAGCCCTAAATTACTAGTTGATTTATTAGTAAATTAGAGCAGGTGTTATTAGTGTTAAAACTTAAAAGCAAATAAAATAACAATAATAGGTGTTATATAAAGCCCCAACAACTGTCATTTTCGTATTTAAATTATTGACACCACTCGGTGGGAATTCAACAAATAAGTGGCTAGAGGAGATGATCCATCTCCCATACCTTATCAATTTGTTTTGGATGTCTTATATAGAGTTATCACCAAGATTCTGACAAACAGACTTAGACCTCTACTCGGTAAGCTTGTTTCAGATGTACAAAATGCCTTTATTTCTGGTCGACAGATCTCGGATAATATTATAATATCTCAGGAAATTTTTCATTCTCTCTCGAATACCACGGTAAAGGATGGAAATTTTGCTTTGAAAGTAGATATGGCGAAAGCCTATGACAAAGTAGATTGGCTTTTTTTGGGAGAAGTGTTGAAGAGATATGGTATTACGGCGAATACACATTCATTGATTATGAACTGTGTTACTACGACATCTTTTTCTATTATACATAATGGCAGGCCGAAGGGGAAATTCTTTAGCGAAAGAGGGTTACGACAGGGTTGCCCTCTTAGCCCGTACCTATTTATTTTATGTTCAGAAACTCTTACTAGACTGGTGGTTCAGGCGGAAGAAGTTGGGCTATATAATGGGTTGAGAATCAATAGATATGCTCCGAGTGTTAGTCACCTCATGTTTGCAGATGACCTTTTCTTCTTTGGTAAAGCTTCAAACGAAAATCTAAATTCGTTAAAAAGCTTATTAAATGTCTATGCAGATTGCTCAGGACAGAAAATAAACTACACAAAATCGGCGATACACTTGAGTGCTAATTGTGATGAGGAGAAAAGAGAGATGGTTAAGAATATTCTAAGGGTTAAGGAGATGGAGAATGATAATGTATATTTGGGCAACTTTCTTCTAAAGCCGAAATACAAAGTCTCGTCTTATGATTTCTTGGTGCAAAAAGTGGAGAAGAAATTATCGGGATGGAAAAGAAGTTCTCTATCACATGCAGGACGGACAATACTATTGAAGAATGAGCTAGCATCCATTCCAATTTATTTTTTATCGACGAATTTGGTACCAAAGGGAGTTACTCATAAACTTGAAAAATGTCAAAGAAACTTTTGGTGGGGACATAATTTAGAAAAGTCGAAGATGCGTTACATCAATTGGGAACAATTACAAGCTACTCAAAAAGACGGTGGGTTGGGGATAAGAAAATTGGAAGCGGTGAATCGATCTTTAATAGGTAAGTTGGTATCAACCTCAAGCTCTTTGGGTTAGGTTATTACGAGCCAAATACCTAAAACACAATGATTTCTGGAATTTCAAACAAAAACTGGCTACACCTTCAACAACTACATGGAAGAATATGTTAGAATTAAGAGAAGAAGTTCAAAAGGGGATCTGTTACCTAATTGGCAATGGAACAACAACAAGAATATGGGAAGATCCTTGGATCCCATCGTTGAGAGGGTTTAAACCGTGTAGAAAAAGGGAAGATGATGAAGGTAATCGGTTGTTTTATGTGAAAGAATTGATCGATGACCAAGGACAGTGGAAGAGAAGGCTTATCGAAACCACTTTTGACATTATAGCTGCAAATGCAATCTTAAAAATCAACTTACCAATAAGAGATGCCGAAGACAAACTCATTTGGATATATACAGATAAAGGTTTGTTTACAAGTAAATCCTTATATACAACGATTATAAAAGATAAACCATCGACTTCGAATACTCTTGAACTCCCATATGGATTGACTTGGAAGAAAGTTTGGTCACGATTTAATCTAGCACCAAGAGTCAGAACCTTCGTTTGGAGAGTACTTCATGATGCGCTCCCTACGAAGAAAAGAGCCCTCAGATTTAACAATGAAATATCTAAACTCTGTGCTTATTGTAAAGAAGAGGACGAAGATATCGATCATATATTCAGAACATGCCGTATTGCACGAGAAACATGGATTTGTCCACCTTTAGAGCTGAGATTGGAAGGGAGTAGGACTTTTATTCATATATTATGTGGTTGGTTATCGGGTAGTGAAGAAGAGAAGGTAATTGAGCTAAGGATATGTGTCGCTTGGTATTTATGGAAGGCAAGTAACAAATTTAACTTCGGTGAACAATCACACTGTAGTCGACAAATCATATTGGCTGCTGTTAGATTAAATGAAGAGTTCGAAGATAACAAAGAAGTGAATGGAGAAGATACCCAAGAAGCAGGGCACAACCCAAATTGGCAGCCCCCTGGTAGGGAGGAATTGAAAATTAATTTTGATGCTGGATATATCAATGGACAAGCCAGACTAGCCGCGGTTTGTAGAAATTTTAAGGGGGATTTTTTAATGGCTTGGGTGCAATCGGCAGATGCCTCGTCGGCCTTAGATGCTGAAGCAAAGGCAGCTGCTTTAGCTGTAAAGCTAGCTAAGGATCTACATCAATACACAAGCATCGTTGAAGGTGACGCAATGAATGTGGTATTGGCGTGTTCAGGCTTGGAAGATGATATACCATGGAGGATTAAACCAACAATAGTCGATATAAGAGATACACTGCAATTTTTACAAAGTTATCGCTTTTCTTTCTGTCCTCGTAATGCAAATAAGGTCGCACATTTATTAGCACATGAAAATTTTGGGAACAACTATGATACGCCAATGGAATTGGTCGTAGTTCCTGAATGCATTGTAAGTCAGTTGGAGACGGATAAACCCAACATTTCTTTGACAATTTCTGAGTAATAAAGTTAGGCTAAGCCTATTTTCATCAAAAAAAAAAAAAAAAAACAAGACAAGTACTTCTTTTGTGGTACCGGGCGAACCCACCTTATAGTAGGGCTCTTTTTATGGAGTTCTAAATTAGGGTATACATGTCTGGCCCAAGTAAACTTGCTCTGTGCCCATAATACCTCTTAGAAGAAAAAGAAAACACAAGCTTGGACCTTATTCTGAGGCGGCTTCGTGAGGCTATGTTACATGGGATACTGGGCTTGGGCCATCCCAATGGGTCAGAATATGTAACCACCTTCCCCGGCCAAAGAGATTTTGGCACCAACTCAAAAAAATAAGAGATTTTATGGCACTACCACCATAACCATTACTCTTCACCTTTTCGGTGTGGCCAGGATAAATTTTATTTTTTTAAATAGACATCAAGAATCATTACGTTTATTACAAGACATGGATACATCACGACTGTATAATATGTAGATATTTTATGAATATACAATATATAGATACATTATAAATTGAATAAGACCTATTTTTATTCTTAAAGATATCTTGGGTCTTAATGACTGTAAAGATCCTTAAGGCTATTGTATGGGTTTCATTTATTCTTATTATTTATATATGAGTTAATTCCTATATGGCCCCCTACTTTGTGACCAACTTCCTTTATGGTCCCTTTTTTTTCGTAAATTCAAATATAGCCCCCTATTTTCAAGTAAATGTCATTACTACCCTTCCTTAAAATCTTTTTTCAAAATTAAAAATAAAAATAAAATTATAATTCCACCTCATTTCCTCTCCACCACACATCTCTCTCCATGTCAACTCTCTCTCTCCACATCACCTCTCTTTCCAACTCACCTCTCTCTCTCTCTCTCCAACTCACCCCTCTCTCCAACTCACCTTCATCTTCTCCGATTGAAGTCGCCGGCCGGAGATTTTTCCGGCCGGCGACTTCCAAAAAAAAAAAAAAAACATTTTTCTCTCATCTCTCTCTCTCTCTCTCTAAAAATCCGGCGAAGGGGGTTTCCCTTCGCCGGAACCGTGAACAGACCGATCTGGTCTGTTCACGGCAGACCTTCAAAGAGAGGTACTACTTACCAGATCTATAACCTTATCATCTCTCTCTCTAGAACTTTCTCTCTCTCTAACTATATTGATGATTTCAGGAGTTCCATGGATAGAAGAAGAACATCGATTGTTTTTGTTAGGTTTACAGAAAGTAGGTAAAGGAGATTGGAGAGGAATTTCAAGAATTTTTGTTAAAACAAGAACACCAACACAAGTAGCAAGTCACGCACAGAAATATTTTCTCCGACGAAGTAATCTCAATCGGCGACGTCGGAGATCTAGTTTATTCGATATTACTACTGAACTTGATAATCATCATCATCATCAATTTCCTTCATCATCAATTCCACCTCCTTTTCAATTAAATCTCGGAATCTCCATGAATACTTCATCAAATCTCACCGATTTAACTCATTCACAGATGAATATTGTTTCATCGATTCCACCAGCTTCAAGAATGAAAGATCTAACCTTGGATTCAAAATTTCACACGGAATTATCGTTAAATCTGGCTACTACTACTACTACTACTTCAACTGATCATCATCATCATCATCAGAAGATGTCAATCTCATCATCTTCGTCGTCATCATCATCATCAAGGCATTCAGGTTATCAAGTTACTAATAATTTCAGTAATGGTGGTGATATTGATTTGAATAATGTTATTAGTGTGGCTTAAGATGGTGTAAAAATGACAGAGGAGAGAGAGAGATCCGATTAATTAGTGGTTAATCATGATTAGGATGTTGGTTAATCTATATTTGACTCCTCTCCTTTGAAGGTCTGCCGATCGGTCTGTTCACGGCTCCGGCGAAGGGAAACCCCCTTCGCCGGATTTTTAGAGAGAGAGAGAGATGAGAGAAATTTTTTTTTTTTTTTTTTGGAAGTCGCCGGCCGGAAAAATCTCCGGCCGACGACTTCAATCGGAGAAGATGAAGGTGAGTTGGAGAGAGAGAGGGGTGAGTTGGAGAGAGAGAGAGAGAGAGGTGAGTTGGAAAGAGAGAAGGGTGAGTTGTAGAGAAAGATGAGGTGGAGAGAGAGAGAGTGGTGAGTTGTAGAGAAAGATGAGGTGGAGAGAGAGAGAGGGGTGAGGTGGAAATAATTTTTTTTTAAATGTTTTAAATTTAGAATTAAGAAGGGTAGTAATGACATTTACTTGAAAATAGGGGCTATATTTGAATTTACGAAAAAAAGGGGGCCATAAAGGAAGCTGGTCACAAAGTAGGGGGCTATATAGGAATTAACTCTTTATATATTTGATAACCAAAATTCAACAAATCAGGAATTTATATTTCTAATGGGAATCAAACCTGGACCTTTCGGGTTTTGGAGTGGTGCCCAACCACTACAGAATAGTGGACATGAGTTAGTTATATTAGAAATCGAGTGTGCATCCTAGGGTATGAAATTATTTTTTGTTCACCTAATAAGACATTTTTATATAGAACACTAATTCACAATATCTCTAGTCAGTGGCGGACCCAGAAATTTTTGCTCCTGGGGGCACATTTATATAACTGGAAAAATTCGTAACATATATATAGTTGACCACACCGAATTTTTATTTTTGGACACAAAACTAGATTATATATTTTTTCAATTTATTCCAATATGAATATAAAAAATACTAATTCGCCGAAAGATTGTAATAAATAAAAAACTAAACAAAGTAAACAATAAAAATTTTATCAAATATCGTTAGTTGATTAAAGAGATGTGAGTGCGATAAAGAAAAAAAGTAAGTGTATGCTAAACTTTCCATGAAATAAAAGTGGGCTCAAAGAGTTGAGTTTAGAATGAATTTGTCGAAAGGAAATTTTCACTAACGAAAAGAAACCTACCATGGACGGAACTTGGATCTTCAGTCAACCCTGACTAACCTAAAATTTGTCGAAAGGAAATTTTCACTTGTCACATATATGTATTTGTAAACTACAACTCAAAGACATTTTTTGGTCCACATACTTTTTCTCTATCCTTTTTTTTTGTTAAAAGATCTCTCTATCATTATTCTAACATATATTTAAAATTTAAATTCAAAATAAGTTAATTTTATACTTCCACATAAAAATAAAATGAGATTTGCGTAAATTTTGTTGATTATTGAATCATCATAGAAATGCATGAAACTAACCATTTAATGTTTGTTGGTTATTAGATAAATAGTAGAAGTCATAGATAATTTTGAGACAAAAATATAACATTGACAATAGCTTAGATGAAGTCTAACAAATTGGAGGTCAAAACTAAATTAGCAAGAAAATGGCCAAAAAAAATCATGTCAAGAGTAGGTGACACAAATTGGAGCCAAAAGTTAAAATAGACAAATATGGGGGCCAACAAGAAAGTAAGTCAAGAAATGAGAGAAAAAAAAAGCCAAAAAAACACCACTTGTTGG
>BEHA01050423.1:55507-77431 GCA_002897215.1 Eschscholzia californica subsp. californica
AATAAGTTTGTGAATCTTTTGTTCATATAAATTGTCGAAACTAAATATGCATCTAGTTGTTTGTAGTTGGTTATCATTCTTAAATTTTGATTAAGTTCTTCACACTCAATTAATAGTCAGACATCGTCGACATTGTTAGTTATGGATGCAACTGGAGCTGTATCCTCAAAAGAAATACCTCAAGGTTTAGAGGTAACTGATGAAGAAGAGTTTGCTTCTCAGTCTAAACTACTTCAAGAATTTTACACCATGTCTATCATCGAAAAGGCATGGGTTTTTCAATCTGACAACGGTATGACCTATATCTTCACAACATTTTACTTCCATTCGTCGAAAGATGTATTTTATGCAGTATGTTGATATCTGAATATATTTCTGTGCAATTGTTTTCCTGCAGGAAGTAGTTCTCGTGCAATGTTTTCCGTTGCCCAACCGAATATATTAGGAAACAAAAAGCGAACTCATATTCTATCCGCTCATATTTCAAAAGAGGCAAGCGAGTCAGTAAACTTTCAATGGTCTCCATTTCCTGTTGAAATGTTGGGCGTATCAACAATTGTCCCATCACCATCGGGTGTGAAGATGCTTGTTGTTCGGAATCAGGAAAATGATAGTCCGAGCCAACTTGAAATATGGGGCCCATCTCAATTGCTGAAGGAAATACATGTTCCTAAATCTGTTCATGGCTCAGTATATACGGATGGATGGTATTTCACTAGCAAACCTCTTTTCATGTTTGATTTTTTTGTATGTTTTAACTGTTTCTAATGAGGGACGTGGACAGCATTATAACTTTGAGAAGCTTTCTCGACTTCATAGGTTTGAAGGGATTTCGTGGAACTCTGATGAAACTTTAATTGCATATGTTGCTGAGGAACCATCACAGTCCAAGCCTGTCTTTGATGGTTTGGGTTACAAAAAAGGAGGTTCGACGGAGAAGGGAAGTGGTAGCTGGAAAGGTCAAGGAGATTGGGAAGAAGAATGGGGTGAAACCTATGCGGGAAAAAAACGTCCTGCACTATTTGTCGTCAATATTGTTAGGTTGGATTTCATTTCCTTTTATAATTTGATAAAGAATTGGATACATCTTTGAAAAGAAAATGATTTCAACTTCTTGTGATTGCAGTGGAGATGTACACGTTGTTGATGGAATCTCCAAGTCTTTAAGTGTAGGACAAGTTGTTTGGGGACCGAAGATGAACGGTGTGGATTACAATTTGGTTTTTGTTGGGTGGCCATCAGATTGTGGTTCTCAAAAACTGGGAAGAAAGCTTGGTATAAAGTACTGTTATAACAGACCATGTTCGCTGTATGCAGTCAAGGCGGGTCTTCATAAGTCAGAAACTGATAAAATTCAAACCGAGTAGGTCCTCTCCTTTAGCAAATTATTACAATCATTTTGGTTTGTTAGATTTTTTCTTTGTGTCATTTTCTTAATATGTTTCAGAGGCGAAACAACTGAAGATACGACGATAATCATCAATCTAACTAGAGACATAAGTAGTTCCTTCTTTCCTCGGTTCAGGTACATTATACTACTTCTCCTCTTTGCTTTGATGTATGAGATTAGAATTTTACTCATGGTTTCACCCAATGTATGTGAAAGCATCTGGTTTACTGGAGAAAGGATTAAAGGAATAATATGACAGACGGTGATACCGTGAATTTTTAAACCTCAGTCTCTTTCAAGGATGCTATGTTTCTAGATGTTAAGTCCTTGGAGCAGAGGAAGAAAAACTTCTTAAGTGAAACTGCTCTTCCAGCCGACAGTTTAGTTGCACACTAGCTCCTTCCACATCCCACATCACCAGACTAGGTTTTTGTCTTTCTGCCGAACAAAGAAAAGAACTTGTGTTTGGTTTGCAAGTTCTGGTAGGATTATAGTAGAATTATTTTTGGAGTTAAGTAACTAGGAACGCTTACAAAATAGCCAAATATTAATTAAGTAGGAACTACGAGTGAAATCCGATCAACCTTCAAACTGTTGTTGTTCTGCATAATCTGTTAGTACAACAATTATATAAACCTTCAAAGTGTTTCACGTAGTTATAATTATTTTTTACAGCCCAGATGGAAGGTTCCTTGTTTTTGTATCTGCAAAAAGTGCAGTCGACAGTGGAGCTCATTGTGCCACTTACTCACTTCACCGAATTGAATGGCCCAGTGATGGGGAGCCACGTTCATCTCCAAAAATAGTTGATGTGGTAAGCTCTTATATTTTGCCAGACAATACTGTTTTGTTCAAGTCTTTCGGATGACCAGGAAATGCATGCATATGCCAAGTTCGGGGGTTTCTTTCATGTACCTCTGGTTAGCAACATGCATCTGTTTATGCATAGACCTCCAACTGGTGTTATCATAGAAGCTTTGCGCAGCTACATCCAGAATCTTGAACTTTTAAACTATCCAGGCATGAAATCAACTTGGATTGCAACTAGTTAGTTAAAGTTGATTGACTGCACTACTGTCTCACTGCCTTATTTACTCAGTTTATATGGATGATTTTCCAAGACTGAATTAAAGATCTCGGGGCATAAACATAATTACATTTGAGGGATAATAATAGTATATATTGGAACCTGTAAATCCTCTCTTTTCTTCTGTGCCATCCTTGCTTCGCGTCGAATTTTGACCAAATTGTATATATTATGTTTAGTTTTAAATTGGTGAACATGTCTATTGTAACATAGTCACGGTTCGAGGAAAACTAAATCTTAGGTAATTTTCTGGAACAAATGTAGGTCCCAGTCGTAATGTCTGCTGAAGAAGGTTCTTTCCCCGGACTTTACTGCTCAAGTATCCTGCGTAAACCTTGGCTCTCCGATGGGCAAACAATGATTATGTCTTCATACTGGCGTAGCACTCAAGTGATACTTTCTGTGAATGTGTTGAGGTAATAATTAGAATCTTTTCATTTTCTATTTACCTGTAAGGCAACCTACTTGTTATTCCATGTAATTAATTAACAAGATGCATTCTTTCAAGTGTAGTGGAAGTGTATCACGTGTCAGTCCTAATAACTCAAGTTCTTCATGGCACGTTCTTGCCTTGGATGGGGACAACATTCTTTCTGGTAACATCAAAACACTGAACTGACTTCTCTCCCGTAAAATGCAAGAAGGATTTTTTTATGACGTTACATTCTCTTTTCCTTTTTTCTGTTTAAAGTGTGTAGTAGTCCAATAGAGCCTCCTCAAATCAAGTATGGCCGTCCTATTGAGAAGGAGCCAATTGCAACTGTTGGATGGGGCTGGCTAGACGTTACTAGTCCTCTATCTAGATACTCTGAGAAGGTAAGCGACCTTTCTGTTGACTTTCTAGTTCTAGCTTTAGAACTGTTGTTAAACATGTCTCTTGTTCTTATCTTCGACAGGTTACGTCTTTGCTGTCATCTCTCCAGTTTAGTATTTTATCGATCCCTGTTAGCAATGTCTCCGAAAACCTTGCAGAAGGTAATTTTTCAATACCACAATATATTGATTTATCTATTCAATTTCTTACTGAAAGAATTTTAGTAGCCAATAATGAAGGGTCTAGGTGGGATGTAATAGTGGGTCAAAAGGGTAAGTTCTTAATTTGTGACTATGCAGGGAATTTCTCTAATCTCATGATACTTGAATTGTTTCTTCGTAATGTTTTAATTTTAGTTGTACTTATATGTATGAATGTTGTATTCATTTCAGGAGCCAATAAACCTTATGAAGCCATATTCATGTCTCACAAAAGTCAGAAGAATGGTGGATGTCTTCCATTAATCGTGATCCTTCATGGCGGACCACATACTGTCTCGTTGGCAAGCTTTAGTAAATCTTTGGCTTTCTTGTCTTCAATAGGTTACAACTTGCTCATCGTAAATTATAGGTGAGTTCCAGATATTCTTTATCTTGTCATTCAAGATTAGATTAGATTTAGTGTTACTAGCTATTCTTATTCAACATCGGTTTAATGGAACATAAATTTTCCTCTATACTTCTAAAAACTTGTTTTGATAGCAGTACTAACTGATTCGACAATATGCATTAATTGGTGTTGGAGGAGGATTCGCCTAGTTGTAGACTTCTACATTTCTTGATGATTTAACGACATTAGTCTGTTTTGTAACTGCCATATTTCCACGCCCGCCCAATTTCAATTTTTTCAGTGACTTACTGACAAAAATAAAATGAATATTTCGTTGTTATCACTTCTAATAATAAGGTTTTTTGTTGTTCAGAGGTTCATTGGGTTTCGGGGAGGAAGCACTGCAATCTATTCCAGGGAAAATTGGATCTCAGGTGTTATAACTTTTACTCTTTTATATCAATACAGGTGTTTATTGTCTTTTGGTTTAGGTACTTACACAAATCACAGTGAAGTCGTTTTTTCAGACAATAATCATCAGTTTTTATTATGTCCAGGATGTTAATGATGTACTTACAGCTCTGGATCATGTCATTGAGAAGGGACTTGCAGACCCGTCAAAAGTCGCTGTTCTTGGAGGTTCACATGGTGGCTTTTTGACAACCCACTTGATTGGCCAGGTACAGTTTAAGTACTTATTATGAAGTATTAACATATCATGTTATCATGCTATAAGAGGATGTGATCTTCGGTATGATTATCTCAAGCTGGAATAACTAATGAGTTTAGCAGCTTGTGTATATTCTTGTATCTGATGATCATTTTACACCCATGCTATAATTTTCTGTCCATTTAGTATTTTTGACAGCTCTCAGATACCCATATTGTATGTAGGCACCAGATAGATTTGTCGTAGCAGCAGCGAGGAATCCTGTATGTAACCTTCCATTGATGGTTAGTACATGTGATATCCCTGATTGGTGTTTTGTGGAAGCATATGGTACTAGTGAGGGTAAGGCTCACTTTACAGAGGTACCAACACTTGAAGACCTTCATGTCCTTTACAATAAGTCTCCAATTTCCCATCTTTCAAAGGTACGATAACTTTCTAACTGGCGTTTGAGGTTGCTTTTTTCCTTAAACATGCTCAAGTTGGCAATGCATATCCGTATTTGGTTTTATGGTATTTCATAACAAAATACTGCAATTATGCTATAGCTTCCCTGAATTTACTGAACTTTGGAGGATGGATCCTGAAATATTCATGACTTCAAACTATTCTTTTCAACAAAGAACTTGTTTAAGAGGGTAACATTGAGTTTGAGTCACTTATATAATATATAAGGTCCTAACTTGACCCAAGTAAGATTTCAGTCCTTTCCCTCTGCATTCAGACTCATTGGGTCTGACTGGCTGAAAACCTCTTATTCTCAATGATATAGACCATATTTAATCATACTTAATCGACGTAAGAATAGGAATAGAAGTATATGTTTACTCTCTGAAATTTTGAAAATACTGCAGGTCAAAACACCAACTCTATTCCTTTTAGGCGCACAAGATCTTCGCGTTCCAGTCTCTAATGGATTGCAGGTAAGATTATCTTCCTACTCTTTCATGTCTAAATTCTCTAAAAATGAAACGAAGTCATTGCTGCAAATTCTGAGATAGATAACATGGGATGTCTTTCTGTAGTATGTTCGAGCGTTGAAGGAGAAAGGGGTTGAAGTGAAGGTGATTGTGTTTCCTAATGATGGTCATGGAATTGAGAGGTAAGCTAATAAACTCTATACGCATATCTTCTGAAACAAAACCAGTTGATAAGTTGGGATCAGACTCTTGACATTGTTATGTCTTTCATGCAGGCCACAGTCAGACTTCGAAAGCTTTCTCAATATCGGTTGTTGGTTCAAGAAGTTTTTAAAATGAGCAGGCATTTTGATCGACAGATCTGTTAGAATATAGTTCCCTATTCATGAATATTACAATAATTAACAACTTTACATAATAGCAAAACTGCTATATTCTAACAAGATCATTTCAAATACTTCGATAAACTATAAGATGGTGATTCTGAAGCTTATTTTGCCTCAGTGGTTCTCGTTCCAGTTCTCTCTTGGAGAACTGAACTCAAGTCGTTCTCATGGTGATTGTGATATTTAAAATGAATGATAATACTGCATTTAGTGCCATTTTCATGATTCCATCGTCTCGTTAGTTCGATGATTTTGTTTGATGGCATTCTACTAATCTAATTTCGGGGATCATAATATGTTGACACATAAAATTGTATGCTTTAACTTCGATTCAGACTATTGTTTTATGGTTTCATCTTTCTTCTCTGAACCCCAAATTCTTTTAAGAACAATAACATTCTATACTTTTCATGTTTCCACTCTTCCACATAATGTTAGTTCTCCAAACTCAAACACAAAAATATCACCTGCCATTCTTTGGCAATTGAAGAGTATATCTTAAATTTTTCTCAAATATAGTCAAATATTTGGGCAAATCCAATGTGGGGCTCGGGCTCCCAATTTTGGGAGCCCCTGAATTTTGGGAGCCCCTGAATTTTGGGAGCCCCTGGGCTTTGTCTCAATTCCAACGTCGGACTCCCAACAGAGGTTCCCAAATCCAAATAATGTACGTGTGCGAAGTACGTGTGCGAAATTTTGATTTTAGATTTCGACTATAAATTAAAATGTGATATTGTCCGAGATAGATAATTTCTAAAAGATAAACACAAAAAAAAGAAGAGAGGAAAAATAAGATTCCAAAGTAGCTCAAAACATTTTAATAAGATTAAAAAAAACAATTGAAAAAAAAATTAAATTTAAGTGGGCCCCATTTTAACAATTCGGGCTGGGAGCCCAGACCCGGGGCTCCCGGGTTGGGCGCCTTTGTATGGGGGCTGGGCTCCCAAAATTCAAATTTTGGGAATCCAACCCCCGTACACTGGATTTGCCCTTATAATCATGAATCTTTTTGATGAGTCGCGAGATCTTGAAATGCTAAATGAAAAGTATTACTCTTTATTATAATTCTCTTGGCCTTTGTGAAAACAAGAGAATATACTTTGGAAAACTTTCTTTATGATAACTCCACGACAGTGGCGTGGCTGAGAATTCGGGGGCCCGGTGCGAAAAAAAATTAGGGTCTTTTTCTCCGATAACATTAAAGCGTAAGTTTCTATTTCAAATGTAATACATTTAGCAAAATTCAAAACGGACTAAGTTAGAAATTTTTTTTCTTTCTTCACATGAATCTAAGTAGTGTATGTTTTGTTTCGAAAAATTTATTTAAGCAAGAACCACAAGCATCGAAGTAAACTTATTCCATGAATGAAACAACAAGTATTACACTTCGCAATTAGTCTTTAACTATACAAACTAACCTAAATTGGAACAAACAAAACTAACCAAAATCTACTTGATTATCTATTATTAATAGTTGTTTTTTTTTTTTGATGAAGTATTAATAGTTGTTGTTGTTGTTGTTACTCTTAATAGTTCGAGATAACAAAGAATCGAGAAAATTAACAAAAAAGAAAGACCTTGAGAGTTTTGAACTTGTGACCTCATGCTTATTTTGAAAGTTGTTTACCAACTAAGCTACACATCTTTCAACAAAAAAACTAAGTTACACATCTTTTTCTGAATCACTTTACATTGTCTAGCTTTTAGGGCCCCTCGGATAAAGTAAAATGTTGTAGTTTTAGGGGGTCCGCTGCGACCGCACCGCTGGCACCCCCTCAAACACGCCCCTGTTCGAAGGAAACCATACGTAAAACCAAAAAATATAGCATCTCATATTACTTATTTTGCAGTTTTGCTTGCAAGAAAGCTTTTTAATCAGGCCATTGGGTTAAAACAACAATTTATATGAATTGTTATCACATTGCTGTTCTCGAGAAAGAACAGAATCGTGTGTTGGATCATATGGATGGTCCTTGGAAGGAATTTCCAAAATTGCTGGAACATGCTTGTTGTAGCTATCGACAAAGAACCTTATTATGTTCGCGACCTGATCACAAAGATAAATAGAAGTTGGTCAGATTCCATCATTTTATTTAGAGCATCTCTAATGCAAGACTAAAAAAAAACACTAAAAATTCTATGCGTCAAGTGTGAAAAATGGATCTCTAAATGGTCTCTCCTATTAGGCCATTTAGAGACACTCTATTGCAAAACCTTCTCCAATGTAACACTCAAAAGAAACTCTAAAAATCTATATGTTGTTTTAAAACTAATTGATTTGCTTATGTGGCACTTAGAGATCTTCAAGAGGACACTCTAAATTTAGAGTGTCCTCTTGAAGAATTATAAAGAAAAACTCTAAAAGATCGTACCAATCTTATTATATAAATACTCATCCTGTTTTCGTTTTTAATTTTATAACGGGATTAAAAAAACTTGATTGGGTTGTTTGTCTTTGTGAGTTTAAAGATGATCATAATCTTAGATTACTTCCTCAATGTAGTCATGCTTTTTATCTTGAATGCACTAATTATTTGATCGTGATAAAACTGAATTTTTGACAGTTTCTTTTTAATTTGCTTATTTGATCGGTTATAAAATAATTTGTTCGATTCAACAAATACTAGGATGGAAATGGATTTCGTATTGTTGGTGCTCATATATGAGATAGTTGCAAAGCTTAAGCCACTTCTATCCTAATTTTGTTTTCTTGATTTTTGTTTAGTTTTAGATAGAAAGCTAGAAAATGAGTCTTGCATATTGACTTTGAATCTCTAACAAATGTAACTAAAAAGGATTTTTAGAAGTTCAAGTTCAAATATATTTGTGCACTTTTGATATCTTCATTCTTTTTATAGAAAGAGAACACTTCTGGAGTTGGTTGGTAACACGCCAGATTCAACCGGCACTCAAGTTTTGCAAGGAGGTTAGGGATACGATAAAGAAAAGAAAGATCAGTTCTGACTTATGTTATACAACAGTTGAAATCCTGCACTTGGTAGATTATTAGTTATAGATAGAAATCAATTATAACCTCTATTTCTTTTGATTACAAGGTTGTTAGTGAAGAATTAAAGGTGAATAAAGGCCCGAGTCTCGAACTTGTGTTAACAACACCAACTAAGTTGAATTCTAATTGTTTTTACTTATGAATTTGGATCATGTGATTTTGACAAGCCAACAATATAAGAAAGTTATGACGACAAGAAAAAATTGTGAATCAAATCTGTTATTAATGAGTCTCGGTTTGCTTCATTTTTTTTGGTAATGTGTTGTACTTCTTGGTGCTATAGCCGCCGAAGACAAGCTTGAAAATTAGGTAAGCAAAGATCCAACGAAACTAATTTCTACATTTTTGTTTTGCAAATTGATGTGACATGCAAATGTCACATTTGAATCCTTTGACTTGGATGAGTTAGTCCGTTTTTTGGGGCTATTCTAATAAGTGGATCGATTTTTCTTGATTAGGTACTTTCCATGGAGTTGAACAAGAAAAACGAGTAAAATGGATGAAAGATGCACAGAGGGCAATTTGATCATTCAGACCATTGGTAGTTAGGGAATTTTGGTAAAAATCAGTGCACTGATGCAAAGTAGAGTCAATGGTGAACCCAACGGTGAAGACGGTGGTCAAATCGGACCAGTGGTATTCATCTTTCCCCAAAAAGAGATAACGATTAAACGCTACTCCATATATATATGGCAGAATGATTTTGACATGCAAGACTACTTCCCGAACCAGGAGGACCATCAAAAGCAAACTAGGTATTCATCTCTCTTTCTCTATATATATATAATAGGTATAACCCGTGCCTCCGGCACGGTTAATTTTGTTGATCACGCACTTTTCTACTTTACAACTTATAGCCTGTATCTAGTATTATTTACATAGATTTTCATCTTTGGTGACCTTTGCCGAGATTAGTTTGAATTTGCATTTCTTTTTAATTTGTGTTTTCTCGTTAGCTAGAAGCTTATAAGAATAACCAATTATAATTCATCTTTTATCGACGCCGCAACTTGCTACAATGTGTTCTAAGAAGGGAAAAGGCATTGAAAAATATTTCTTGGATATCAAATATCAAAAGCAATTCAGAAAGCTGAACCTGCACAACACTACAACATAATGAAGGAAATTTTAACTATAGTAATAATATTCCAATACTACAATATTCAATATTGTCAGACTCACAAGTTCACGCTTTCTCAACCATGTTGATCCTACTTGATCAAAGTTGTCCATTACTCTATTTTAGATCACAAATTTATGGAATACATGTAGTTTTATTGCAACGACAATAGGATATTGTAGGAACCCTTAAAAAACCAACTGAGTTGAAGTCTGATCTCAAGTGATAAAGAGTACCTTCTATTCTTCAAATCCTCTGGCTCATAACTAAGGATGAATGTATCTATCTCTATGTAGCGAAGACAACAAAGAAGAAGAAAAAAACGTCTGCTTATCTTGTTTGAAGTCGAAAACAGAGACAAAATAGATTGTGATGTTGCAGAAGTAGTGACAGTTGGAGTCGATGGCGGAGGTAATAATGGAAGGCAGAACAGAACAACTTCTTCACTTCAGGACAATTAAGAACTCCCGAAGACACAAATACAAATGTGAAGTAAAAAAACACGAAAAATAAACATACAATAATAGCGTCTAATTTTCCATATTAGGAGAATATGGTTGGCTACCTGTAGACATGAAATCAAAAGCTTATTAGTCTTGGTCTTCATAAGTTAGACACAAGTGACAACGCTATAAATTTTCTTTCGGACAAAAACTTACTTCTGTTTTTGTAGAATGACAAAAACCAACTTCAGGATTGCTTATCAATTACCATAAAATAATATTTTGCAAAAGTGAAGGGATTCACCTAATCAATAAATGACAAAATAAAATTTAGAGGTAAGCGGTAAAACAGTCAAGACTTCGGCATTGACCTCATAATGAAAATATCAAACAACAATTATTTTCTTTTCATTTCGTGACCAAAAGTGAAAAAATATACTTTAGAGTTCAGAAAAGCTACCATTGTTCACCATTAAAATCAATTATCCTTCAAAATATTATTTTTTAAATCAAACAGGGTATATGTGTCTCTATAAGAACCGCCTGGTCAGTGGTGAAGAATAAACACTTAGGAAACTCATTGTTAGCGGAATTTTAAGCACAATGAGCGAAGAGAAATGTTACGCTGGACTACATCATGATGCCTTAGCCTGAGTTTTTTTATTGGACACCAATAAATCGAAATTGTTAAGAATAACTATTGCCCGAGCTACAAAAAGTGAAGACAAAGATAATAGAAGAGCTAAAACTATACAAATTTCTATATGAAGTCATGAAGTGTCAAAAGGATTAAGAAAATGGACCTTACTAACAAAGCATCATAAGCAACCATGAGTCTTGTTTGACCAATACTACACAAGCCTTTTTCGATTAAATCAATTGAGCTATAGCATATGAAGAACCAGGAGGCTTGTCCAGAAAACACAATGATAATACGCTGTTGTTAACACGCCGATAATAAGGAAATCAGTAAACCCAACCTGCTGTTAATAATTTCTCGTATCTGAATCTTCAACAACCAATATTACACTCACCCGAAATCACCTTAATCACCTCAAATTCCCTAGTGTTCATATCTTTAATCTGCAATGGTTAACACAACATTATAAGCTGCAAAAATATCGATAAACATGGAAGAGAAACTAAAGTTCAAGATATACAATAATAAGTGGAGATCATGGAAAAATATCGATAGGGTACCGGGTTTGACAACATGCTCACAACATGGAAAAACTAATCTTCATTTCATCGCCCCATGAAGGAACAAAACTCCCAACCTGTAGTTTAAACTACATATATGAATAATCACATATTCTTTATCCCAATATACATTTTCAGACATTGTATTTCAATTTTATTTGTTAAGGTCCTGGATGCAACAAATGATGAATCGTGGGGTCCTTATGGAGCTGACTTGACAGAGATAGCTCAAGCAACTAAAAAGAGGTACGTCGTTACTTAAATCTGTCTAAGTTCATACTATGCTTACTGTTGATGTTTACTCTTAGTAGTTATAATTTGGCTTGAAATTATCTTGTAGTGTTTTGTTATGAGTGAGCTGTGTAAGAGACTGTCCGAGAGGAGGAAATTGGCATTACATATATGAGGTAGTGTTTCTGTTATACTAACCTCTTACTACACATATATAGTCAAATAGATTGCAGAACCTATTTACTCCATATGATAACTGAGCCAAGGCCATTAAGGAACATGAAATCAAAATAGGATTTTCTTATGATGCCTAGAAAGCTTGTAATATTCTTGACATCATATCAATCTCTTCAAAGAACATGAATATATCTAGCTTTTTGTAACATTATTTAGCGGGATAACTGTGCTATTCAAGAGATAACATTTGGTAAACATTATTTGGAAGTTGACAATAGTACTAACCTATGTGTAACGATGGAAGTTGGAGATGTCGAGAAAACTGTTGGATGCAATACCCTGGATACAAAATGTAAAAGAGTCAAACTAAAATTACCATGATCATAAGCAAGACAATGAACTATGATTTAGCACGGTATAATCTATTTGGGGAGTTTTGTCAAACATGTTATGTGCAACTGTTTGAAATATAAACCCTATAGAAACCAACTACAAATTTCTCAATAGAAACAAACTACAAACCAACTATTTTTCTATAGAAACAAACTACAAATTTCTCAACAGAATTTGCTCTATAGAAACCAACTACAAAATTTCTGTATAGAAACAAACTAACTAACTACAAACCAACTATTTCTCTATAGAAACAAACTACAAACCAACTACAAAATTTCTGTATAGAAACAAACTAACAAACTACAAAACAACTACAAAATTGCTCTATAGAAACTAAATAAAAACTAAATAGGGAATTGGAAGAGAGATGTTTTGAAACTTACCAATCTACAGAGAAATTTTGAAGGATGGTGATTACTCAGTTTCTCAAGCATATTTGTAGTCATCTTCAAGGATGGAACCAAGGGGATTAGGGCGTTATAGAGCAATGAGAAAAATCTCCGTTAGGAATTGGAAGAGAGAACAGAACAGTCAACAGAAACCACAAGGGCTTTTGGTCTGCCTGTACTACTGACGATTGGATTTCATCTCAGATGGAAGAATTTTACTTAGTACACGTGGCGGCTATTAGGATCCTAATCAGCAAATTGGAGCATTTATTTTGTCCTAGTCGACAAAACCAGCTCTGTTTTGTTATATATATATTATTATTGACATACAACACATTATATTGTATCGTATGCAACTATGAGTACAACACATTATATTGTATATAATTGAAAACGATTGGTGTTGTATTCCAAAAAAATATCACCCGGTCAAAACAAAGTTATTTATGTGATGAATAGGTTAAACAAATACAAGTCAGACAAAAAAAATGAAGGAATAACTATGGTTTGTAAGGAAATTCAAAACGAACTCCAACCTTTGTGTGGTCGAGAAATCCTCTAAATTGATTTTTCTACAATAAGTCAAAACTACAGAACTGAAAAAGGAAATGATAAAAAAAATACAGACCTTGGCTTTACACTGAAGAGTGCAAAATGGTGAAAAAAGGCAGAAGAAATTTAACAGACTATACGCTAATGGAGGAGGCCATGTGTAGGATCTTGTGAAGCACCAGTTATTACAACAATGGACATTCCTAATTTAGAAAGATAACAAGTAAGATATTCAGGCACAACATTTAATTTATCTCAAAATCTTGGAAGTGGAACTCATGATGAAGTATATTATTCATGTCTTCAACAAAAAAGAAAAGTATATTATTCATGTTGTAGCAATTCAATTGTTTCTAATTTTTGCTCAACTTTCTTTAGATAGATGTCACACCTATACTCACATTTTCTATATTAACTATCAGATAATCATCTTCACCCAAGGAAGAAAAAGCTTGAATCCTCTCCATGTTGAAGGTGTGCACCAGTTTCCTGTACACATATCATGACAATCAGGTCCTTACACGGACTCTGCAGAAACGTGTCTAAAACAAAAAGTATGAATGGTGAAGCAATGGGGTTTTAGAACTTCAAAATGCAATTCACCTTGTGTGCTTTTGTTGGCTTCTTATCAATATAATGTCTTCCCCCAAACACAGTAGCCTCCACAGATGTCTTGAGATTCACAACACTAATATTAATATTTAAAATTGTTGTAGTAGGCAGCTGAACACGTGGGCGACAATTTGAAACTTAAACATCAGAACACTAACTTAAAGATATGCATCAATCTCTAGTGTAACGGTAACCGTGTCTCTGATAGGTAAAATGTGAAAATTTGTATAGATATATTGTTTATTACTTGCCAAGTTGCATATAATCATGTTAGGACCAAAAAATATTCCTCTAGTCTAGTTGGACGTCGTTCTGTGAATAATTTAAAATAAGGTCATCCAAAAGCAAAAGAAGATTCGATAACAATAATGGCATAATTTACTGAGACAACAATATATATAGATGTGTCAATGTGTTCGTCGTATTTTCGTTTCCTCGGTTGGGTCTTATTTCGCTCACCATGTCTGATAACTCATATAGGTTCCAAATATTAACACATGAATGAGTTATTTAGATTACATGTTGCACAGACCCAGTGTGACTAAGTTTTTGGACCAGTTATGGCTCCGAATAAGCTCATGTCAGTGATAAACTATGAAGTGAAATGCGATTACACCTAACTGAACAAACTAACAGAAAAAAGTTTGTGAATGAGTTTACCATCTTAAGGACATCACCTTGAGCAAGATTCTAGCAATTTTGTCTCCCGCTTTATCGCTTTTTTGAATAATGGAATCTAAAATCTTTTTGCAAGGAAATGTTGGTCCCTCCGACCTGAGCTTCAGAAACAAGTACTCCCTCCGTCCCATTTTGTTTGGTTGTTATTCCTTTTATGGATGTCCCAAAATGTTTGGTCACTTTCCTTTTATAACATTCATTTAATTATTAAAATGATGCAACTTCCAAGACTACCCTTTAGTTTGAATACCATTCAAAGGTTCTAATTGGTTCTACGCTTCTACCAATGTTATATTTAATGAAATATTCTATATTAAATGAGGGTATTTTAGGGAAAGTCTTTATATTTGTCAACAATAAATACCAATCCTTAATAAGTTGAATTCCCCAAAACTACAAACAAAATGGGACGGAGGGAGTAACTGTTTAGTTTAACATGTATGCAACAGTAATGTTGCTAAAGTCTTGGCACTAACAGAGTTCACAAGGGAAAATTTTCTGATGGGGATGCACCCAATCACATTTCAATCATTTACACAAATTTTACTGTAATCTATGATTGAGATGAAGGGTTTATTAGCTTTTATACATGTAACCTCGTGAATCTTCAGAGATAAAATGTATAGCTACACATATATAAAATTTACTTTGACACTCTACTCAGTTAGAAAAACAAATATGACTTAGGCACAAACATCTAAATCACCACTTGTCAATATTTTTGGTTCAACATTTACCAAGTTAAATGACTCTCCAGCAAGACAACAAAGATACTGATACGACATATTAAATAATAAAAAACTTAAAATGATGACGGAACACAATACTCACGTATTGCAAATTCCTTAAGTATTCACCACCACCTCTAACACAGGAACCGACTAAGCAAGAATTTCCAGAGGGGCACCACAAATTGCAGCTTCACCTAATGTAAGAATTTAACTTGAATTGCAGTTTATTCGTCATAAATTTGTGGATACATTAGATGTGAATGTGTTAGCTACTATAAATGATCCGACGGTAGAATTAAAGGAGGATGTAGACTCTAAAAAATATTTGCGAATATTAGTTAGTCGGAATAGTCAGGGGCACATCATGAAAATTAAAAAATGTACCTTGTTTTACTCCTTGTCCTGTTGTATTTGTTGAAGGATAAAAACAAATTGAAACTATTGTTGTGTTTGCTCTTTTACTAAGCCCTTAACATTTACTGAAGGTAATAACAAATTGAAACTGTTGTTGTGTTCTCTCTTTTGGCTTGCTTTTGATAGCTTTAACCTACAAAACCAAATTTTTCAATAAAAAATATTCAGATTTTTAGCTTCTATGATGTGTTTTAGTCGTCCATTCATATTGAAAATTATTTCAAAGAAAAAAAATTGTTGATACCTTCTAGGAGAGTGTCAATGACTCCAAATCTCCTTGTTCTTTCATTTCTTGGTTTAACTCCTTGACCTGAACCAGATAACAAAGTGTCAATGACTCCAAATCTCCTTGTTCTTTCATTTCTTGGTTTAACTCCTTGATCTTAACTATTGTCTTACGAGAAAGGAAGAATTGAGAAAAAAAGACAACCTTTGTGTTAAAGAGAAATTAATGTTTCTTTTGTTCCTTCAATATGTCATTAACAAGTTCAGGTTTCTTTTCCTATTAGTTTCGTCCTCCATTTTCAAGTCAAGCTCCCCATCAAGTTCTTTGACCTTTTCTGATTGTTATTGCACAACTGATACTTCAATCTTACTTTTGTTTTCAAATTTTATATGTTATTTACAAACTCATCTTTTGACCTTAATTTTTCTATTAGTTAATACTTATTACCATGAAAAAGAAATAGCTAAGTCTGGAGAGTGATCAGGAATCTCTTGTTTGTTAAAACGTTACAAATAGACAAAGACCTAATTGGTTAATGATACCGGGAAGATATTCCAGTTCTGAAAAAAACACACAAAACCAAGTATTAGTTAAGATAAATCATACGACATATAGAACTCATTTTTTACAAGAGAAAAATATAAAGTCACGAAGGGCTTAATTTTTATTCGAGGAGTGCCACTAACAACTAAAGCGTTTCCAGAGAGATGAAACAAGAGAATCTTATCAATTTTTATCCTAAATCATCATCAACATTAAAAAGGGGGTTTCAACAAAATCAAATACTGAAAATAGGAAGGGAATTGGGGTAAGAAAAAGAACAGTAGCGGAAAAAGACACACATTACAAATAATTACAAAATATGATCTATATACCCAGAAACCTTACGTTTGTCCACCAAATCTCTCATCTTTTTCTTTCTTTCGTGAATTACAAGTGATTTATCCAGACCCTGATACCAGAAATATGGGGAAATATAGTTAGATAAACAGAGTGATATCTCGAACTGTCCGTAGTATGAAAAAAAATCCCTATTTAATCATGTATATGTAGGCCATTATCAACAAAGGTAGAAAATGTGTAAATAAAATGGAATGAAGCAAAAACAAAAACTCACATTCAAACAAGATACATCAATGATCAAACATTAGCTTCCAATGAAAATTGTGCATAAAGCAAAAGGGTGTTTCCACGTTTGATTCAACAACACTAATGTTGAGGAATTTTCTAAGAGCACTGCCTGTCCATATTTGTACCCAACTCATCTGCAAATATAAAAGAGAACAATAAGATAGTGACATTAACTCCAAATAAGGAAATATAAGAATACCCTGATAACAGGAAACAGAGAAAGATACCTAGTGAATCCAATGGGTACTTAAATTTATCAAAGATGTATCACATGATGGGAGTTAGTGCTTAGGTACATAACCACCTATAGTTAGGAAAATAAAGAAAAATAACAAAGAGAAGTTTTTTCCGAAATAGAAGAAGTTATTTAAAATTATGAAACACAATGAGTTAAAGCAAGAAACAAAAGAAAGAAGCAAACCAAAAAAATGATTGCAACCAAGAAAATCATGAAGCACGCGAAGTTCGTTACTTGTAGAATCATACAATTTGATAAAATAAGATGCAATTCAACCTTTACCTGCAAAGAAAAGGAAGATTAACTATTTAAAATATGTAATGATGTAAGATGATAAAAATTACATCGAAAAATTTCAGCGTAGCGGAAAACCCTAGTAGACATCTGTCTATAAAGGAAACTTCAATGCTTTCTCCAATCTAAAATAATCTCGTTGTTCGCATTCTAGTAATTCAAATGTAGTTTCATAAATCGCTAAGAGAAGTGGTGGGAATCAATACCTATTATAATAAAATAAACAGTGGCACTGCAATTGGGATCCCGCCATCAATAACACAAGTAAGCTGTGAATAAAAAGAAGAGTTAGAAGGAAAGAAATTGCATAAAAGTAATTACATATTGGGGCGCAAGGTAAAAAAAATCAGTTTCTATGACTTTCCAGGCTATGACTTGCTCGTACGACACATGACGCCCCATTGTCGATGCACACTGTCCAACTGGGAGATTTACATAACCCTACAGAGTAATAATATTAAAACCTTATCTCACGAATATGGGTGTTACTCACAATAAATGACTTGGTAAAACCTGTTAATATAGGGGCGAACTACGAATCTCAATTTGATAATTTGATCAAGAAACTTCTATAAACCAAGAGTGATTAAGGTTGATTTTGAGTCCGTTTAAGTCAGGCTATTAAAAGAAAGAAGAATCAAACTAAGTCAATGAGAAAAACAGAAAACTACCCAAGTTCCTAGTTTTGAACTCCTAATTGTTCCCTTTCTTTAAATTTTTCACATATGGTCACATAAATAAGAACCCAGATCATGCATCTCAAAGTAAAGAAAATTTTGGACCACCAATTTGCTAGTCTCCAGAAAAGTAAAATTACCTGTTCCATTAATTTGATAAAGTCGAAGCACAATGCCTTCCGACCTGCCTCGTCAAATATCTTATCTAGGCTAATGTCTTGAAGAGCCACCATTGTCGTCTTCAGCATATCAACCCCAGCTTGGTTTGCAAATGTAAATACTGGCAGTGACTGTAAAATCCCAACAAATCAAATTACACCAACTTTTTTCAACTTGTAATGTTATAAGTTCCCCTAATTCTTCCTACAACATGATCAAAATACACACATATTTACCATGTTCCTCCCAATTATTTTAGAAATGAAACATCGAAAGCAATTTCTTCCTCAAGGAGTTGTAGGCATACCTTCATCGAGCAACAAAATATAGCGTCCCGATGGTGCCACAAAAGATTCAATATAGAGTCACCTCCCTCGTGGACGGGTCCAAGAAACTCAGCTCCTAGATAGAAACTGATAATATTGAAGGAAAGTTTTTTTTGGTTAAAGAAGATATCCATGAACATTCGTACAAAAGTGTTTCTTTGTTTGGCATTATGTGAACGTGTGCCAATATTCATACTTCATAGTTGGATTATGTTTTGGTCTTCTCTTTTTCAAGTGCAAACAGAACATGAAAACCAACTTTTAGTTAGTCCAAGTCTGACAAAAAATTGGTGAATAATTGTAGCTATATTTGCTACTAACAATCTTGCACCTAATTTTGTTGAATTGTTTGACCTAACTATGAATTTGTTCATGATAGCACTTCAATTAACATCGTCAAGGGATAGATGAGGATGTGAACTTGTGACCACTTGCAGAAGTTGTCAGGCTACTAAGCCTCTAGGAAGATGCTTAAAGATCCCTAAAGTCGAGAATTTGAAAAATTCCAGTTCATGCATGCCATTTCATATTATGAAGTAAGGACTTAAGGTAACTCTAAATTCAGTGAAACTTGCCTGTAGCTCTGGCAGATCCACTGAGCAAGCGTTAGAGCTTCAGGACCACCTGCAGATAGCTTGGGCCTCACCTGGATGCGAGGTCCAGAAGGATTTATGGCCATGGCAACCCTTTATACGGAGGAGATCACATTGCGTACATATTGTCGAGCCATGACTGCAATTGTATCCTGCATATGGCTCTCAAAAGGGAATTGAAAGGCAATGATCAACACTGAACGTGCACTATATGTATTAGGAGAAGCATCTCCGCTTCCATGATTCGTGGATGGACCCACTTCAAGGCTTGATGCAAGGTTTAATGTACGATTTGCCGGCAATCGGTCCTGCACTTCACTCTGTATAATTGTAAACATTAGTGCACGACGTAGGTATAAAACAGATGACATTTCCAACTACTGGAAGTGTATAAAGAAGAGGTGTAAAATAAGAACTCAATTGGTCTTGTATCCAAGGGTATGATCCGAAATCCAGAGGGCAGTAGGGGAGCATCATCTGAAAAGAATTCATCGATCGGGGCATATATTAGTTCCGAGCAAGCCCCAACAGCAGTCTCACCTATTCCACTATAAATCTGTGCAGACCTTACCAACATCATAAGTATTTTTTGTAATAGCAGATAAAAATGGCCCTCACATATTTCATCCTCTCAATTTATTTCAGCTACTCTCGTTACACAATAGATACTTCAAACCTCTATGAAACATTCTCTCAAACAGCTTGTGTCCATATAAAGTTTAATGGTCAAAATCCAATCAACCTGCAAAATTTTAATACTTTGAGACAGATATTCAAGTTGAAGATCCGTTCTTTCCCATGGAAAATGAGAAAAGGAAAAAATTACGAGTTTGTTTGCAAATAAACTCAACATATACTTTGAGACAATCTTTTGATATTTCAAATTCTCAACATATCTTCCCTCTTTGTGTAAACAAATTTTAGAAATCTCCCTTAATCACAGCTATAATTTATTTGTTCTAGACTGGAAACGATGAAATAAAACTCTGTAATTTGAACTAAAAATAGTTTTTAGGGATTGTTCGAACTATATGAAAAACCAACCCCATCAAAACTCAAAACTATTACCCACTCAACTCTTTGATTTCATTTGTATATTCAATTCCATAGATAATAGTAATAAAAGAAACCTAGACCAGAAACAGCAATTTGACATAGAAAAATGATGAGATAAAAGCCAATCTGACCTTTAATGTTGACAAAGAGATGAGAGAGACAAACGACTGAAGATGATGAGATGAGACTTCATTACATTGAGTGTGTTGCAGAGATAAAGGGGAGAATAAAGTCGTGAGAGGTAAAAGGAAAATGAAAAGTTTGGTAGCCAAACGGACATTGGAGTGTGGACAGTCAGATTAAGTCTAGGAAAAGAAAATGGATGGCTGGATTTGTTTTTGTAATGGGGTGGTCCTAGTCACATAGAAAATCTATTAATCTTGTCCTTGTCACACTGCCAAGTCATATTGATGTATATTAATTTTGTCCTAGTCACAAGGATCTGTTTTGTATAATATATATATATATATATATATATATATATATATATAGCTTTTAATCGTCATCTCTTTTGGGGAAAGATGAATTGAGCTAATCATTCATTAACGAAAGGGAATTTTAAGTTGGTCCGAGTTAAAAACTCGATCTTGTTCTGTTTGTATGGAGTATTGATTTCTCGATTTACTTAGTTGGTGTTGGAGATCGTAGCCAATCTCTCTCAAAAAAAAAAAACGTATGTGGAAGAGTTGAAAGTTGAAACATGAGAAGTATAGAATGTTATTACTCTGAAAAGAATTCAGGGTTCAAAGAAAGAAAGATGAAACCATAAAAGTAGAGTCTGAATCGAAGTTAATACAATTTGAAGGGTCAAAATATCAGGATCCAGAACGGCCAAACAAAATCGTCAAACTAGCGAGACAATGGAGTCACAAATCACAATAATGGACCTAAATGCAGTATTAACATTATTTTAAATATCATAAATTACCAAGAGAACGACATTGAGTTAAGTTCTCCAAGAGAACACTGGAATGAGAACCACTGAGGCAAATAAGCTTCAGAATCACCATTTTTATAGTTTATTCAAGTATTTGAAATGGTCATATCAATTAAAATACGTGTTCATTTTAAAAACTTCTTGAACCAACCACCGATATTGAGAAAACTCTCGAAGTCCGATTGTGGCCTGCATGAAAGGAACAATAATGTCAAGAGTCTGATCCCAACTTATCAACTGGTTTTGTTTCAGAAAATAAGCTTATAGAGTATATTAGCTTACCTTTCAATTCCATGGCAATCGTTAGGAAAAACAATCACCTTTACTTCAACCCCTTTCTCCTTCAATGCTCGAACATACTACACAAAGTTATACCATGTTATCTACATAATAATTTCCAGCAATGAAGAATTTAGACATGAAAGGGTAGGAAGAAAATCTTACCTGCAATCCGTTAGAGACTGGAACACGAAGATCTTGGGCGCCTAAAAGGAATAGAGTCGGTGTTTTGACCTGCA